>WNWK01000173.1:247500-704697 GCA_009830355.1 Cherax destructor | reverse complement strand
CCTACATACTCTAACCTGAATCTCACTATCCTCATAGAAACTTTTCACTGCTTTCAATAACCTACCTCCTATTCCATAGATTTGCAACATCTTCCACATTGCCCCCATATCCACCCTGTCATACACCTTTTTCAAATCCATAAATGCCACAAAAACCACTTTATCCTTATCTAAATACTGTTTACCTATATGTTTGACTGTAAACACTTGGTCTACACACCCCCTACCCTTCCTAAAGTCTTCTTGTTCATCTGCTTTCCTGCTCTCTGTCATACTCTTAATTTACAATATACTCACAATTTACAATGGTGAAATAGAACAATTTTAAGTTTGGAGTAATGATTAAATAGTTGAGCAATCATAAATTATTAAGGAGTTTTTGAGGAACTGGTAGGTGTAAAGTTATAAGTTCCCTGCATTCCTTGGGGTTCACCAAGAGTACCTTTCTCTGTTTGCCTAAATTTATTGCTGTATATATGTGCTGTAATATATGCTTTGATTAATAAATTATTTTTGATATCTCTTTGCAGGATATTTATTTTTATAACTAGACAATTCCCAAGCGTATGTGAGCGTATTAGATAGGAGTGAATGGAGACGAATGGTTTTTGGGACCTGACGAGCTGTTGGAGTATGAGCAGGGTAATATTTAGTGAAGGGATTCAGGGAAACCGGTTATTATAGATTTAGTCGGACTTGAGTCCTGGAATGGGAAGTACAATGCCTGCACTTTAAAGGAGGGGTCTGGGATATTGACAGTATTATGTATGGTGAGGTGAAAGTGTTGAATGAAGATGAAATATTTTCTTTGGGGATTTCTCTTTGGGGATTTTCTTTCTTTTGGGATTTTCTTTCTTTTGGGGATTTTCTTTCTTTTGGGAGATTTTCTTTCTTTTGGGATTTCTTCTTTTTGGGCCACCCTGCCTGGTGGAAGACACGACTTGTTGAAAAAAAAATTCCCATCATGGAGAGTAGTCTTAAATTCCAAACACACATACAACAAATTTCCAAGAAAATCTCAAAGACTGTAGGTATATTATCAAAGATACGCACGTATTATGTGCCACAACCAGCTCTCATTGCACTATATCATTCACTTATCTACCCTTATCTCACCTATGGAATCTGTGCATGGGGCTCAACAACATTAAATCCCAGCAAAAGGCTGCAGTCAGGATGATAACAAATTCCGTTCTAGACAGCATACTCCACCTATATTCAAAACTTTAAAACTACTCACCGTAAAAAACATTCATACCTATTCATGTGCCTACTACATACATAAAACTCTTCATGCTAATATCAACTCCGCTCAAAATTCTCTCAACAATTTTAATAGTCCCACACAACAGACAGATCATATTTGATCCTGAGTCCATACAACCAATGTAAAATTTATGCACTAAGGGCCAGAATCTGGAATTCATTACCAGTAAATATTAAGTTAACCTTGTCTGAAAATCAATTCAGACTCTCTCTCAAAAATCACCTACTCACCCTATACTAAATATTCATACTGTAACAACTTTCAAAACCCAATGTTATTTTACTTAAGTATAATCTCAGTTTTATATTGTCATCCTCCTTAACACTTGTTGCAATTTCATATCATCATATTGTCATTTTAATAGTATAGTATCATCATATTGTTAATTTGAAATAAAATATATAACTAGAAGAAACTAAATAAATTTCTCTAGTATTGTTATTTTACTAGTACAGTATAGCATCAACATATTGTAATTTTGAAATAAAATATACAACTAGAATAAACTCAACCAATCTCTTAAACACTTCTACACTTGTTCTGGCAGTGTTTCTGATATCTTCTCATTTGGTCTTAAATAGTCCGAGCCCACAAATGTTGATGCAGTGTTCCATTGTGTCCAGAATACCCCTGCTTTTCACTGTGTTTTTCTTACATTTTCTCTCATATATCTCACTCTAGTTAATTGTTATAGTACTGTGTACATTTGGGACTATGCCCTCAAGTGTATATGATCATGTATCTCTTTGTCCTCTGCTTCAAAAAGTACATATTTAGGACCTTGAGGCATTCCCACAAATTTAAATGTTTTATTGGCTCTATGCAGGTCATAAATGATCTTTATATCTCTTCAAGCTCTGATATTTTTCTTGACTTTAATGGTGGAAATAGCACTGAACAGCATTCTAAACAAGAGAGTACAATGATTTGAATAGTGTCATCATTGGCATTATTTCTTTTGTTTGAAAGTTCTCAATATCCACCTTGTCATTTGCATGGCTTCTGGCATGTTGTGTTCTTTAAAAAACATGCGATCTGTCATTATTGCACCTAGGTCCCTCTCATGTTCCTTTCGTTCTAGTTAGTGGTGCTCTTGTGTTTTGTATACAGTACCCCTTTTAAGTTCTTCATTTTTTCCACATCTAAGCATTTGGAATTTGTCATCATTGACCTGGCTTGTTAGTTACTTACCTTGTAAGGCAGTGTATCAGTATTTTTTGCATACGTGATAAGGTCCAGTCCTGGATAAAAATATCATAATAGAGGTTTCCTACAAACATAGTATACTTCTCACTGCGTGTTGACTTATGCCATTGTTTATCCTAGTGCTTAATTTATCGGATGAAATATTTACATTCAAATTCAAATTTTTATTTCCTTGCAAGTTTACATTGAGATAATATTATAATAATAATAATAATAATAATAATAATAATAATAATAATAATAATAATAATAATAATAATAATAATAATAATAATAATTAATAGTTTATTTGACATGATACAAAGAATTACAATGGGTTATGAGATTACATGAGGTGTACATGCCAAAAGCCCCTAATATGCAGAGCATTGTGGGCAGACTTAAAATTAACTTAAAACTAAATGGTAAGAATTATAGTAAATAGTTTACAATATAAGTATAGTTGAGTATTTAAGCTATGAAATTTGAACATAGTTTGAACATGACATTTTTGAAACATAATAGTTTTATAATTTTGGATCATTTACAGTTTTATATGTCTTCATAATAAAATTATTAAATCAGATTAAACAAATTAAATCAATAATTTGTGTTGCAATAATGAGGTTGTCTGTTTCAGATACATGGGGTCCCTTCCTGATAATTACACCTGCTTCTACTCTACATAACTGGACTGGTGAAATAGCCAGATTTGTGCCCAGTTTCCAGGTATGAATATTGTTATCAGATACATGCACAGGTACTGTTCACAGGTAGGCCGTCCCTGGGGCTAACCTTTGACCCATAACCTCATGGAAAAGATCTTAGTTTCTTCCTGAAGCTTATCATTTATTTTCTTCCTTTATGCCACTAATATTTTTTTTCAACTGTATATACTTGAAAAGACCTAGTAGATAAAAATAAGTAGAATTATGGAGATTGAAAGATTAGAGGCAAAATTAGAAGGAAAGAATATAAAGGTGATGAATGTATTTAAATCGGTGGTTCTCAGGCTGGTGTCATGACCTCAAGGGGATTATGGCAAGATTTTAGGGAAAGCCATTGCTTGATATAATAATCTTGGAAATCTGATACGTATTAAGAACATAAGAAAGAAGGAACACTGCAGCAGGCTACTGGCCCATGCGACGAGGTCCAATTCTCCCACGGCTAAGCCAATGCCTTAACCTAGTCAGGTCAGTCACATTCACTTAAGGGAGGAGCACGGCATCTGACCTAGTGCACAAGCTAGTCAAGTCCAACTCATCCCACCCACACTCACTCATGTATTTATCCAACCTATTTTAAAACTACACAACGCTTAACTTCTATGATGGTACTGATCTGATACGATTAAGAACAAAATAGAAGGAAACTAGCAGGTATGGCCATCGAAGGTCACTCCCACCGGCTTAACCTATGCCTTAACCTAGTCAGGTCAGTCACATTCACTTAAGGAGGAGCACGGCAAACTGACTAGTAGCCAAGCATAAGTCCAACTCTACCACCAACTATCATGTATTTATCAACCTATTTAAATACACAACGCTCTTATGATAATCTGATACGTATTAAGAACATAAGAAAGAAGGAACACTGCAGCAGGCCTACTGGCCCATGCGACGCAGGTCCAATTCTCCCACCGGCTTAAGCCAATGCCTTAACCTAGTCAGGTCAGTCACATTCACTTAAGGGAGGAGCACGGCATCTGACCTAGTAGCACAAGCTAGTCAAGTCCAACTCATACCCACCCACACTCACTCATGTATTTATCCAACCTATTTTTAAAACTACACAACGTCTTAACTTCTATGATGGTACTCAGAGTTTGTTCCACTCATCCACAACTCTATTACCAAACCAGTGCTTTCCTATATCCTTCCTGAATTTGAATTTTACCAACTTAAAACCATTGCTGCTAGATATTTTTAGCACGCTATTTACATCCCCTTTATTAATTCCTGTTTTCCATTTATACACTTCAATCATATCCTCCCTAATTCTACACCTTTCTAGAGAGTGCAGATTCAGGGCCCTCAGTCTATCCTCATAGGGAAGATTTCTGATACATGGGATCAACTTTGTCATCCTCCTTTGTTTGTTTTCCAGTGCATTTATATTCATTCTGTAATACGGTGACCAAAACTGTGCAGCATATAATCTAAATGAGGCCTGACCAAAGATATATAGAGTTGAAGAATAACCTGAGGGTTTCTATTATTTATACTTCTTGATATGAAGCCAAGGATTGTGTTAGCTTTATTGCGAACACTTATGCACTGTTGTCTTGGTTTCAGATTACTGCTAACCAGAACTCTTAAATCCTTTTCGCAATCCGTATTATTAAGATCTACATTATTTAGTTTATATGTGGCATGGTTATTTTCCTGTCCAACATATAGAACTTTGCATTTGTCTATACGTCTTAAACTGCATCTGCCACTTCTCCGACCACTGCATCAGTCTATTCAAATCATCCTGGAGTGCTCTAATGTCCTCATTAGAATGAATTGGATGGCCTATTTTGGTGTCATCAGCAAATTTGCTTATGTCGCTATTTATTCCCTCATCTATGTCGTTTATGTAAATTTTGAACAACAAGGGGCCCAACACTGACCCCTGTGGAACACCGCTTGTGACGTGCCCCCATTCTGATTTCTTCCCATTTATGCAAACTCTCTGCTGCCTGTTCATCAACCATGCCTCTACCCAGGAAAAAATTACTCCTATTCCGTGTGCCTTAAGTTTCTTCAATAGCCTCTGATGTGGAACTCTATCAAAAGCCTTACTGAAGTCCATATACACAATATCATATTCAATACCATGATCTACCTCCTCAAATACCTTAATGAAGAAAGTTAGTAAAACCTGCTGAGATTCATTAATCAACTTATGCCTTTCAAGATGGCTATGAATTGCTTCGCAATTATTGATTCCATAACTTTTCCAACTATGGAGGTAAGGCCTATTGGTCTATAGTTCGAAGCTAAGGACCTGTCACCTGCCTTGTAAATAGGTATTATATTTGCCGTTTTCCACTTGTCTGGCACTATGCCAGTTTGTAGTGATATAGTATTGAAAAGATTAGCCAAAGGTATGCTAAGTTCCTCTTTACATTCCTTTAAAACCCTCGCAAACAGTTCATCAGGGGCTGGGGATTTGTTAGGTTTTAATTTCTCTATTTGTCTGAGGACCATGTCACTAGTTATCCTAATACTGCATAGTTTATTATTGTCCTGTTCTACATAGTTTATTACGTATTTCTGGAATTTCGCTAGTATCTTCCTGAGTAAAAACTGAGAGGAAGTAAGTATTGAAAAATTCACACACTTGGGGAGGGAATTTTCTTTTTTCTTGTAATTTTATTGTAATCAGAATCCCAATACAATTTTAATATTTATGTATTACATTACTAGCTATTTTTAATGGATAAGCTCGGATTTCATGAGTCCAGTTCTTGTTTGAGTGACTAGCTGTGAGTTGATCCACTGATCTCACGTGTTCTGTACATGCATGTGTGTCATTACTTTGTACATGGCAGTTGAATTGAATGATCTCGGTCAACCTTGGAATATCAGGAAAACATGTCAGTGTGCTGTCTGAATTATATGTTGCGCTTGACTCAAGCAAAAATACTCCAAAATTGGTGCAACTATTCTATTTCTTATGGTCATTGCTTTACATGTGTGAAATATTTGTGCACTTCCATTATTTTTGTATTTATAGCTATCATTGTTATGCATAACTATTCTTTACATATAATTATGTATACACTATATGTCATTTTTTAGTGCTTAATTAATATAACTCACAATTCTATTGCTTTATATGCATGTGTTTGAGTTTTGTGTACTGTGTACATTTAGGGGAAAACTGAAGGGAAGGCCATGAGGATTTTGAGGGTTGCTTAAGGGTAAAAGAAGAGTGAAAGTGATTGAGAACTACCGATTTAGGTACATGAATGGGGTCTGTAAAAGACGAGGACACTTACAGAACATAGAAGATTATTTGAAAGTGGAGGAATTTGAGTTAGTGGTGTCAACAGTTTTGTATCAGTGTGAGGCATGGTCTTTGCAGTAAGGAGGGAGATGAAGGTAGTAAAAAAAAAAATTCATATTGGTCATATAGGAGATCAGTGTGTGGGGGGAATATAAAGCAGAGAATTAAGATATTAGAAAATAGTATAGAGATATAAAATGTAAAATACAAATTTTAGAAATGGTCATTTAGAGAGTTTTAGTGTAGTTTTAGTGTAGCAAGATAGGTTGGTAAAGAATGTGCATAAATTTAAGGTAGATACAAAGTATAGTGAATGTCTGAGGCATGAATAAAAACAAGGTGTAAAAGAGGTACCAAGAGGTAGGTGTATGAATGTTCAGCAGGTAAATGTGTGCATGTTATACTTGAGTGAGTAAAGGGTAGTGGTGTCTTTGGGGTTTGATGTGATGTTGGCTTGTTATAATGGTAATATCTATGAAGTGATTCAGGGAAAACCACTTAGTCAGATATGAGGTTTTGAGGTGGTAAGTATAATGAGAGGGATTATGGAAGAAGTAAATGTTTTCAGATACAGTGGACCCCCGAGTTTCGTAAACCCCGGAAATCGTACATTTATGTAAGTATAATATTATAAGGGCTTGTGGAAAAGTATTTTGGGGGTCTAAAATAGACAACCTCGTGACATTTTTCCTTAAGGAGTAAATTCGTTCGGTAATGGCACTTGAGCAGACTTCAGGAGTGAAGTTTTACGAAACTCGGGGTCCACTGTATTTGGGAGTTGACGTGTCAGCGGATGGGTTTATGAAGGATGAGGTTAACCATAGAATTGATGAAGGAAAAAAGGTGAGTGGTGCATTGAGGTATCTGTGGAGACAAAAACTTTATCCATGGAGGCAAAGAAGGGAATGTACGAAAGTATAGTGGTACCAACACTCTTATATGGGTGTGAAGCATGGGTTGCAAATGCTGCAGCGAGGAGGGGCTGGAGGCAGTGGAGATGTCCTGTCTAAGGGCAATGTGTGGTGTAAATATTATGCAGAAAATTCGAATGTGGAAATTAGGAAAAGGTGTGGAGTTACTAAAAGTATTTGTCAGAGGGCTGAAGGGGTTGTTGAGGTGGTTTGGTCATTTAGAGAGAATGGATCAAAGTAGAATGACTTGAGAGCGTATAAATCTGTGGGAAGGAAGGCGGGTAGGAGTCGCCCTAGAAAGGTTGGAGGAAGGGGTAAAGGAGGTTTTGTGGGCGAGGGCTTGGACTTCCAGCAAGCATGTGTGACGTGTTAGATAGGAGTGAATGGAGACGAATGGTTTTGGGACATGACGATCTGTTGGAGTGTGAGCAGGGTAACATTTTGTGAAGGATTCAGGAAACCAGTTAATTGATTTAGTTGGACTTGAGTCCTGGAAATGGGAAGTACAATGCCTGCACTTTAAAGGAGGGTCTGAGATAGTGACAGCTGGGAGGACTATTCTCAGCTGTTGTATCTGAGCTCCTCTGCAAAGACAGTGATTATGTATGAGTGTGGTGAAAGTGTTAAATGATGATGAAAGTATTTTCTTTTTGGGGATTTTCTTTCTTTTTGGGTCACCCTGCCTCGGTGGGAGACGGCCGACTTGTTGAAAAAAAAAAAAAGTATAATGATTAAAGTTTGAAAGTCACATGGGATGCTAAAGTTTGGTCTATTTTTTCTGGAAAGACTCCCATGAATAATAATAATAAATGTGGATTAGGGAAGAAAGTTGTATAGTAATCTACATCTGAAAAATACTGGAGAAACTGTATACTGAAATTACTGTGTGCTGTGAGCATCAGAATCTTGACTGAAAAGGCCATTCATCAGGAGACCTGCTGTGAAACTGGACTGTAGGTGCAGTGATTTCAAGAGCAACAGTTAAAACCCCTTCCTTTTACTTCAAATTTCACAACCTAAATACACAATTATACTTACAGTGGACCCCTGGTTTATGATTGTCTCCAAACTCGCCCTTTTATGTAAGTTTATTTTTGTAAGTGCTTTTGTAAGTGTATTTTTGGGGGTCTAAAAGAACTAATCTAATATACATTATTACATACATTATTTATTCCTTATGGGAATAAATTCATTCGGTAATGGCACTTGAACAGCATTCTTGAACGAAAAAAATGACATAATCCGGGGGTCCACTGTACAGTGGTACCTCGAGTTACGATGGTCCCCAAAATCGCCCTTTTATGTAAGTTTATTTTTTTAAATGCTTTTGTAAGTATATTTTTGGGGGTGTAAAAGGACTAGTCTATTTTACATTATTCCTTATGGGGATAAATTCGTTTGGTAATGGCACTTGAACAGCATTCTCGAACGAAAAAATATCGTAACTCGAGGTACCACTGTATTTTGTAAATTATCAACCAGAATTTTTTACCATGTAGTCTACTGTTAATTAATTTTAAGAATGCCCACAATGCTTAGCATATTAGGGGCTTTTGGCATGGACACCTCATGTATATCTAGAACTATGTAGTACAACCTTGTATCATGTCAAAATAAAATTATTATTATTATTATTATTATTATTATTATTATTATTATTATATTCCTTCAATCCCAGCTGTACTACACTCCCAAATATACCTTACTAGACATTATACAGGTCTTTACAGTCCCCTTATTCCTTTTCGTAGGGGCTTTGTTTTATTAATATACGTAATTAGCTTTTGTATATTAGGTATTTCTATATCAATGCTGGGAGCAAGGGGCTAGTAACCCCTTCTCCTGTATACATTACTAAATTTAAAAACAGAAACTTTTGTTTTTCTTTTTGGGCCACCCTGCCTCGGTAGGATATGGCCGGTTTGTTGAAAGACGGAAAGATTTCTATATCAACTGTTCTCTTTGTTTTTTTTTGTTTTTTGTTTTTTCAACAAGTCGGCCGTCTCCCACCGAGTCAGGGTGACCCAAAAGGAAAGAAAATCCCCAAAAAGAAAATACTTTCATCATCATTCAACACTTTCACCACACTCATACATAATCACTGTCTTTGCAGAGGAGCTCAGATATGACAGCTGAGAATAGTCCCTCCCAGCTGTCACTATCTCAGACCCCTCCTTTAAAGTGCAGGCATTGTACTTCCCATTTCCAGGACTCAAGTCCAACTAAATCAATTAACTGGTTTCCCTGAATCCCTTCACAAAATGTTACCCTGCTCACACACTTTTGTAAATGTATTTTTGGGGGTCTGAAATGACTAATCTAATTTACATTTGTGCTTATGGGAACAAATTCGTTCGGTAACGGCACTCAAAGAGCATTCTGGAAAGAATTTTCAATGAAAACCGAGGGTCCACTGTAACTGTCTTTAAAAATAAGTCCAGCTTGGAATTCTCATTTTTATTTTCAGGTAGTTCCATATTGGGGTAATCCTGAAGAACGTAAAATCTTCGAAAGTTTTTGATGGCAAAAATCTTGGAACAAGGAAGCTAGTTTCCATATAGTAGTAACCAGTTATCAGATTGTTATTCAAGATTTCAAGTTTTGAACCGCTTAAAGTGGAACTATATGGTTCTTGATGAAGCCCAAGCCATCAAAAGCATTAACAGGTATTTCATAGAATAGATTGAGTAATTCATAGGATATAAAGTACATATATACAAGTGCTCCTCGACTTACGATGGTTTAACTTATGATATTTTGACTTTACAATGGCACGAAAGCATTTACTTTGTTTGTTATTTACATATTCAGTGACATTAGTTCTTTATTTACTTCTTATTTAGCATGTCAACATTCATAGTCGACTTACGATATTTTGACTTACAATAGGTTTGTCGGAACATAACCCCATCATAAGTCAAAGAGCACCTGTACATGTAAGATGAAAATTTGTCCACAATGACTTTTACACTTCATAAATAACTTTTACTTTCCAGAGGAACCTGTTGCTAATGTTTCAGTCTTCTGCATAAGTTTTATATGTATGGAAAATGAAGAGAAGTTACAGTAATGTTTACAAATAATGGGTTAGTTGTGGAATGTAGTGTTCACATTGTTATTTGTTCATTTTTAAGTGGCTTTACAAGTTTTTTATAATTATTTGTGTATGTACAATGGTTAAATATAAAGAAAATATATCATGTTAATTCTCTCTCTCTCTCTCTCTCTCTCTCTCTCTCTCTGTAGTAGGTTGGTCCTAGGTAGTAGGTTGGTAGACAGCAACCACCCAGGGAGGAACTACCATCTTGCCAAATGAGTGTAAAACTGAAGCCTGTAATTGTTTTACATGATGGTAGGATTGCTGGTGTCTTTTTTCTGTCTCATAAACATGCAAGATTTCAGGCATGTCTTGTTACTTCTACTTACACTTAGGTCACATTACACATTCATGTACAAGCATATATATACACACCCCTCTGGGTTTTCTTCTATTTTCTTACTAGTTCTTGTTCTTATTTCCTCTTATCTCCATGGGGAAGTGGAACAGAATTCTTCCTCCGTAAGCCATGCGTGTCGTAAGAGGCGACTAAAATGCCGGGTGCAAGGGGCTAGTAACCCCTTCTCCTGTATATATTACTAAATGTAAAAGGAGAAAATTTCGTTTTTTCTTTTGGGCCACCCTGCTTCGGTGGGAAACGGCCGACGTGTTGAAAGAAAGAAAGATATATATATATATTATATATACAGATGAGCCTGGCCCATGGCTGGGCTCAGAGAGTAGAGAAACTCTTGAAACTCTTCAAAGGTACAGTAGGGCCCCACTTATATGGCAGGTTACGTTCCAGGCTGCTGCCGTAAAGTGGAAATCGCCATAAAGTGGAATGCCCTTAATTTTTTTTTTCCTAACTTATAAATACATATAAATGCTAGATAACAAGTTAACACTAACATATATTAAGTTAACAATAGAACTAAGGCATTAAAAACAATAAAAAGTTAAATACACACACACAGTACACTCATTGCTTACCTTAAAATATTTGTAGTCTTAATGTAGGGTGAGAGGTGAATAGTATTTATTTTGTAGGAAGTCAGGTGGAGGTGTGGTAGCCAGCCAGGCCAGGCCACCCACACGTAATATACTACAACATTTAACCCTTTGGGGGTCGGTGCCGTACTAGTACGTTTTACGAGCAGGGGTTGGTGCCGTACTAGTACGCCCAAATTCTAGCGGCCTCAATTTAAGCAGAAAACGTCTGGTAGGCATACCTATGAAAGAATGGGTCTGTGTGGTCAGTGTGCGCAGTATAAAAAAAATCCTGCAGTACACACTGCATAATGAGAGAGAAAAAAATGACCTTTTTTTTCGATTAAAACAGCGACTTTGCAGTCGATTTTCGTATGGTATTTATTGATGTATTCTCGTTGTCTTGGTCTCATTTGATAGAATGGAAGATATATTACAGAAATAGTGATGATTTTGATTAGTATAACAATGACAAGTACCTTGAAATTGAGCTCAAAGTAGCGAAAATGTTCGATTTTTGACTATGTTCAAGAGTAAACAAATCACACCATGCCTCCAATACACATCAACTGGCGAGTCTTATATTCATGCACAAGTGCTCTGATATTATTTATACCATTTTTACAATGATGCAGTTGTATACATAACAGTAAATCTTCTATTTTTTGTGAGAATAAAAATTCAAAATGAAAAGCAAAAGTAATGGAACAGGGGCCTGGAGAAGTGACTAATGAACAGAGAACATGTTATTTTAGTGCCAGGAATGTCTGTCTTGTTTACTCTGGACCCTATTTTGAAATTGGCATCGTTTGAAATTTGTGTGAAATTGGAAAATTGCCATTTTCTGACCACTATTTTGGGTAGATAAAATTGGTAAATAGGCGGTTTCTTGTACTCAATCGATAGAAGAAATGGAGTTCTAGCGAAATAGCTATAATTTTAGGAGACTGAAACATTGGAATTTGTCGAAAATAGACCTCAAAGTGGGCGAAATCGCCGATGCGTAAGTGTCATGGCTACCGCTAACTTCGCGAAATCATAATTCTGTTAGTTTCCGATCAAATTTCATAATTTTGGTGGCGTTATGGTCGGAAAAAGATTCTCTATCATTTCATAAGAAAAAAATATTTTTTTTTTTTCCAAAAAATTTTCGACCCCAGGAACACTTTCCTGAGAAGGCCTGTCGACCCTTAAAGGGTTAAAGCACCCTAAAGCGATAAAATGCATATACAGTATACTCATTACTTACCTTAAAATATTTGTAGTCATAATGGTCTTAACCCTTTTAGGGTCACGAGGCCCTCCCAAACTCGTTCTCAGGGTCGCAAATTTTTCGGAAAAAAAAAATTATTTTTTCTTATGAAATGATAGAGAATCCTTTTCCAATCATAATGACACCAAAAGTATGAAATTTAATGAAAAACTAACGAAATTATGCTCTCGCAAATTTAGCGGTATCGACACTGTTTACGCATCGGCGATTTCGCCCACTTTGAGCCCTATTTTCGGCCAATTCTAATGTTTCAGTCTAACAAAATTTTAGCTGCTTTGCTAGAATTCTATTTGTTCTATCAATTGAGTACAAGTAACCGCCAATTTACCGATTTGAACTACCCAATAATGTGGTCCGAAATTGGCAATTTGGCCAATTTCACAGAAATTTCAAAAGATGCCAATTTCAAAATAGGGTCCAGAATAAACGAGACAGGCATTCCTGGCACTAAAATAAAATTTTATCTGTTCATTAGTCATGCCTCCAGGCTCCTCTTACATTACTTTTGCTTTCAATTTTGAATTTTTATTCTCACAAAAAATAGAAGATTTTCTGTTATGTATACTATTGCATCATTGTAAAAATGGTATAAATAATATCAGCGCACTTGTGCAAGAATATTAGACTCGCCAGTTGATGTGTATTGGACCCATGTCCAATGTCACTATCCCAGACCCCTCCTTAAAGTGCAGGCATTGTACTTTCCATTTCCAGGACTCAAGTCCAACTGAATCAATTAACTGGTTTCCCTGAATCCCTTCACAAAATGTTACTCTGCTCACACTCCAACAGCTCATCAGGTCCCAAAAACCATTAGTCTCCATTCACTCCTATCTAACACGCTCACACATGCTTGCTGGAAGTCCAAACCCCTCGCCCACAAAACCTCCTTTACCCCCTCCCTCCAACCTTTTTGATGACGACCCCTACCCCGCCTTCCTTCCCCTACAGATTTATACGCTCTAAATAACCAAACCACCTCAACAACCCCTCTTCAGCCCTCTGAGAAATACTTTTAGTTACTCCACACCTCCTAATTTCCACACTCCGTATTTTCTGCATAATATTTACACCACACATTACAATTAGACAGGACATCTTCACTGCCTCCAGCCGCCTCCTCGCTGCAGTATTTACAACCCATGCTTCACACCCATATAAGAGTGTTGGTACCACTATACTTTCGTACATTCCCTTCTTTGCCTCCATAAACTTTGCCTCAGTAAACTTATTCCCCTATAATTTTTACAATCTCTTTTGTCACCCTTCCCTTTATATAAAGGAACTATACACACTCAATGCCAATCCTTAGGTACCTTTCTCTCTTTCATATATTTATTAAACAAAAATACCAACCACTCCAACACAATATCCCCCCCTGCTTTTAACATTTCTGTCATGATCCTGTCAGTTCCTGCTGCTTTACCCCCTTTCATTCTACGTAATGCCTCACGCACCTTCCCCACACTCACATCCTGCTCTTCCTCACTTTTAAAAGATGTTATACCTCCCTGACAAGTGCATGAAATTGCTGCCTCCATTTCTTCATGGACATTTAAAAGTTCCTCAAAATATTCCCGCCATCTACCCAATACCTCCAGCTCCCCACCTACTAATTTCCCTACTCTGTTTTTAACTGACAAATCCATTCGTTCCTAGGCTTTCTAACTTGTTTATCTCACTCCAAAACTTTTCTTATTTTCCCAAAATTTCTTGACAGTGCCTCTCCCACTCTTTCATCTGCTCTCCTTTTGCACTCTTTCACCACTCTCTTTCCCTTTCTTTTACTTTCCATATATGTACCCTGCTCTTCTTACAACACTTCTGTTTTGTAAAAACCTCTCATAAGCTACCTTCCCACCAATCACTCCTCTTTCCTCCTGTACCCACCCTCCTATAGCCACAAACATTTGCCCCACATTCTAATACTGCATTTTTAAAACAATCCCAACCCTCTTCAACCCCCCACTATTCATACTTGCATTTACCCACCTTTCTGCCGAAAGTTGCTTATATCTCACCCTAACTTTCTCCTCCCATAGTTTATACACTTTCACCTCTCTCTTACTTGCTGTTGCCATTTTTCTTATGTCCCATCTACCTCTTACTCTAACTGTAGCTACAACTAAATAATGATCCGATATATTCGTTGCCCCTCTATAAACATGTACATCCTGAAGCCTACCCATCAACCTTTTATCCACTAGTACATAATCTAACAAACTACTTTCATTACGTGCTATATCATACCTTGTACACTTATTTATCTTCTTTTTCATAAAATATGTATTACTTATTACCAGACCTCTTTCTACACATAGCTCAATTAAAGGCTCCCCATTTTCATTTACCCCTGTCATCCCAAATTTACCTACTACTCCCTCCACAACATTTTTACCCACTTTAGCATCGAGGTCCCCAACCACAATTACTCTCTCACTTTCAAAATTCCCCACGCACTCATTCAACATTTCCCAAAATATCTCTCTCTCCTCTACACTTCTCTCTTCTCCAGGTGCATAAACACTTACTATAACCCACTTTTCACATCCAACCCTTATTTTACACCACATAATCCTTGAATTGATACATATATATTCCCTCTTTTCCTGCCATAACTTATCCTTCAACATTATTGCTACTCCTTCTTTAGCTCTAACTCTGTTTGAAACTCCTGACCTAATCCCATTTATTTCTCCCCACTGAAACTCTCCTACCCCCTTCAGCTTTGTTTCACTTAAGGCCAGGACATCCAGCTTCTCATTCATAACATCCACAATCATCTCTTTCTTATCATTCGCACAACATCCACGCACATTCAAACATCCCACTTTGACCGTTTTCTTCCTTTTCTTTTTAGTATGTTATACGGGAAAAGGGGTTACTAGCTCATTGTTCCCGGCATTTTAGTTGACTTTTACAACACGCATGGCTTACGGAGGAAAGATTCTTATTCCATTTCCCCATGGATATGAAAGGAAAAGTAATAAGAACAAGAACTATTAAGATAAAATCAAAGAAAAAACTCAGATGAGTGTGTAAACATAAACATGTACATGCATGTGTAGTGTGACCTAAGTGTAAGTAGAAGTGTCAAGACATACCTGAAATCTTGCATGTCTATGAGTCAGAAAAAAAGACACCAGCAATCCTACCATCATGCAAAACAAATACAGGCTTTTGTTTTACACTCACTTGGTAGGAAGGTAGTACCTCCCCGAATGGTTGCTGTCTACCAACCTACTACCTATATTATTACTATCATTATTAATATGGTATCCTCAAGACTAATAAGACACTCTTAGTGACTTTAATGTGTACCTACATGCCAGCACAGTGTTTTAGGTACAGGTACACATAAGTATAATTATCAGAGTACAGTGGTACCTCAACTTATGAACTTAATTCGTTCCAGAAGGCTGTTCGAGTGCCGATACCGAACGAATTTGTTCCTATAAGGAATAATGAAAATTAGATTAATCCATTTCAGACTCCCAAAAACACACTTACAAAAGCACTTACAAAAATACACTTACATAAATGTTCAAGTTGGGAGCTGCTCGTAACTCGAGGTACCACTGTATATATAAAACATGAAATAACTTTAACCATTTCAGGGTCCAAGGGGGTCTCGAAACTCGTTCTCAGGGTCCAAGAATTTAAAAAAAAAATTATTTTTCTATGAAATGATAGAGAATCTTTTCCGATCGTAACGCCACAAAAATTATGAAATTTGATCGAAAACTAACGGAATTATGCTTTCGCGAAGTTAGCGGTAGCCATGACACTTATGCATCGGCGATTTCGCCCACTTTGAGCCCTATTTTTGGCAAATTCCAATGTTTCAGTCAACTAAACTTATAGCTATTTCGCTAGAACTCCATTTTTTCTATCGATTGAGTACAAGAAACCGCCTATTTACCAATTACAACTACCCAAAATAGTGGTCAGAAAATGGCAATTTGGCCAATTTCACAAAATTTCAAACGATGCCAATTTCAAAATAGGGTCCAGAATAAACAAGGCAGACATTCCTGGCACTAAAATAACATCTTCTCTGTTCATTAGTCACGTTTCCAGGCCCCTCTTACATTACTTTTGCTTTTCATTTTGAATTTTTATTCTCACAAAACAATAGAAGATTTACTGTTATGTATACAACTGCATCATTGTAAAAATGGTATAAATAATATTAGAGCACTTGTGCATGAATATTAGACTCGCCAGTTGATGTGTATTGGATGCATGGTGTGATTTGTTCACTCTTGAACATCAGTCAAAATCAACATTTTCGCTACTTTGAGCTCAATTTCAAGGTACTTGTCGTTGTCATACCAATCAAAATCATCGCTATTTCTGTAAAATATCTTCCAATCTATCAAATGAGACCAAGAAAACGAGAATACATCAATAAATACCATACGAAAATAGACTGCAAAGTCGCTGTTTTAAACCAAAAACACAGTCAGAGTTTTTTTTTCCTCATTATGCACTGTGGTGTGCAGGAATTTTTTTATACTGCGCACACTGACCGCACAGACCCATTCTATCACATCTAGGCCTAACAGCCTGTTTCTGCTTGATTTGAGGGCACTAGAATTTAGGCGTACTAGTACGTCAATAACCCTGAAAGGGTTAAAACACTTGAGATTTTGGAAAGTTTCCAGACATAATGGAGAGACGCGGTGCTCACGGAGAATGTAAATAAACCAGGTGGGGCACGGTGACCATATTAGAAGGTCATGTTGGGGGGAACCGTATGGCGAGTTTTGGTCCTAATTTGAAATGTCCATATCAGTGGAATGCCGTAAAGTGGGGCCCTACTGAACTGTACTTTCTCTGTTTAAGCTAATCAGTTCTGGATGAATAAGATACATGCAATAATTCAGAATCTTTATTGCTGACAATAAAGATACACAAGTGTTGCACATGTTTTTTTTTAATTAACTTGTTGGTATTGTATATAGTAATACCATTATGTATGATATTTGTTTTTGTAAGCTATTTATGAACTAAGTTCACAACCTGTTTAGTCTATCTTATCTCATGCAATCTGGAGACATAGGACATAAAAGCATACACATACACATGCCAACCAAGGTGAGGTTATGATCACATTGCCATATAAATATCATAATTTTATTGGTGGAAATATATTGAAAAGTAAACTGGTTAAAAGAAAAAAAGTGATCAGTTATGAAAGGTGAGTGAAGGTGCAGAGTATAGTTACTGTATACAGTTGCAAGCAAGAGATCAAGAGGTGAGGAATAAGAAATATTAGATAACCTTGCAGGACACAAGTGAGGCCCTCCAGGCTGAGTGCTGTCAGAGATACAGTACATTATATATATGTGGTGAGGACTTCCATGGATCAACGCGATGACAACAAAATCTCACTGTATGTTTTGGTAGGGTCATTAGCAGATCCCTGACTTGCCTCAAAACTCACCAAAGTTGCCAGATTACAAAAAGTTCTTTTGGTAGGTATACTACATGCATGGGATTACTCTCGTGTACACTCACACAGGATGAGCTAGCATAATATGCGCTTATATTTTACCTACATGCCAGATATTCAGGGACAAGGGAACCATAGGCAGACAGCACCATATACAATACAGATACAGTATGATTAGTAGTTAGTAAGGAGTAGGTAATACCTGTTTTGTTTGATCCGTGGTTGGAGAACTTTGTATGCACCTATCGTGCTCTATCACACACCGCGAACAGGAGGTAACTCGGACCCCCGCAATCACAAATTGGCGAGTACACACACACACACCCACCTACTTCACTCCCACCTCACTCCAGCTCTCACCCAACTCATATCCACCTCACACCGCTACCTAACACCACTGCTTAACGTTACCGAACACTACCACCTAACACTGCCTGATCCATAAATATATTTGTACTGTTTTCATAGTCATAATAATCTTTGTTTATTTAACAGTCAGAGATGGAAGCTACTGCTAGGGTTCAGCTGCAGGAACCGCTTGCTGCTGTCAGGGACACCAATTCAAAATAGCATGGCTGAACTTTGGGCTTTGCTACACTTCATCATGCCCACACTCTTTGACTCACATCTGTGGTTCAATGAATGGTTTAGTAAAGATATTGAAGGACATGTAGAAAACAAAACCCATGTTGATGAAAGTAAGTATGTTTCTCACAATACTGTGTTATGGTAAATTGCTTTAACCAGTTTTCATATAGGTTTTGTGTGCATTAAAGTTCTCATATTTGAGGTAAGTTAAGGGTACTTATGAACAAGGGCCACAAGAAAATGGTATAAAAAAAATTCTTGGCCAATACTGTTCCACAGTTATGGGATTTTTGACAGATGACCGTTCTTTGTAGTATTTTTTGTATAGGGAAAACTAGTTCTGGATTAGAAACAACTCTTTCTTGTATATTGAAACACTAGGAATGCAACTTGTTTGATTGTTTGGAACCCCTTGTAAATGTAAAGTAGAATGAAGGCCTATATTGCTCTGCATTTTAAAAACATAATAAAGCAATGGCAGTAGTTACTAAAAGCAGAAAAGAGTTTTTATACAGATAGTGAGACTCAGGATATTCAGGAGAGAGAGAGGGGGAAAGGATTATTTTTCAGTAAAAGTAGGCCTTAGACAGGGACGTGATGTCACCAAGATGAGGTTGCTCTTTCCTGGTGATGTGATTCTTATGGGAGATTCTGAAAAGAAATTGCAAAGGCTGATGGAGGAATATGGGAGGGTACATTTAAGCAGGGTATTAAAAGTAAACATAAGAAAGAGTTGATGAAAGTAACAAAAAATCTAAAAAATAGAAAAGATAATATCAGATTGGGAGGGAGGGAGTACGGAGGAAGCAAATGTACAGTGGAACCTCGGTTTTCATGATTAATTCATTCCAGAAAGTCTGAGAAAACCGAACTGTACGAAAGCTGAAGCAACATTTCCCATAAGAAATAATGTAAATCCAATTAATTCGTTCCAGACATCCAAAAATATTAACAAAAAATACATTTTATAGAGAATAACTATAGTTTTACATACAGGAAACAATGAGAAATAAATATAAATGACTAATGAAATGGATAAATGAACATTTAACATCACTTTTACCTTTATTGAAGACTTGTTGGCGTATGGAAGATGGCAAGGAGGGGAGAGGGAGGAGGAGAGGTTATTGTTTGGAAGGGGAATCCCCTTCCATATGGACTTCAGGTATCAAGGCCCTATCCGTGGTTACTTCCCTTCTTTGTCTTTTACTGGCACTAGGACCAGCTTGAGAGTCACTGTACCCCTGTCGCACAAAAAGTCTGTCCAGAGAGGACTGTTTCTGGCGTCTCTTTAAGATTTACCTAAAATGGGACAAGGCATTGTCATTGAACATGTTGCAGACACGGCTTGAAACAGCTTTGTTAGGGTGATATTTCTCCACAAAGCTTTGTAACTCACTCCACTTTGCACACATGTCCTTAACCCTTTGACTCTTTCGGACGTATATATATATATATACGTCTTACGAGCCAGTGTTTTTGATGTACACATATATACTCCAAAATTCTAGTGGCTTCAGATCAAATGGGAGAAAGCTGGTAGGCCACATGTGAGAGAATGGGTCTGTGTGGTCAATGTGCGCAGTATAAAAAAACCCTGCAGCACACAGTGCATAATGAGAACAAAAAAACTCCGACCGTGTTTTTGGATTAAAATGCTGACTTTGAGATGTATTTTTGTATGGTATTTATGGTTGTATTCTCGTTTTCCTGGTCTCATTTGATAGAATGGAAGACATATTACATAAATAGAGATAATTTTGATTGGTTTCACAATGAAAAGTACCCTGAAATTGAGCTCAAAGTAGCGGAAATGTTCAATTTTTGCTGATGTTCAAGAGTAAACAAATGACATCATTTTCCAATAAGTGTCCAACTAGTCACGAATGAGTTGACATTATTTATACAATTATTACAGTAATGCAGTAGTCTGCATAACATAAATCTTCTATATTTTGTGTGAATAAAAATTCTAAATAGAAAGCAAGAGTATTATAAGAGGGGCCTGGAGACATGACTGATGAACAGAGAAAATGTTATTTTAGTGCCAGGAATGTCTACATTGTTCATTCTGGACCCTATTTTGAAATTGGCATCTTTTTTAATTTGCGTGAAATTGGCCAAATTGCCAATTTCTGACCACTTTATTGGGCAGTTGAAATTGGTAAATGGGCGGTTTCTTGTACTCAATCGATAGAATAAATGTAGTTCTAAAGAAATAGCTATGAGTTTGGTCAACTAGAACAATGGAATTGACCAAAAATAGAGCTCAAAGTGGGCGATATCGCTGAGATCGCTAACTTTGCAAGAGCGTAATTCCATAAGTTTTCCATGAAATTTTGTACTTTTGGTGTCATTAGCATCGGAAAAGAATATCATTTCATAAGAATTTTTTTTTTTTTTTTTTTAAATTTTGTGACCAGAGAGACACTTTAGGATTGGGGGTCGCGACAGTCAAAGGGTTAATAATCACTGAAGAAGGCACATTCTCACCTCTCTCTTTCTCCTCCTCTGAAGCAATTTCCTCAGCTGCGGTCTGTTGCTGTTCCAGTTGAAGTTGTTTCTCGCCTTCTTTATCAAAGGGCTGGCACTCAGAACTTTCTTTGGCCCCATGGTGGCTTATTTAGTAGTGGCACTCAATAAACAAGCACAAAAAAAATTGATTATTACAAAATGTTTTGGATGAACGCACGGGGTGATGCTCACTCAACGATAAACAAAGGCAGACTGAGTCACTCGGCTCTTGAGTGGCCGAGTGACACAGGCGGGCAGGCGGACGTGTTTGGTACAGACTATTTTCAACTCTACGAAAACCGAGGTGATGTACGAAAACCGGAACAAACTTTTGACAGAAAAAGTCATTGAAAAACGAATCCTACGAAAACTGGGGCATATGAAAACTGAGGAAAAATAAACACATAAGCAGTATAATGTGATCCTTTATTGACAACGTTTCGCCCACGCAGTGGGCTTTATCGAGTCACAAACAGTCTGTGGAGACAAAGAACTTTGTCCATGGAAGTAAAGAGGGGAATGTATGAGAGTATAGTTATACCAACACTCTTATATGGGTGTGAAGCATGGGTGATGAATGTTGCAACGAGGAGAAGGCTGGAGGCAGTGGAGATGTCGTGTCTGAGGTCAATGTGTGGTGTGAATATAATGCAGAGAATTTGGAGTTTGGAAATTAGGAGGAGGTGCGAGATTACCAAAACTATTATCCAGAGAGCTGAGAAGGGGTTGTTGAGGTGGTTTGGACATGTAGAGAGAATGGAACGAGACAGAGGGACTTCGAGAGTGTATAAATCTGTAGTGGAGGGAAGGCGGGGTAGTGGTCAGCCTAGGAAAGGTTGGAGGGAGGCGGTAAAGGAAGTTTTGTGTGCGAGGGGCTTGGACTTCCAGCAAGCATGTGCGAGCGTATTTGATAGGAGTGAATGGAGACAAATGGTTTTTAATACTTGACATGCTGTTGGAGTGTGAGCAAAGTAACATTTATGAAGGGATTCAGGGAAACCGGCAGGCCGGACTTGAGTTCTGGAGATGGGAAGTACAGTGCCGGCACTCTGAAGGAGGGGTGTTAATGTTGCCGTTTTATAACTGTAGTGTAAAGCACCCCTCTGGCAAGACAGTGATGGAGTGAATGATGATGAAAGTTTTTCTTTTTCGGGCCACCCTGCCTTGGTGGGAATCGGCCGATGTGTTAATAAAAAAACAAAAAAAAAAACAAGATCTATCTGGATAAAAGATACACGAGTATTTATAGGATTTAGTCAGGTGGAGAATGCTGGGTCAGATGGAGAATGCTGCATGTGACAGTCTTCAAAGTAGGGTGATAGTTTAAAACCATGGGTTACTTAAAAAGAGATTGGACAAGTATATGGGTAGACCTTCTGCAGTGTTCCATTCTTAATTTCTATGTGGGATAGCGATGAAGAAGTTTCTTGGCAATAGGTTCAGCTATGTTGTAGAAGCCGTTGTTCTGGTTGAAGTTGTTGGATATACAGATAAGTGATGATTCCAGGATTCTTCAGTATTGAGTGTTGTCTTCTCTGGCGATGAGTCTTGCGTTTCTGTAGTTGATTAAATGGTTGTGTGGATTTTGGTGTTGACAACACTCTTCCTTTCCTTGATGTTCTTCTCTGCAAAGCTGACCATGAACTTTGTTTTAAAGTCTATCGAAAACCTACCAACCAACACGATCTTCTCCACTTCTACTCTCACCACGACACCAAAACTAAACGTGGTGTAATTATAGGCTTTTTCCTGCGCGCACTCAGAATCTGCAGCAGTGAGTTCCTTGAGGAAGAATGCTCCCTTATTGAACAATTTTTCTAAACTTCACTATCCTCGTCACTTTATTAGAGACTGCAGACGATGGGCATTAAACATAATACTTTATTGAGACATGGTACAGTGATACATGGTAGACATAGTTATACATAGTTATTACATAGTTATTAATGAGATGTACCCAGAGAAGACACTGCCGAGAAGAGATACATAGTCCTCCCCACCAACTCCATTGCCAAACACGTTTCCAACATTTTTTCCAATACCTCATTCCGAGTATCTACCTCCACATCCACCACCATCAAGGACATTACCAGTAACAGACAGGACAAGCTTCAATCCACTGCAGGGGTATACACAATCCCTTGTAATGACTGCAGCAAATTATACATCGGCGAAACAACCAGAGACCTCCAAACACGTATTTCAGAACACTAGTATGCAGGCATATCTGATGACCCAAGGAATGCCTGTGTTCAACACCGAAATTCACACAACCATTTAATCAACTACAGAAACGCAAGACTCATTGCCAGAGAAGACAACACTCAATACTGAAGAATCCTGGAATCATCACTTATCTGTATATCCAACAACTTCAACCAGAACAACGGCTTCTACAACATAGCTGAACCTATTGCCTAAGAATGGAACACTGCAGAAGGTCTACCCATATACAGTGTACTTGTCCAATCTCTTTTTAAGTTACCCAAGGTTTTAAACTATCACCCTACTTTGAAGACTGTCACATGCAGCATTCTCCACCTGACTAAATCCTATAAATACTCATGTATCTTTTATCCAGATAGATCTGTTTGTGACTCGATAAAGCCCACTGCGTGGGCGAAACGTTGTCAATAAAGGATCATATTATACTGCTTATGTGTTTATTTTTCCATTGTGTCGGTATTTTATACCATTTATTTCCATGAAAACCGAGGTTCCACTGTACGTATTCAGATATTTGGGAGTGTTACTGTCTGTGGATGGGTCTATGAAAGGTGAGGTAAACCAAAGAGCAGAAGGAAAAAAAAAAAAAGTAGGTGGTGTGTTGATGCATCTGTGGTGATTAAGAACTTCGTCCAGTGAGGCAAGCCAGAGAATGTACCAGAGTATCATAGTACCAATACTGTTATATGGGTGTGAAGCATGGGTTTTAAATGTTGCAGCAAGAAGGAGGCTGAAGGCAGTGGGGATGTTATATTTGAGAGCAATGTGTGATATGGGTATTATGCAGAGAATTCCAAGTGTGGTGATTAGAAAGTGTGGGTTACCAAAAGTGTAATTGAGAGGGATGAGGAGGGGTTGTAGAGGTGGTTTTAGCACTTAGAGAGGATGAAGCAAAATAGGATTACTAGAAAGGTTTGTAAATCTGGGATGGAGAGAAGGAGGGGTAGGGGTAATTCCAGGAAGGGTTTGAGGGAGGGGGGGAAAGCTTTAAGTGCTGTGGGCTTGAACATCCATCAGGCTTGTGTGAACATGTTAGATTGGAGTGAATGGATTCAAGTGATTTGTGTGACCTTACATTCTGTTGGAGTGTAAGCAAAGTAACATTTATTTAAGGATTCAGGGAAATCTGTTACCCAGACTTGAGTCATGGAAGTGGGAATCACATTGCCTGCTCTCTAACAAAGGGGTGAGGCTTTTGCAATTCAGTAGGACATCTGAACTGTGATGTCAGCACATGTCTGACAAATTAGAGATTGAGTGAATGATAGGCAGTTGAAAGGTTGGATATCATGTTGGAAGAAAGGAGTATGGAAGAAGTGAATGTTTTAACATATACTTGGGTGTGGACGTGTTGGCAGATAGGTCTGTGAAAGATGAGGTGAACCATAGAATAGACACAGAGGAAAAAGGCAGGTGGGTATTGCAGCTTCTGTGGAAACAAAGAAGTTTATAGAGGTAAAAAGGAGGCTGGAGGCAGTGAGAATGTCATGTTTGAGAGCAGTGTGTTGTGTGAACATAATGCATAGAAATCTGAGCATAGAAATTAAGAGACAGAGTGTGGTTACCAAACATATAATTTAGAGGGCTGAGTGATTGTACTGTAATTGAAGGTCATCAGTAAAGTAACTAACACAAAAATGTGAAAATTGGGTTTTACTGCCATGTTTCGTAAGTCTGTTATACTAATGATAGACAGTAAAGTTACATCATTATTGATTAAACCTTTCACTGTCAGTCAGGTATATCTTCATCAATGAGGCCAGTGTCCCTTACGTAGATATGTCTTAATCACAGCACACTCAAATTTTCTGGGATTGGTAAATTTGGGCCTGGACATCCGACAATGGGTCTGTGTGGTGTGTGTGAACAGTGCTAGCCTTTGACCTTGTATTTGATTTAAAACAGTGACTTTGAGGCATTTTCCTGGGTGGTTTTCATTGTTTTTATTGGTGTTACTTGGTGACAATTGATAGACCAGAAGACTGAAAGTGGCAGTTTTCCTGAGGACCAAGCATTCTTAGTTATTTTTTAATAGCCAAGAAATAGGAAGAATTTCAATTATTTTATGTGATTGATTCAAAATGGAGGGCAAGTGTTATACAGGAGAGGCTGTGTTTATGTTGGACTCTGTTTTTAAATTAGATTTTTTTTAATTTTGTGTAAAACTGTTCAAATTACCAACTTCTGAGGTCTTTATGGGGCACTTTCTTGTACTCAATTGATAGAAATAGAAAAATAGCCAGGAACTGGTTTGGTTTTGAGCAATGCAATTAGCTTAAAATAGGTCTTAAAGTGGTTGAAATCGCTGATAAGAATTGAGAATTGGAGGGGCCCAGATTCGACTCAAGCTTGACGATCTGGGCTCATTAACACTTCCAGAAATACTAGTGGACCCTGCGCAAGTTTTGACCACCTTTCACTGTCAGTCAGGTATATCTTCATCATTGAGACCAGTGTCCCTTAAGTAGATATGTCTTAATCACAGGACACTCAAATTTTCAAAACTTGAACAATTACGTATGTAAGTGTAATATTGTAATTGCTTTTGTAAGTGTATTTTTGGGGGTCTGAAACAGACTAACCTACTTTACATTATTCCTTATGGGAACAAATTCGTTTGGTAATGGTACTTCAACAGCCTTCTGGAATGAATAATGCCGAAACTCGGGGGTCCACTGTATGTATTTTTTTTACGTCATTGAAATTTTTTTTTTTAAATTAAATTGTTTTTAAAAAATTGCAATTTTTTTTAAAAATTGCTACACTGTCAGAACTCTTAATTTTGGGAGCTGTGGCAGTGAAGGGGTTAATATGACAACAACAGTATTGAAATATTATTACATAATATGTTAACTCAAAAATGAGCAAGTGATCATGTGAAATATTTCTTTTCAGAACATTTAAATCGACTACATATGATCTTAAAGCCATTTATGTTGAGACGAGTAAAAACTGAGGTTGAGAATGAGCTTACAGATAAGATTGAGGTAAGAGATATTTAAGTTTGACAGGGCAGTTGTTAATGAAATTCATAGCTGATAATTTGCTGCCACTGACTGTTTTGAAGAAATTCAAACTTATTAGTATACTGCGATGTTTCAATTAATGTTAACCACAGGTTTGAAAATAAATTTTATTAAAATTATTTTTTCTATTATGTGCACCACTATTATTCTTACATACAGTGAACAATGTTTATGATAGCTTCTGTTAGTTGGAACATGGCTCCTGCTTTTGGAGAGAGACAGACAGTCGAAGAGAGACAGAGACAGACTGACTGACTGAACACTTAGCATTTTCTGCTTTAATTTGTAGTTACATTCATGTAAATGCATAGAGATTTCTCACATCCAGCATAGGTTGAGCAACAAGATGCACTGCTTCCCTTGAGGGCCCACACTTCCACAGTGTCCTATAGAATCCATGTCAAATTATAAAATGCAGTTTTCCTTTGATAAGAAAACATTATTTGAAACACTTTGTTCCAGTAGTGTAACAATTAACATGGTATTATGTGACATACATTTTGTTGCCTCTACATAAGTATTAACCTAATCAAACCAATGTTTGTCAGAAAAAATGCTGTTTGTTGTGGTAACAATGGTTCTTTCCTATTGCATTTCTATGATTAATATTGCACAATAACAATAAAATGCATGAAGCATGGAAAATGGAAAATTTTCCACACTGAAAAAATAGTGTTCAACTTTATTTTTTGGTACTAACTCAACATTTGCAGGATCACTGTTAATGTCACTGATTCGGCTGAGTTAATGATGATAAAGTTGTTTTTAATCAAATCTCAGTTACGCTCCTGGCCAATTACGCTCCAACGCACTGTCTTGGCACCTCTGCTGTTTCTCATCCTCATAGCAGACATAGATAAAAACACCCATCACAGTTTTGTATCACATTTGCAGATGACACTAAAATAAGTATGAAAGTCACTACAGTAGAGGACACTGAAAAATTACAGGAAGACATAAGCAGGGTTTTCCAGTGGGCAGTGGAGAACATGACATTCAATGGTGATAAGTTCCAGCTTCTTAAGTATGGAAAGAATGAAGAACTCAAAGGAACATATATACGAAAAACCCAAGAGTCACCAAAACAGTGGTACCGTTTAATGGTCTCAAACTGCCCTTATGTAGTTTATTTTTTAAATGCTTTGTAAGTGTATTTTTGGAGTTAAAGGACTAGTCTATTTTACATTATTCCTATGGATAAATTCTTTGTAATGGCACTGAACAGCATTCTGACGAAATTCTAAACGGGTACCCTTAGAACGAAAGGACCGTAAAAGACTTGGGAATAATTATGTCAGTGACTCTTAAAGGTAAAAGTAGGTCTAGACAGGATGTATCACCATGGTTGTTTAATATATTTATAGATGGGGTTGTAAAGAAGTAAATGCTAGGGTGTTGGGTAGAGGGGTGGGATTAAATTATGGGAAATTAAAGGCAAAAATGGGAGTTGACACAGTTATTTTTGCTGATGATACTGTGCTTATGGGAGATTCTAAAGAAAAGTTGCAAAGGTTAGTGGACGAGTTTGGGAGGGTGTGTAAAGGTAGAAAGTTGAAAGTGAACATAGATAAGAGTAGGGTGATGAGGGTATCAAACGATTTAAATAAATAAAAATTGGATATCACATTGGAGAGAGGGATTATGGAAGAGGTAAATGTTTTCAGATATTTGGGAGTTGACGTGTCAGCGGATGGGTTTATGAAGGATGAGGTTAACCATAGAATTGATGAAGGAAAACAGGTGAGTGGTGCGTTGAGGTATCTGTGGAGACAAAAAACGTTATCCATGGAGGCAAAGAAGGGAATGTACGAAAGTATAGTGGTACCAACACTCTTATATGGGTGTGAAGCATGGGTTGCAAATGAAGAGGCTGGAGGCAGTGGAGATGTCCTGTCTAAGGGCAATGTGTGGTGTAAATATTATGCAGAAAATTTGGAGTATGGAAATTAGGAGAAGGTGTGGAGTTACTAAAAGTATTTGTCAAAGGGCTGAAGAGGGGTTGTTGAGGTTGTTTGGTCATTTAGAGAGAATGAATCAAAGTAGAATGACTTGGAGAACATATAAATCTGTAGGGGAAGGAAGGCGGGGTAGGGGTCGTCCTCGAAAAGGTTGGAGGGATGCGGTAAAGGAGGTTTTGTGGGCGAGGGGCTTGGACTTCCAGCAAGCATGTGTGAGCGTGTTAGATAGGAGTGAATGGAGACAAGTGGTTTTTGGGACCTGACGAGCTGTTGGAGTGTGAGCAGGGTAACATTTTGTGAAGGGATTCAGGGAAACCAGTTAATTGATTTAGTTGGACTTCAGTCCTGGAAATGGGAAGTACAATGCCTGCACTTTAAAGGAGGGTCTGGGATAGTGACAGCTGGGAGGGACTTATTCTCAGCTGTCATATCTGAGCGCCTCTGCAAAGACAGTGATTATGTATGAGTGAGGTGAAAGTGTTGAATGATGATGAAAGTATTTTCTTTTTGGGGATTTTCTTTCTTTTTGGGTCACCCTGCCTCGGTGGGAGACGGCCGACTTGTTGAAAAAAAAAAAAGACAAAGATGATGGGGTGGGTATTGAGAACTTTCAAAACAAGGGAAATATGCTAGTGCTCCATCATTTAGAATATTGCTCAGTGCTGACGGCCCTGTTCAAAGCAGGAGAAATATCATAGCTGAAACAAATACAGAGATCGTTTATAGCTCACATTGAGCCAGTAAAACACCTAAATTACTGGGAATGCCTTCAAGTCTTGAACTTGTACTCATTGGAGTGGGGGAGAGAGATCTGTACATGATAATATATGTACACCTGGAAAGTACTAAAGGGCTTGGTCCCAAATCTGCACACTGCCATAACAACATACTGGAGTGAGAGATATGAGAAGAAGTGGAAAATAAACCCAGTGAGGAGCAGGGGTGTGGTGGGGACAATAAGGGAACACTGTATCAACATTTGGGGTCCCAGACTACAACCCCCAGATATCAGAAACACCCTAGAAGCCTTCAAGAGATGACCAAATTACCGGCTGAAGGATTAGCTCCCAAGGAAACATTGCCGTAGGTTAGTAATTCAAACCTTCAAAAAGTACACTTCAGAGAATTACAAAATTTCTTAATAATTTTGATTTGAGAGTGAATACCCAGTTCACAATGTATTGTTGACTCCCCATGTATAAGTATGAATGGTTTCTTTTACGGTTTTAGTAAGTTTTATGAGTTTTGAATATTTGGTGACTACGTCCTCCTTTTGCCCTTGTACGTACTCATTATCAACAATTCTGACAGCCTTTTTCTTGCTGTGAGACACTTTTTATGATTTCAATAATGAGTCTTCTACATTACCAGCTATGTTCTATATAATCAGCCATATCCCACCAAGGTAGGGTGACCTAAAAAGAAAAACAAAAGTTTCTCTTTTTAAATTTAGTAATGTATACAGGAGAAGGAATTACTAGTCCCTCATTCCCAGCATTTTAGTGGCTTCTTACAACACGCATGGCTTACGGAGGAAGAATTCTATTCCACTGTCCCATGGATAATGTTCTATATGTAGAACTCAAAACCAGCACAAGTACTCAATGTATGGTGTGGTTGGGTCCCCCAAAAATATGTTAGTTTACAATAACTGGTAGTTATGAACTTCTAAGAGTCTTAGAGTCTGGCCAAGAACTAAGGATGCACATACACATGCAATATTATGTATTGATTTATTTAGTGTTTGTACAGTACAGTGGACCCCGAGTTACGTACACCCCGGAAATCGTACAATTATGTAAGTATAATATTGTAAGTGCTTGTGGAAGTGTATTTTTGGGGGTCTGAAATAGACTAACCTAAGCGACATTATTTCTTAAGGGAGTAAATTCGTTCGGTAATGGCACTTGAGCAGGATTCTGGAATGAAGTTTTTACGATACTCGGTGGTCCACTGTATATGCCATTTTTCATTGCTAATGCTATTATTGTGACTTATCCCACAGATAATGATGTACTGCCCCCTCACACTTCGACAGAAGTTTTTATACAGTGGTCTTAAAAATAAAATTAGTATTGATGAGTTGCTGAGGTCATCAATGGGTCCATCTTCACAGCAATCTTCTGTAACTTCATCACTCATGAATCTTGTCATGCAGTTCAGGAAGGTAGGCATGATAATTAATTCATTTTTCCATTGCTGTAGCTGAGAAAGAGAAGTGGATTAGGCTGTCCATGAATACAGCACAGTAGACCATCAGTTAATACATAATCCATTAACACATTTTTGCCTTAACATGGTTGGAAAATTATGGCATATTTTCGGTGAGTACATTGTATTTATCAGTTTACATGGCAGAATACACTTAGGCAAAAAATGTGGCATGCAGCAGGTTCTTTTCCCCTCCATCTCATTGTAGACATATGGGTGAGTCAATTCTTATGGGAGAGACCTACTTAATGTACACAACCTCCCTTAACTCAATTCTCTATTTGTACACTTCCTCTGACCTTCACAGACGATGTCTTGTTGGAGCATTGTTTATGTATACACATTCCTAATGGAAATTAGAGGAGTGCGGATTTCAACGATTGCCCAAGGCTGAGGAGGCTTGTTGAGGTGGTTTGACATGTAGAGAGAATGGAACGAGACAGTGACTTGAGTGTATAAATCTGTAGTGGAGGAAAGGGGGTAGGGGTCGGTCCTAGGAAAGGTCTGGAGGAGGGCTAAGGAAGTTTTGTGTGCGAGGCTTGGACTTCCAGCAAGCATGTGTGAGCGCTATTTGATAGGAGTGAATGGAGGCATATGGTTTTTATATTGCCACGTGCTGTTGGAGTGTAGCAAGTAGCATTTATGAAGGGATTCAGAAACCTCGCAGGCCGGACTTGAGTTCTGGAGATGGGAAGTACAGTGCCGGCACTCTGAAGGAGGGGTGTTAATGTTGCAGTTTTATAACTGTAGTGTAAAGCACCCTTCTGGCAAGACAGTGATGGAGTGAATGATGATGAAAGTTTTTCTTTTCGGCCACCCTGCCTTGGTGGGAATCGGCCGATGTTTTAAAAAAAAAAAAAAAAAAAAAAATTCCTAATATGAATCTTAGTGCTGGCTTTGTCTCTCTAGATGCCTTCCTTTCTCATTACATTGTCAAATGCTCTAAACTTCTGAACACTCATGACTTGACCTTACCCCTTCACCTTACCTGTCCTGCCTAAATGCGTTCTGTCCTATGGGGGTTTTGTCCCACAGGAATTTTGTCCTACTCTCATGGGCCATTAGCTCTCCTGTAGTGCTCCTCTGTTCTCTTGTTTCTTTAGCCTTCCTCCACTGTTACTTCTACTGCTACTATTTATTTATTCACTAAAACTCCACTCTTTGCCCCCTTTTTTTCACTATCACTGCTTCTTTCTTATTGTCACTGCCACTGCCTACTACTAGTACTAACTATTGCCACTATTACTACTACCTACTGTCACTACTACTATAATATTATTCCCTCCCATTCTACCTCGCCTGTCCCCACGCCCCCCTTTCATATATATCTTCTGGCTCCCTTCCCTTCACGCTTCTCTGTGTGATTAGTTAATAGTCTAAGTTGGACCGAAACATTGTCATAAATTTCAGTGTCCTATGTGCGCATTATTTGTGTATTGTTCCACGTATGCTATTGTGCCTCTTTGTTCTTCAGAAATTCATGCACTGCTTGAAAGTAAAAAAAAATTTTAATGCTTATTATTTCTGACTGTTCTTTTACTACCTCCTTAGAGTTTACTGGCCCCTTTAGTGCAGAAATGTCCACTAGTTGGTTGCACTTCCTAGGTTGGAAACAATTATAATGGACTGTTCATATCTCTACTTGTTTATGCTTTGACGGAAAATTTCCAGACTGCTGAAAGGATTTGCAGTCTTCTTTTGGGCAGTGGCGGCTCGTGTATAGGCACTGCGGAGCTGCAGCACCCCCAGATGCTCATGCCAGACATATGACTTCATCAACCTTACGCTAAAATAATTTGCAACAGGAAAAATCTCTTGTATGTTGTTTTCAATATTTATAAACAAATTTTATTTTATTGGTGAAACGATACGATAGTATAAGTATTACTGGGGTTACATCTGGCAGCGAGGATCTTCAGTTCCCCCATACGATATTTTGATGAGCCGCCACTGCTTTTGGGACTGTATATTTTGCATTCAGATGGCCGAAAAGGGGTTGTTGAAGTGGTTTGGGCATTTAGAGAGGATGGAGCAGAATATGATGACCAAGAGGGTATATATATTAGGGGTGGAAAGGAGGAGGAAGAATTGAAGCTGAAGAGTGGGTAAAAGTTTTGAAAGTCAGGGGCTTGGGCATCCATTTGTTAAAGCTGACAATCCTAAGAAATAATGATTAAGAGGAGAAGAGAAATTTTGTCTTGAAAAATCCAACAAGTATAATTTGAACAGAATCCTATGGTTAGTTTTTAATTAGGGGTTGTGTGCCAATGGCAAAAGACTGGGCACTGCAAATTATAGAATTTGATTGCAAATTGCATATAAGTAAAATATGTTCATAGACCTAGCTGAGGTCCAAAGAGGTGAATAAGGTGGGACATACAGTATTCTAGGTCACTCTTCCCTTTCCCAGTGCCTTAGACACACATTTTTTTTATTCGAGTTGAGAGTTTTCCTATGTATGTTATTAGTTTTGTAAAGTGCATTCTGACAGTACACAATAATTTTCAGGAATAAAATTCCTTTGTATGCCATAATTATATGAAATACAGTAATAAATAAAACTATAATATGTATTTGGATACACAATACTGTTTATATTTAAACACTATAGGAAAATGTTAAATGAACTATGATTTATGTATGCTAGGTTTGTAACCACCCTGAGCTTTTGGAACGGCGGGAGGTGCGATCTCCATACACCATGCGTCCAGAGCCTTACATCATCCCGAAGCTTGTCTTCCGTGAAGCATTCCTCCTTGATGCTACCCCAAGTAAACATCATCTATTATTCAACCGATTTTCAATATTCCACCCTCACTATGTGCATTCTAGCTTAAAGGAAGGTGAGTAACAGCTACACGGCTTGTAGTTTTCTGACAAAATATTTAGCAATAATGTAATCTTAATTTATAGTCTGCCTTACTAAAAGTATTATTCAGAGGGCTGAGGAGGAATTATTGAGGTGATTTAGACATTTAGAGAGGATGGAGCAAACTAGGATGACTTGGAGGGTGTATAAATCTGTAGTGGAGGGAAGGTTGGGTAGGGGTCACCCTAGAAAAAGTTGGAAGGAGAGGGTAAAGGAGGTTCTTGTGTGCAAGGGACTTGGACATCCAGCAGGCACTTGTGAGCGTGTTGGTTAAGAGTACAGTGTATATGGAGGCAAATGTTTTTTGAGACATAACGATCTCTTGGAGTGTGAACAAGGTAACATTTTGTGAAAGATTTCTGGAAAAAGGTTAGCTGGACTTGAGTCCTGGAGGTGGGAAGTACAGTGCCTGTGCTTTAAAGGAGGGGTGGGGATATTTGCAGTTTTGGAAGGGCATCTGTACTGTATTATCTTTATGCCTCTGGATAGACAGTGATAGAGTGAATGATGGTGAAAGTGTTTCTATTTTGGGTCACCCTACTACGGGAGATGGCCTGCATGTTAAAAATGAAATGCACACATAAATACATATACGTACATACATGTACTATTACAGTAGTGGAAGAAGTTCCGTAAGATAATTATGTAGGATGCAGTGCATGAATAACTTATCTCTGTTGCTTTGAGTTTTATTTACTGTTTTTTTTTTCAGAGAGAAAAAATATAAAATGTTTCTCGTTTTTGCGCTTTATTAATCTCAGTGCACATGAGATGTCCAGTGCTGTCTTGGGAGGATTACTCTCAAGGTAAGAATCAATTTGCAGTGTTTATTGACAAGAATATTTAGTAATGAGAAAAAGATTAACATAATATCTTTTGTCACATTCATTGGTTGAAGAGAGGAATTGCAGTTGTGGGTAAAAATAAGAGCTAGAGTGAAGTGTGAGAGACACAGATAGACAGGTAAACAGAGCAATACAAGCAGAACAAGATAGAGACAAACAGAATGAAAAAGACAGACTGGACATTGTTTTAACCTTTTGAAGGTCCAGACCCCCGATCTGAAAATTCCCCACAGAGTCCAAGAATTTCTTATTTTTTCTTATGAAATAGTAGAGAATCTTTTTCTGAAGGTAATAAAACAAAAAGTATGAAATTTGATGAAAAATTGATGAAATTACGCTCTTGCGAATTTTGCTGTCAGCGATATTTATGCATCGGCGATTTTGCCCACTTTGAGTCCTATTTTCAGCCAATTACATTGTTCCATTAGACCAAATTCTTAGCAATTTCGCTAGTACAGTGAGCCCCGGAGTTCGTGATTAATTCGTTCCAGAGGTCCTGGCGAACACTGAATATCACGAACTCCGAATCTATTTTCCCCTTAAGAAATAATGGAAATAAAATTAATCCGTTCCAGACACCCAAAAGTATTAAAATAAAATATTTTTGTACATTAAATATACATTAAATTACACACAAAACAATGAGAAATATAAATTAATACTACAATAACATGTCACTTATCTTTATTGAAGAGTTGTTGATGTGTGGAAGACAGGAGGAGGGGAGAGGATGACCTGCAACAGCTTTGTTAGGGTGATATTCATCCATAAAGCCTTGCACCCTGCTCTACATTCCACAAATCTCCTTAATCATTGAAGAAGGCAACTTCCTCCATCTCTGTTCCTCCTCCTCCTCTTCTGAACCATTTTCCTGAACTGTGGTCTGTTGTTGCTGTTGCTGTTGAAGCTCTTGCAGATCTTCAGTGGTTATCTCTTCATTGTCCTCCTCCACCAACTCTTCCACATCCTCGGTACAAACATCCAACCCCATGGACTTGCCCAGTGCCACAATTTCTTCCATAACAGGCTCAGGCTCAGGGCTCTGAGGCTCAGCCCCAAAACCTTCAAAATCCCTCTCTGGGACAGTCTGGCCACAATTTTCTCCAGGCAGAGTTCAAAGTCCTGGTAGTCACTCCCTCCCAAGCCTTACCTATAAGGTTTACACAATGCAGGATATGGAAATGATCTTTCCAAAAGTCTTTTAGGGTCAAATTCATGTCTGTGGTCACTTCAAAGCACTTTTCAAACATTACTTTGGTGTAGAGTTTTTTAAAGTTGGAAATGCCCTGCTGGTCCATGGGCTGGAGGAGAGGAGTGGTATTAGGGGGAAAGAACTTCACTTTGATGAACTTAAACTCCTCCACAATTTGCTCTGCCAAGTCTGGAGGATGGCAAGGAGCATTGTCCATTATCAGGAGGCACTTAAGTGGCAAATTATTTTCCTCAGGATATTTCTTCACACTGGGGCCAAACACTTCATGAAACCAATCCAAGAAAATTTCCCTAGTGACCCATGCCATATTGTTAGACTTCCACATCACACACAAATTAGCCTTGGTGACACTGCATCTCTTAAACACTCTGGGATTTTCAGAGTGATACACCAATGAAGGCTTCACTTTAAAATCCCCACTAGCATTAGCACAAAGCATAAGAGTAAGCCTGTCTTTCATAGGCTTACGTCCTGGCAGTGCCTTTTCCTCCTGTGTAATGAAGGTCCTGTTTGGCATTTTATTCCAAAACATGCCTGTTTCGTCACAATTGAACACTTGTTGGGGTTGGAATTCTTCAGCCTCTATGTACCCCACGAATTCCTGAACATATTTTTCAGCCGCACTTTTGTCAGAACTGGCTGCCTCGCCATGCTTTATCACATTATGTATGCCACTACACTTCTTAAATCTGTCAAACCAGCCTTTACTGGCTTTAAATTCGTTCACTTCAGCACTCGTTGCAGGCATTTTCTTGACGAGATCATCGTGCAACTGCCTTGCTTTTTACAGATATTATCGCCTGCGTAACACTATCTTCTGCTAATTGTTTCTCGTTGATCCACACTAACAACAAAGTTTCCACTTCTTCCAGCACTTGAGATCTCTGTTTTGTGACCATACTTGCACCTTTCGCAACAACAGCGTCCTTGAGTTCCTTTCTCTTGGCCACAATGGAAGTGATGGTTGAATGGGCTTTGCCATAGAGCCTGGCCAGCTCAGCCACACGAACTCCACTTTCATATTTTGCAATGATCTCCTCCTTCAATTCTATCAAATTTCTGACATTCTTCACCACAGGGCTGGCACTAGGAGCTTTCTTGGGGCCCACGGTGGCTTATTTAGCAGTTGCAAGCACTAAAAACACTGGAATAATGACAATATATCTGGTATGAATGCGTGGTTGGCGGTCACTCGCTGGTAAACAATAGCACACTGACGCTGAATGGAGTGCCCAGGCCCGCTCAGGCCACGCGTACGCGTCCGGGACGAATCATGAACTCCGAGCGGATTCATGAACACCGAGCCAAAATTTTTGCGAAAAACTTCACGAACTCCGATTTTCACGAACTCTGACGCTCACGAACACCGGGGGTCCACTTTATGTGTTCTATTTTATTTATTGAGCACAAGAAATCACCCAATCAACTATTTCAACTACCCAATAGTGATCAGGAATTGGTGATTTGGCCAATTTCACACAATGTTCAAAATATTCCAATTTCAGAATAGGGTCCAGAATAAACAATGCAGGCATTCCTGGCACTAAAATAACATTTTCTCTGTTCATTAGCTACATTTTCCAGGCTTTACAGATGAATTCCATTTCATTTTTATTCACATAAAGAATTTTATTCACACCAAAAAATAGATTTACTGTTATGCAATATTGTAATAATTCTATAAATAATATCAGCGCATTCGTGAACGCACATTAGACCCACCTGCTGATGTGTATTTTACACGTGATGTGATTTGTTTACTCTTTTAAAAATCGACCATTTCCTCTACTTTGAGCTCAAATTCAAGCTATTTTCAGTACTAAAACCAGTCAAGATCATCTCTATTTCTGTAATACAGTAGACCCTCATTACACGGTAGTTACGTTCCTGAAAATGCCATGTTAGATAAATCCATATTATATAAACTGAATAACTTTTGTGGAAAATAGGGTTACGTTTTGTTGCTTAAGACTACAAATGCAATAGAAATAATATTATTTACCTTAAATTGTGGTTGCTGGTGTATGTCAGTGATTGTGAAAAGAGTGGAGATGCATGGTGTGGCCCTTCTGGGCTGAGGTGGATGGTTGTTGGTTGTCGGCAGAAGTGGATGGTTGAGATTCTGGTACTAAAGTCGATGGTTGTATTGGAGTGTGCATAAATTCTGTAATGGATCTCTGGCTGCTTTTACCCTGCAGTACATTACACATTATACATTATTCCAGAAGCTTGGTACTGCCAGGTTGGAGTCAGAGTCCATTGATGCAACTAGTTTTTTCATTACTTGTGTAGTTACACTTGAATGACTTAATAACTCCCCGATCCAGTAGTTGTATTAAAGATGTTGTATTTGGAGGTAAAAATACAACTTTTACATATGGGGTCACATCCAGCAAAGCTTCTGGATGAGTATGGAATTATCAAGAATGAAGAGAGCCTCAGATGCAACGTTCTTGCTGTGCAGGTAAAACTTGACTTCAGGAATAAAGTGATGCTTAAACCAGTCAATAAATATTTCCTCTGTCATCCATGCTGACTGGTTTGACTTACAAATTACTGGTAAAGTGTTTTTATCTACACCTTTTAAAGCACAAGGGATTCTTAGAATGGTAAATAAACATGGGCTTATGCTTGAAATCACATGACGCATTACCGCAAAGGAGCAAGGTGAAGCGATCCTTTGCTGCTTTGAATCCCAGTACAGCCCTGCAGAGACAGTGGTCTCATCACAGCCAGGCGGTAGCCTAAACATGCCAAATAAATCCGTGTAATATGAGGGTCTACTGTATATCCTCCATTCAATCAAATGAGACCAAGAAACCTTGAATACAAACCTAAAAACCACACGAAAACACACCGCAAAGTCTCTGTTTTAATTCAAAAACTCTGTCGCAGTTTTTTTCTCGTGCACTCTGTGCTGCAGAATTTGTTTTACTATATGGTGCACACTTACTACATAGATGCATTCTCTCATATCTAGGCCCAAATTTACCGCTCACAGCTTATCTGAGTGAGCTGAGCTCATGACGTAGTACTACGGCTTGGACCCTGGCTTCAAAGCCATAGAACTATGTGATGGACCCTCAAAGGGTTAAGAAAAATGTATAAAAGGTGTCATGTATGCATTTCCGACATATTTAATAACTAGTCTATGAAACACCTGAGGATATCATTCTGGCTATTTGGAGCCTAGAAATTAAAAGGTGATTATGGGTGAGCAAGGGTATAATTGAGAGGGCTGAGGAGGGGTTGTTGAGGTAGTTTGGGAATGTAGAGAGGATGGAGAAGGAATAGGTTACTGAAGAGGGTGTTTACATCTGGGATGAAAGGTAAGAAAGGAAGGGGTCGTCTCAGGACTAGTCGGAGGGAGGGGTACAAAAGGCTTTGAGTTTTAGGGGTTGGAGCATCTAGAATGCTTGTGTGAGCATGTTAGATAGGAGTGAAAGGATACAAGTGGTTTTTTAATGTATATGCTGTTGGAGTTTAAGCAGGGTAACTAAGCTTTTCAATGTTGCAACCCTCAAAATTAAAAGTTCTGTCAGTATTATGATTTTTCAAAAAGAAATAAATGAATAGAGAATCTTTTTCTAAAGGCAATACAAAATTTGATGTAAAACTTGCAGAATTACATAAGTGCGAGGTTAGACCAATTCCACTGCTCATATTGTCCCAATTCCTGGCTGTTTCACTAGTATTCCTTCTGTACTATTGATTGTGTGGAAGAAACTGCCACTTCAGCTATAGAACTACTGATATTCAGACAAGAGTTCAAAATGCTGAAGGCATTCCTGTTCACTAAAGCAACTTTTCCTCTGTTCACTAATTACATCCCAGGCCTCTCCTATATAACATTTACCCTTCATAAGGCAGCCTGGGAGTGGGGTTCTGTCACCAAAAATCTAATATATCTGCCACTTTGAGGCCTTTTTCAGGCTTTTTCGGTCTGAAATTGACCAAAATCTTCTCCATTTCACTACATAGTATGTTTTCTGCTCTATCAATTGGCACTAAGAAACAGGCAATAAAACCATGAAAAATACCAAGGAACATGTCTCAAAATTGCTATTTTAATACAAACATAAGGTCAGAGGTTAACTGTTCACATTCATGTACTTCATGGGACAGGATTTTTTTTTTATACTGTGCATACCTACCATACGTATGTAGGCCAAAATTTACCAATCACACCAAGTTTAAAGGTAATTAAGACGTAAGTGACATGATGTAGATCTGCAAGAATGACAGTGAAAGGGTTAATGAAGGGATTCAGGAAAGCCAGTTAGCCAGACTTGAGTACAAGAATTACAAAGGACAGTGCCACACTGAAGGAGTGGTAATCTGATTATGATGTCTAAATACTTCTGGAAAGGCAGTGACTGAGTGAATGTTGGTGAACGTGTTCTTTGGATCTCCGTGCCTTGACGAGAGACATCTTTTGAGTTAAAAAAAATACACACACAATCACTGTACTGAAATTAGTAATAGGATATAAGATGTTTAATTTTAATGATTTTTGTTTGTATCACTAGATGGTTGCTGTTGCTTGCTGCACTGCAGTATGCAAATATTCGTTACTTGCGCAACACTTGGGATGTGAGAACAAGACGACTCCCATACTCTCGGAGATTTCCAGATAAAAAAGACTATCTCTTAGTAGATTCTAGTTTATGTCCGCCAAGTATAGCATCAAGTCAAGTGTTATCAGATCTCATCTTCACCTCAAACACATCATCGGTCTATACATTTTCTGACCATGTCATACATCACATTCCTGAGACTATGAACCACAGAATAATGAGGTAAGTGTTTTTTGTGATAAATATTGCAGTATTGTTTTCCTACAGAGATCCAGTAAGCTTTTTATTTGCAAATAAAGTATAAATGCATATTCTATAGAGTTTTTCACTTGAATTCTGAGTTTTGCATACTTTTTTTTTTATCTTCATAGCAGCAGTGAAATTGTTGTTTTCCAAATTTTGATTTTTAAATGAGGACCTATATTTCATTTTTATTTTTATAATTATTGTTGCCATCTCTCAGAAGCATGATGCTAACTACAATGGACCCTCGGTTTTCGTACAGCTCCCAACTCAAACAATTATGTAAGTGTATTTTTGTAAGTGCTTTTTTTTTTTCAACAAGTTGGCCGTCTCCCACCGAGGCAGGGTGACCCAAAAAGAAAGAAAATCCCCAAAAAGAAAATACTTTCATCATCATTCAACACTTTCACCACACTCATACATAATCACTGTCTTTGCAGAGGCGCTCAGATACGACAGCTGAGAATAAGTCCCTCCCAGCTGTCACTATCCCAGACCCCTCCTTTAAAGTGCAGGCATTGTATTTCCCATTTCCAGGACTCAAGTCCAACTAAATCAATTAACTGGTTTCCCTGAATCCCTTCACAAAATGTTACCCTGCTCACACTCCAACAGCTCGTCAGGTCCCAAAAATATTTGTCTCCATTCACTCCTATCTAACATGCTCACACATGCTTGCTAGAAGTCCAAGCCCCTCGCCCACAAAACCTCCTTTACCCCCTCCCTCTAACCTTTTCGAGGATGACCCCTACCCCGCCTTCTTTCCCCTACAGATTTATACGCTCTCCAAATCATTCTACTTTGATCCATTCTCTCTAAATGACCAAACCACCTCAACAACCCCTCTTCAGCCCTCTGACAAATACTTTTAGTAACTCCACACCTTCTCCTAATTTCCACACTCCGAATTTTCTGCATAATATTTACACCACACATTGCCCTTAGACATGACATCTGCACTGCCTCCAGCCGCCTCCTCGCTGCAGCATTTGCAACCCATGCTTCACACCCATATAATAGTGTTGGTACCACAATGCTTTCGTACATTCCCTTCTTTGCCTCCATGGATAATGTTTTTTGTCTCCACAGATACCTCAACGCACCACTCACCTTTTTTTCCTTCATCAATTCTATGGTTAACCTCATCCTTCATAAACCCATCCGTTGACACGTCAACTCCCAAATATCTGAAAACATTTACTTCTTCCATAATCCCTCTCTCCAATGTGATATCCAATTTTTCTTTATTTAAATCATTTGATACCCTCATCACCTTACTCTTATCTATGTTCACTTTCAACTTTCTACCTTTACACACCCTCCCTAATTCGTCCACTAACCTTTGCAACTTTTCTTTAGAATCTCCAATAAGCACAGTATCATCAGCAAAAAGTAACTGTGTCAACTCCCATTTTACATTTAATTCCCCATAGTTTAATTCCACCCCTCTCCCCAACACCCTAGCATTTACTTCTTTTACAACCCCATCTATAAATATGTTAAACAACCATGGTGACATTACACATCCCTGTCTAAGACCTACTTTTACCGGTAAGTAATCTCCCTCTCTCCTACACACCCTAACCCGAGCCTCACTATTCTCATAAAAACTTTTTACAGCCTTCAGTAACTTACTAACTATTCCATACATTTGCAACATTTGCCACATTGCTCCCCTATCCACTCTATCATATGCCTTTTCTAAATCCATAAATGCAATAAAACTTCTCTACCTTTATCTAAATACTGTTCACATATTTTACTTCACTGTAAACACTGTGATCTCACTTTACATCCCCTACCCACTCTAAAAAGCCTCCACCTTAAGCTCATCTGCAGTCCTACTGGCCTCATGTCATTACCTCTAAGTGTCTTTTCAATAAGTAACCCTGCCTATCACACTGTTACCTGTATACTCCAGTAAACTTGATTCCCCTATAATTCTTACAATCTCTTTTTTATCCCTCCTTCCCTTTTATATAATAAGGAAACTTTTTTACATAACTCTCTGGATTCAAATCCCTAGGTACCTTCCCTCTTTCATACATTTATTAAACAAAAATACCAACAACTCCAACACTATATCCCCCCTGCTTTTATCATTTTTGTCATGATCCCGTCAGTTCCAGCTGGTTTACCCCCTTTCATTCTACGTAATGCCTCACGCACCTCCTCCATACTCACATCCTGCTCTTCTTCACTCCTAAACGATGTTGTACCTCCCTGGCCAGTGCATGAAATTACCGCCTCCCTTTTTTCATCGACATTTAAAAGTTCCTCAAAATATTCCCGCCATCTACCCAATACCTCAAGCTCCCCATCTACTAACTCCCCTACTCTGTTTTTAACTGCCAAATCCATTCATTCCCTAGGCTTTCTTAACTTGTTTATCTCACTCAAAATTTCTTGTTTTCAGCAAAATTTCTTGACAGAGCCTCTCCCACTCTTTCATCTGCTCTCCTTTTGCACTCTCTCACCACTTTCTTCATCTTTCTTTTACTCTCCATATACTCTGCTCTTCTATTACACTTCTGTTTTGTAAAAACCTTTCATAAGCTACCTTTTTCTCTTTTATCACACCCTTTACTTCTTCATTCCACCACTCACTCCTCTTTCCTCCTGCACCCAACCTCCTATAGCCACAAACTTCTGCCCCACATACTAATACTGCATTTTTAAAACTATCCCAACTCTCTTCAACCCCCCCACTACTCCTACTTGCACTAGCCCACCTTTCTGCCAATAGTTGCTTATATCTCACCCTAACTTCCTCCTCCCTTAGTTTATGCACTTTTACCTCTCTCTTACTTGCTGTTGCCATTTTCTTTTTGTCCCATCTATCTTTTACTCTAACTGTAGCTACAACTAAATAATGATCCGATATATCCGTTGCCCCTCTGTAAACATGTACATCTTGAAGCCTACCCATCAACCTTTTATCCACCAATACATAATCTAACAAACTACTTTCATTACGTGCTGTTTTAGATCCTATATCAGTGTACCTTTGATATAAGCTTTATTTATCTTCTTTTTCCCATTTAAAAAATATTTACAATACACTTCAAACATTAAAAACTTCTATTGGACCATCAACCTTTTACCTATACCATCAACATACAATCATAATCTAACAAACTACTTTCATTACGTGCTAGTATATCATACCTTGTATACTTATTTATCTTCTTTTTCATAAAATATATATTACACTTATTACCAAACCTCTTTCTACACATAGCTCTATTAACAGTTCCCCATTTACATTTACCCCTGGCACCCCAAATTTACCTACTAGTCCCTCCACAACATTTTTACCCACTTTAGCATTATTTTTGGGGTCTGAAATTACTAATCTAATTTACATTCGTCCTTATGGGAACAAATTCGTTCAGTAATGGCACTCAAACAGCATTCTGGAAACAATTATCGACGAGAACCGAGGGTCCACTGTAATGTGTATTTTCAGTAACAATAGTTATTGATTATCTGATGCTAAATCCTTGTAAATTGTGTCTTTAAAATGGATGTCCTAGATTACAAATTAATAAGAGGTTTAAGGATGTGTGGTTATTGCTTAATTCATGAAATACGTATTATGTGAAATGTACTGTCGAACTCCCAAATTTGTGAGTTTCACATTTTGCAAGAGTACAGTCAGCTCTCTTACAAAGCTTCTCTATATATTATGATTGTTTTGTAAATGTGATTGAAAAGGTGCATCCAAAATTGAATGGCATGTGGAAAGGCCTTCATAGTACAGTGGACCCCCGAGTTTCGATCACCTCAAAACTCGAACAATTATGCAAGTGTATTATTGTAAGTGTATTTTTGGGGGTCTGAAAGGGACTAGCCTACTTTACATTATTCCTTAACCCTTAAACGGTCCAAACGTATATATACGTTAGTACTGCTATTGCCCCAAACGTATATTTACGTTGTTTTTTTCCTGCCTCCAAATTTGGCATGATTGGCCTGAGATGCCTGGTCAGCATAGAATGGGTCTTAACACTCGGTGTGCGTCATATTAAAAAAATCTGGGACCACTTAGTACAGTTAAATTGAGCGCCAGCTAGAGCAAACACTGCGGCAAACACCAAGGATTCACTGATGTCATGTCATATTAACACTCACCTTTGAAGTGGAAAGTGATGTTGGCAGGCTGGCAGGCCAGCTGGCTGCCTGCCTGCCTGGCCACCTGGCTGGCAAGCAGCTGGTTGGCTACCTGGATGGCCAGCAGCTGGCTGGTCAGCTAGGTACCTGATTGGCTGTCTATCTCTGTCTGTCTGTCTGTATCTATCTGTCTCTGTCTCTATCTCACAGGAACACATAAGTAAATACAATTATACATAGTGTAAATTACCTAGGATAACTAAAAAAATCAAGACAAAGTGATATAATGTGCTTGTAATATGCGTAATACCAGTTGGTATTACTTGTTGGTGATCTCGGTGATATATACGCATCGGCAATTTCGCCAACTTTGAACCCTATTTTCGGCCAATTCCATTGTTCCAATCGACCAAACTCATAGCTATTTCTTTAGAAATCCATTTGTTCTATCGATTGTGTACAAGAAACCACCAATTTACCGATTTCATCTACCCAATAAAGTGGTCAGAAATTGGCAATTTGGCCAATTTCATGCAAAATAAAAAAGTTGTCAATTTCAAAATAGGGTCCAGAATAAACAATACAGACATTCCTGGCACTAAAATAAGATGTTATCTGTTCATTAGTCACGTCTTTAGGCCCCTCTTATATTACTCTTGCTTTCTATTTTGATTTTTTATTCACACAAAAACTAGAAGATTTACCGTTATGCAGACTATTGCATTATTGTAAAAATGGTATAAATAATATCAGTGCACTTGTGAAAGAATATTAGACTCACCAATTGATGTGTATTGGATGTGTGGCGTGATTTGTTTACTCTTGTACATTTGCAAAAATCGAACATTTCCCCTACTTTGATCTCAATTTCAAGGTCGTTTTCATCAGGAAACTAATCAAAATCATCTATATTTCTGTAGTATGTTTTCCATTCTATCAAATGAGACCATAAAAAAAGAGAATACAACCATAAATACTATATGAAAATACACCTCAAAGACGGCGTTTTAATCCAAAAAAACGGTCGGATTTTTTTTTCTCATTATGCACTGCGTTCTGCAGCGCACACTGACCACACAGACCCATTCTCTCATATGTGGGCCTACCAGCTTTCTCCCGCTTGATTTGAAACCGCTAGAATTTGTGAGTATATATACGTCCGAAACAGTGCCTCGTAAGACGTATATATACGACCGAAACAGTCAGAGGGTTAAATCAAGCCCTATTTCTTTTGGTCATTGTATCAGGTGTCTGAATAAGTATACTGCATGTTCTACAATGAAGCACAAACGATGTGTATTTTTACACTGAAGTGTTAAAGAATACCTTCACCTTGAGATTAATCTATAATGAATAAAAAGGCACAATACTGTGACTGGAACAATGCAAAAATAACCTTGCCTTAGGAGACTGAAACTTTTGATGGTGTTTTGTTCTGACTTAGACCATTAACTAGAGACATAGAGAAGCACAAAGGGTAGGGAGCCAGAATATATACGAGAAGAGAGTTGGGGACAGGAGTGGTAGGATAGGAGGAGGGAGTAGCAATAATAATAATGTATAAATTAATCTATGTCCTGAAAAATATGCGAGCCATCAAAAATTACTGTATAAAAGGTAGGTTTACTGTTATGGTTCTGCCAGGAAATTCCAGTCTCTTCCCAGTGATAACTTAAAATGATTATTTTTCTGTGTCCAAGATATAGCTAACAGCTCACTATAGACAGAATTCTGTTAATCCTGCTTCAGGTCTCAGTGCTATGTCAAAACTAATTTCAACTTGGGTCATAAGGTTTATCTTTTCTGCATTTTTTTTTTTTTTCAACAAGTCGGCCATCTCCCACCGAGGCAGGGTGACCCAAAAAGAAAGAAAATCCCCAAAAAGAAAATACTTTCATCATCATTCAACACTTTCACCACACTCATACATAATCACAGTCTTTGCAGAGGAGCTCAGATACGACAGCTGAGAATTGTCCCTCCCAGCTGTCACTATCCCAGACCCCTCCTTTAAAGTGCAGGCATTGTACTTCCCATTTCCAGGACTCAAGTCCAACTAAATCAATTAACTGGTTTCCCTGAATCCCTTCACAAAATGTTACCCTGTTCACACTCCAACACTCCAACAGATCGTCATGTCCCAAAAACCATTCGTCTCCATTCACTCCTATCTAACACGCTCACACATGCTTGCTGGAAGTCCAAGCCCCTCGCCCACAATACCTCCTTTACCCCTTCCCTCCAACCTTTTCTAGGACGACCCCTACCCCGCCTTCCTTCCCCTACAGATTTATACGCTCTCCAAGTCATTCTACTTTGATCCATTCTCTCTAAATGACCAAACCACCTCAACAACCCCTCTTCAGCCCTCTGACAAATACTTTTAGTAACTCCACACCTTCTCCTAATTTCCACATTCCGAATTTTCTGCATAATATTTACACCACACATTGCCCTTAGACAGGACATTTCCACTGCCTCCAGCCTCCTCCTCGCTGCAACATTTGCAACTCATGCTTCACACCCATATAAGAGTGTTGGTACCACTATACTTTCGTACATTCCCTTCTTTGCCTCCATGGATAACGTTTTTTGTCTCCACAGATACCTCAATGCACCACTCACCTTTTTTCCTTCATCAATTCTATGGTTAACCTCATCCTTCATAAACCCATCCGCTGACACGTCAACTCCCAAATATCTGAAAACATTTACTTCTTCCATAATCCCTCTCTCCAATGTGATATCCAATTTTTCTTTATTTAAATCGTTTGATACCCTCATCACCTTACTCTTATCTATGTTCACTTTTAACTTTCTACCTTTACACACTCTCCCAAACTCGTCCACTAACCTTTGCAACTTTTCTTTAGAATCTCCCATAAGCACAGTATCATCAGCAAAAAGTAACTGTGTCAACTCCCAATTTGCATTTAATTCTCCATAATTTAATCCCACCCCTCTCCCCAACACCCTAGCATTTACTTCTTTTACAACCCCATCTATAAATATATTAAACAACCATGGTGACATTACACATCCCTGTCTAAGAACTACTTTTACCGGGAAGTAATCTCCCTCTCTCCTACACACCCTAACCTGAGCCTCACTATCCTCATAAAAACTCTTTACAGCCTTCAGTAACTTACTACCTATTCCATACACTTGCAACATTTGCCACATTGCTCCCCTATCCACTCTATCATATGCCTTTTCTAAATCCATAAATGCAATAAAAACTTCTCTACCTTTATCTAAATACTGTTCACATATATGCTTCACTGTAAACACTTGATCTACACATCCCCTACCCACTCTAAAGCCTCCTTGCTCATCTGCAATCCTACTCTCTGTCTTACCTCTAATTCTTTCAATAATAACCCTGCCATACACTTTACCTGGTATACTCAGTAAACTTCTTCATCTTTCAACACGTCGGCCATTTCCCACCGAAGCGGGGTGGCCCAAAAGGAAAAACAAAAGTTTCTCCTTTTACATTTAGTAATATATACAGGAGAAGGGGTTACTAGCCCCTTGCTCCCGGCATTTTAGTCGCCTCTTACGACACGCATGGATTCAGTAAACTTATTCCCCTATAATTTTTACACTCTCTTTTATCCCCCTTCCCTTTATATAAAGGAATTATACATGCTCTCTGCCAATCCCTAGGTACCTTCCCCTCTTTCATACATTTTTTAAACAAAAATATCAACCACTCCAGCACTATATCCCCCCCTGCTTTTAACATTTTTGTCATGATTCCGTCAATTCCAGCTGCTTTACCCCCTTTCATTCTACGTAATGCCTCACGCACCTCCCGCACACTCACACCCTGCTCTTCTTCACTCCTAAACGATGTTGTACCTCCCTGGCCAGTACATGAAATTACCGCCTCCCTTTTTTCATCGACATTTAAAAGTTCTTCAAAATATTCCCGCCATCTACCCAATACCTCCAGCTCCCCATCTACTAACTCCCTTACTCTGTTTTTAACTGACAAATCCATTCGTTCCCTAGACTTTCTTACCTTGTTTATCTCACTCCAAAATTTTTTCTTGTTTTCAGCAAAATTTCTTGACAGAGCCTCTCCCATTCTTTCATCCACTCTTTTCTGCATATACTAAGTAAAAGCAAATTTTTCCCTTAAGCTTAAACTCATTACACCAGAAGTGTGTCAAGGTCTTTGGCTAGGACATTTCATGTACTTGAAGAGCTCATCAGAATGACATGAAGCTAACAAGTCAACCTTTACCTATCACAACACTTAAGTTGCTCATAGCCACATATTTGCAGGTGCTCCAGCACCCCTCCTGTATAGTTTCTGGTGTGCAGCTCACTATGGAACATTCTAACAGTTTGCCCATGACACAGACCTTTCAACCTTCTTCATGGGTTTTATAATTATCAAGAGTCCCTGTAGGGACTTTGGGAAGTCTTTTGCCATTAATAATTTAACCCATTCACCATCAGAAGCCCTGAAATTAAAGGTGCTCACAGTGTTGCCATTTAAAAAAAATGTTTTTTTTCTGAAATTGTGGAGAGACTTTTTCTGATAATAATGACATCAAACATATGAAATTTGATGGAAAAATTACAAAATTATGCAGGTGCAAAATTAGCTGCCTGGGTGCAGTTTATGCATCGACAATTTCACTCACTTCAAGTCCTATTTTAAGTCAATTCTTTTGCTCAATTGAATCAAATTCTTACATTATTTTGCTGGTATGCCTTCTATTCTATAGATTGAGCACAAGAATTGCTCATTTAACTTTTAAGAACTACCCTCTAAAGTGCACAGAAGTCTGTAATTTGGCCAGTTTTTCACAAAATGAATACTGTAGACATTCCAGGCACTAAAGCAAGATTTCCTGTTTATTAAGCACATCCTCAGGTCTCTCGTATATTATATTTGTGCTCTATATTGAATTTGAAGATTTACCTTATTTCTTGGATAAAAAAATATTTCCAGAATGATTGGTCATGGTTTAGGGCATCCCAGAAATTGAATCAGAGCTAGTAAAAACCCATAAAACAGGCCAGGGGGTATGGGGGCCTTATCCATCTTCAGGAAAATCATCAAATATTAGATATTTCCATAACTTGGAGCCTGGTTTTAAGCTTTTTCTGGTACTTTAACCAACTAAAATCATTTTTATATAAGAGTATATTTTCCATTCTGTCAAATGATACCAAGAAGCAGCCAATAAGATCATAAAAGCCATCCTGGGAAACACCTCAAATTTGCTATTTTAAACCAAACACAAAGTGAGAGATTTGCTTTTATCATCATGCACCATGGGGGCAGGATTTTTCTTATACCATGCACACTCGCTCCACAAACCCATTCTCTCATGTCTAGGCCATACAACTTATCTGAGGAAGCTGAGCTTAAAATGTAGATCTACGTAAGCAACCCTGGCATCAATAACATAGATCTACAGACAAGACAGTGAAAGATTTAAAGTTATTTTTAACTTGTTATGGTAGAATTTATTTATGTTTAGCTTTTTATTCATGTCTGTAGATAATGTTTTGTTAATGCTTTTATTTTTAATGTGTGTGTAGTAGTATTAAAATTTTGTTGTTTAGAGTCTAGAGTGATCTACACTGTCAAAGTGCTCTGTAAATATCTCCTCTGCCTCCTCCTGCTCCTCCTCCACTTTCTCTTCTTCCTCTTCCTCCTCTGCCTGTTTCTCCTCTTCTTCCTCTTTCTGATGCTACTTTTATTCTTCTTCTTGTCTTTTTTTCTTCTTTTCTTCTTCTTCTTTTACTACTACTTCTGCTGCCACCACCCATCATTGTCATCAAGATGATAAAGGCACAATGTTGTATTTCCTTAGTGGAGCATTCCAAGGTTAGTTTGCTTCATTATGTAGATCATGTCAAGTTTATTGAGAAGCAAAGAGAATCCCTATTCTTGGCTTCCAGTTTGGGATATGGAGTGGCCATCTGCTGGGCTACTCAGAGGTTCATACTCACCATCTGGGTTTTTCACCTGACACGATGAGGATACTGTGCTTCTATTACTTTGTATTATATCCCATAGCTACTAAATACTGTGCTAGTCTATTCATGCATATAGGCACTTGTACATGCATATATAAATCTATCTTTCTTTCAACACGCCGTTTCCCACCGAGGCAGGGTGGCCCAAAAGGAAAAACGAAAGTTTTTCATTTTACATTTAGTAATATATTCAGGAGACGGGGTTACTAGCCCCTTGTTCCTGGCATTTTAGTCGCCTCTAACGACACGCATGGCTTACGAAGGAAGAATTCTTTTCCACTTTCCCATGGAGATAAGAGGAAATAAGAACAAGAACTACATAGTAAGAAAATAGAAGAAAACCTAGAGGAGTGTGTATATACAGTGGTACCTCGAGTTACGATATTTTTTCGTTCGAGAACGCTGTTCAAGTGCCATTACCAAACGAATTTATCCCCATAAGGAATAATGTAAAATAGACTAGTCCTTTTACACCCCCAAAAATATACTTACAAAAGCATTTAAAAAAATAAACTTACATAAAAGGGCGATTTTGGGGACCATCGTAACTCGAGGTACCACTGGTGTCTTTTTTCTGTCTTATAAACATGCAAGATTTCAGGTACATCTTGCTACTTCTACTTACACTTAGGTCACACTACACATTCATGTACAAGCATATACAGTGGTACCTCGAGTTACGATATTTTTCGTTTGAGAATGCTGTTCAAGTGCCATTACCAAACGAATTTATCCCCATAAGGAATAATGTAAAATAGACTAGTCCTTTTACACCCCAAAATATACTTACAAAAGCATTTAAAAAATAAACTTACATAAAGGGCGATTTTGGGGACTATCGTAACTCGAGGTACCACTGTACAGTGGTACCTCGAGTTATCCCCATAAGGAATAATGTAAAATAGACTAGTCCTTTTACACCCCCAAAAAATATACTTACAAAAGCATTTAAAAAAATAAACTTACATAAAAGGGCGATTTTGGGGACCATCGTAACTCGAGGTACCACTGTACAGTGGTGGGGGTGTAAAAGGACTAGTCTATTTTACATTATTCCTTATGGGGATAAATTCGTTTGGTAATGGCACTTGAACAGCATTCTCAAACGAAAAAATATCGTAACTCGAGGTACCACTGTATATGCTTGTACATGAATGTGTAGTGTGACCTAAGTGTAAGTAGAAGTAGCAAGATGTACCTGAAATCTTGCATGTTTATAAGACAGAAAAAAGACACCAGCTTATATAAATATGTGTATCAATACATACATGTATACAGTGGACCCTCGGTTTTCGTACAGCTCAAAACTCGAACTGTTATGTAAGTGTACAGTGGACCCCCGGAGTTCGTACTGCTCCAAACTCGAACAATTATGTAAGTATATTTTTGTAAGTGCTTTTGTAAGTGTATTTTTGGGGGTCTAAAAGGACTAATCTAATTTACATTATTCCTTATGGGAACAAATTCGTTCGGTAACGGCACTTGAGCAGCATTCTGGAACGAATTAATGACGAACTCCGGGGGTCCACTGTAATTTTTGTAAGTGCTTTTGTAAATGTATTTTTGGGGTTTTGAAACAACTAATTTAATTTACATTCGTCCTTATGGGAACAAATTCGTTTGGTAATGGCACTCGAACAGCATTCTGGAAAGAATTATCGACAAAACCAAGGGTCCACTGTATATAAATACAGTTGTACCTCGAGTTTCGGCCATTTTGAGTTTTGGCCACTTTTTTCGGCTAAATTTTGTCTCGAGTTTCGAACAGTGCCCTGAGTTTCAGCTGCCGTACCAGACCTCTCTGCCTGCCGGCACATGCGTTGTGAGTCAGTCTGGCTTTGTTTCTCTTTGTGTGAACATTACCCTGCATTACCCTGAGCTTTCATCCAAACATTTCACAATAATTCATTGTGTTTTGTGCTTGTTGATTGAGTGTGACTGCTACATAATTAACCATGGGCCCAAAGAAACTTCCTAGTGCCAGCATTAACAGTATAGCAAGTAAGTTAAGCGATTAATCGATAGAAAAAGGATGGCACGAAACTAACTCCTCCAATGTTATTGGAGGTATATAGGGCCACTGACAACACCGCCGCCACCACCACTGTATATACGGCTTATGCTGCCAGTGGCCCTTATAAACCCAACAATAACACACCGCCACTAGTCACATACATAATGACATATTTTATTCATTCTAGAGTGTTTATCAGGTTTCTATGTTATTTATATTGTTTATTATGTCATATTAGATCAATTGTGATAAATAAGTAAGCCGTAGAGTTGATATTAGTGTCATATTGAAGGAATATTTTGTTTTGCCTCCAAACAAACTCTCCTGCCTCTCCATACATCAACAAGAGTCTTCAATAAAAGTAAAACTGATTTAAATGTTCATTTATCCATTAAAATTAGTGCTTTATATTTATTTCTCGTTGTTTTCTGTATGTAAAACTATGTTCTTTAAAAAATGACTTTTTTGTGAATATTTTTGGGTGTCTGGAATGGATTAATTGTACAGTGGACCCTCGGTTTTCGTTCACCTCCAAACTCGAACAATTATGTAAGTGTATTTTTGTAAGAGCTTTTGTAAGTGTATTTTTGGGGGTCTGAAACGACTAATATAATTTACATTTGTCCTTATGGGAACAAATTCGTTCGGTAACGGCACTCGAACAGCATTCTGGAAAGAATTTTTGACGAAAACCGAGGGTCCACTGTATTTACATTATTTCTTATGGGAAATATTGCTTTGACTTTCGGCCGAGCTTCTGGAACGGATTTTGGCCGAAACTTGAGGTACCACTGTGTGTGTGCATGTTAGAGAGGAGTGAATGGAGACAAATGGTTTTTGGGACCTGACGAGCTTTTGGAGTGTGAGCAGGGTAATATTTAGTGAAGGGATTCAGGGAAACCGGTTATTATAGATTTAGCCGGACTTGAGTCCTGGAAATTGGAAGTACAATGCCTGCACTTTAAAGGAGGGGTCTGGGATAGTGACAGTTGGGAGGGATTATTCTAAACTGTCGTATCTGAGCGCCTCTGCAAAGACAGTGATTATGTATGAGTGAGGTGAAAGTATTGAATGATGATGAAAGCATTTTCTTTTTGGGGATTCTCTTTCTTTTTGGGTCACCTTGCCTCGGTGGGAGACAGCCGACTTGTTGAAAAAAAATTATATACAGTGGTACCTCGGTTAACGATATTTTTTCGTTCCAGAATTTTGTTCAAGTGCCTTTACCAAACGAATTTATCCCCATAAGGAATAATGTAAAATAGACTAGTCCTTTTAGACCCCCAAAAATACACTTACAAAAGCATTTAAAAAAATAAACTTACATAAAAGGGCGAGTTTGGAGACCATCGTAAACCGAGGTACCACTGTATATATATTTACACATGGACACATATAATACATACATACCCTTGCAACCATAAATAGGTGAGTACAGATAACCTCGCAAAAATGAGTGCTTTAAGATAATTCATAGTTTTTAAGATTAAGCCACCATAAACAATGTGAAATGAAAGGTCTAGAAGCTTTTCTGTTAAAGTTATTTTGTTTCTTTTCCACAGGTCAAAGAAAGCAAGAATACCATTGATAGAAGTAGTGTCAGAAACAAAGCTTACCTGTGATAATGAAAACTTACCTAGTGATTTATTGACAGTGATACCTAAGGAGGAATCCTCCATAACAAGCTTGCCAGACTTGAAAGTTGGATTCACAAAATTTAGTTCTCTACAAAAAATTGGACATTCACAAAAAGTGGGGAGTCCACAAAAAATTGGAAGCAGTCATAAATCCTCCCACAGAAGAACAAGCACCGGGTTAAAACATTCCTCAAGAAAGCATAGTGAAAAAGTAAGTTACAGAAATGCAACACAAAGTAAAAGAACCTTTATCATAAAATATGCATTGTGTACTGTATATTATATAGGTGAGTAAAAGTTATTTTTGAAATCTGACTTATTTTTAAGCTATATATACAGTATTTAAAAATGTATTTAGTACTACAGATATAATATTGTATAACTTGCATTAAGTTTTATCTGTTGGGTGTCTTGTTGCTCAGTAGTAAATGGTTTAGCTCACAAATGGAAGACCCTGGTTCAGTTCCCAAGCTTCCCATGTTTATCTAGACACTGAGAGGTATCTACAGTGCTAGTCACAGCATTATGCCGCCCTTCCCCCACACGTACCAAAACACAAACATATATAATGAAAAATTATAATATTTGCACACTTACTAAGGTTTTAATACTTGGTGCTGTGTCCTTTACAGTTAATCACGTCCCTCAGCCATGTAGGAAGACTCTCGCAAATTCTTGAGGGTTTGGGGAGGTATATTATTCCATGCCTCATGTAGAGCAGCCTCCAGCCGCGGGATGGAACTGATATCCTTGCCCAGTAAACTTCGTTTCACTGTTGACCAGAGGTTCTCAATAGGGTTTAGGTCTGGGGAATTGCCTGGCCAGTCATTAAAGAACCTCACTTCACAGTCCTTAAGCCACTGAACTACAGATTTGGCGGTATGACACTGTGCACCGTTCTGCATAAAAACCGTAGCCCCACACTTGTCAAATGCCTCAGCTAAATTGTCACACAATAACTCCAGGTAATTATACTGGTTCATAGACTGGTTTTTGGGAAGCACAATGAGTTCACAAACACTCTGAGCACTGAAACACCCCCAAACCATGAGCGAGTCTGGGTGTTTGGTGGTCTCACAGGTGTAGTATTTGTCTAGCTGGTCACTACCTCTAGGCCGGTACACATGTCTGTCAGTAGTATGTACTGAAGCATATTGATATACTTGTGTAGTGTATTATAAGTAATTCTAGCTATGTTATAGTTGTGATCCCTTGTTACTTGTGACGTCAGAGAGACCCGCGCCATGTGAGCGCAACGTTAGATGCCTCTCTATCATTCTCAGAGTAGGCCTAGGTGGAGCAGGTACGGCTGGGATACTCCTTCTTGCTCACTCAATATATCTACAATTCCATCCATCTGTGAGTTTAATTACAACCATATTTGCTCTCCCAAAACCCACACGACATGTCCCCCACGGTTACAGGTGACGGTGAAGGTTGCTTCATCACTCAAAAGTACTTCAGACCACTGTTGAGGATTCCAATGAAGATATTTCTTTGCATAATCCAGCCTATGTTTCTTCTATGGCTTGGAAAGGATCGGTTTCTTAACCTGGCGGTGACTACTGTAGCCCAGTTTTGACACATGTCTGTTAACAGTTCTTACAGACACCTCTGAGAGAAGATGTGGATTCTTTTCTTTCAATTCTCTAGCAGTTATCTTAGGTGTACTCTCTAACTGCTTATTTAACATTGTTAAGGTACAAACAGATGTCTTCTTCGAGGGGCCAGGACGAGGTTTGGCAGACGGCAACTCAACACTGCCACCAGCCTTGAAACGCTGCACCCAGTTCCTCACCGAACGCTCACACACACCAACATTCTCCACTATTTCTTTTGTCTGGTGCCCAGCTTTGTGTAGCCCTATGATTTAAGCTGTAGTTTCAGGTGTTAAAGACTTCCTTTTACCCATAATCAAACATGTATAGCCCCAAAACCAAAGGGGACACCGGACAAAAGATGGGGCGGATGAGAGACAAAAGTGCAACACTTCCTCTCATCACGGCAGCCACGTGAGCACTGAGGAGTCACTGTGGAGTGTGGCGGCAGGCCGTGACATCATGCAAACGGCTGCTACTCGGCATAATGCACTGACGAAAAAAGACCCCCCTGAATGGTAGGCCTTTGATTTTCGTCACGGTGCATTATGCCGGGGAGCTCACCCAGCATAATGCCGTGACTAGCACTGTAAGTGTTAATAGCCTGTATAGACCACATCCTAGGAAAGAAACAAAAATCCCAGAGGAAATAATCTATGCTGCTTGGTTTTTGTTGAGTTATCCTGGATTAATAGACTTCTAGGTTTAACACTCCAAGGAAAAATCTTCTAGCTGTGCTCTTGGAACTATGCTCAAGAACTTTTATCTAAAGAATATAAAGAAATTATTACAAAACTAGTGTATTTAAACTCTCAGTTAATTGGATTACTGTATCGTCTGACTAAATTACAAGGTATGCAGTGTGATGTTATGGAGTTATCTACTGTATTTAATATCTCAATCATCTCTCCATTTGACAATAGTAGGTTGGTAGACAGCAACCACCCAGGGAGGTACTGCCATCCTGAAATGGAAACCTATAATTGTTTTACACAGTGGTAGGATTGCTGGTGTCTTTTCTTTCTGTCTCATAAACATGCAAGAAAACAGGTACGTTTTGCTACTTCTATTTACACTTAGGCACACTAGATATACATGTACATGTTAAGGAGGGGTTTAGGATATTGGCAGTTTGGAGAGACTTCTAAACTGTCATATCTGAGCGACTCTGCAAAGACAGTGATTATGTATGAGTGAGGTGAAAGTGTTGAATGATGATGAAAATATTTTCTTTTTGGGGATTTTCTTTCTTTTTGGGTCACCCTGCCTCGGTGGGAGACGACCAACGTGTTGAAAAAAAAAATGTATATTTATACACACCCATCTGAATTTTCTTCTATTTTCTTAATAGTTCTTGTTCTTATCTATTTCCTTTCGTCTCCATGGGGAAGCAGAAGATAATTCTTCCTTCATAAACCATGCGTGTCGTAAGAGGCGACAAAAATGATGGAAACAAGGGGCTGGTAACCCCTTCTCCCTAATAAATTACTAAATTTAAAAAAGAAGAACTTTCGTTTTTTCTTTTTAGGTCACCTGCCTTGGTGGGATATGGCCAGTTAATTAAAAAAAAAATGCAAGAAAACAGGTGCATCTTGCTACTTCTATTTAAACTTAGATACATGTACATGTATATATAGTGTATACACTCACCCATTTGAATTTTCTTCTGTTTTCTAAACAGTTCTTGTGCTTATATATTTACTTTCATTTCCATGGGGAAGGAGAAAAGAATCTTTCCTCCGTAAGCCATGTGTGTCATAACAGGCGACTAAAATGTCGGGAGCAATGGCTAATAACCCCTTCGCCTGTATAAATTACCAAAAATAAGATGAAAAACTCATTCTCTGTATGTCCCTCAGTTTTGCTAAACTGCTTATATTTCATAAAAATTAATAAGTGAAATGCTCTGTACACATGTACAGCATTAATTTTGTATATCATATGAAATATAATGGTTTTTCCTTCATATGTCTACATTTTGACTTATGCACTGGATGCTTCACTGTGGATGAGGCTGACAAATATACTGGATTTTTATTTATAAGAAATTACCATCAAAAGTCTGATTTTTCAATTGTCAAAACTGTGTATTGAAACTATGTGACTCTTTGAAAAAAGAATTAGACTAGTGACAAGCGGCAATGTGATCATTTTTTTTTACTTTGCAATACCATTGATAAGGATGAACCTCCCTTTTTTCTAGTAGACTGGACAAATTCCCAGGTATGGCATACTGGTGAGCAATGTGGTGGATTTTCTATAAAAAAAAAATTATTGCTTATGCTGTATATTTGGGTTTATTTACATAGACTGCTTGTCCATTTCTGACTCGAAATGCCTTGTACAGTATGTTAAAAAAGGCATTTTTGCAATACAGTATATTATTTCACCTACTTTAAATGCACGTGTAAGTAGTATATTTGAATATGGAAAGCAGTCATTTCTTGAATTTGTTAGAATGTAAACTAAATTTTTTACCTGCAACAGAAAGAGGTGAAATTAGTAGAGGGGGAGGAGGTAGCAGAGAATGGCGTGGCAGAGGTAAGCTTGCTACCTGAGGTTCCACACATAGAGCGCTCTCCCATGATCCGCACCTGTCAGGCTACCGTGATCCCCACCTTCCTCATGCACACCTGCCCAAAGGTAAGCAGGAAAGAGAAAAAAATTGAGAGTGAGTTGGTTAGTTCAGACTGGGTATGTGCATTTGTTTGCATTTGTGTACATGAATTTATTCAAAATCAAAACTTTGTTTGACTAAGTATTACAAATGTAAGTGCAAATCACTAAGAGTAACATGCATAAGTAGTTAGAGGACCAGAGGTGTGCTTATCATTGTGTAGTTTGCTATATAATTGTTTAACTCACTGTTTTCCAGACACAAAATATAATGGGTTCAGTACTGCTAACTAATATTTACTTCTTAATACTACACCTTAATATACTACACTCAGTGGTCACTTTATTAGGTGCACCCTTCTAGTACTGTCCCCAGAACAGCCTGAATTCTTTGTGGCATGGATTCAACTAGGTGCTGGAAACATTTCTTAGAGATTCTGGTCCATGTTGCCATGATAACATCATGCAGTTGCTGCAGATTTGTCGGCTGCACATTCATGCTGTGAATCTACTGTTCCACTGCATCCCAGAGGTTTATGCCAAATTCTGACCATTCCATCTATCTGTATGTCACAGTAGAAATCACGATTCATCAGACAAGGCGACATTTTTCCAATCTTTACCTGTTCCAGTTTTAGGGAGCCTGTGCCCACCGTAGCCTCAGTTTTCTGTCTTAGCTGACAGAAGTGGAACCCTGTGTGGTCTTGTTTCTGTAGCCCATCCATTTCAATGTTCAGTGTGATGTGCATTCAGAAATTCTCTTCTGCTTACCACTATTGTAATGCATGGTATGGTTATTTAAGTTACTGTTGCCTTCCTGTCAGCTTGTACCAGTCTGGACATTCTCCTCATATCTCTCATTAACAGTGAATTTTTGCCAACAGAACTACTGCTCACTGGATGTTTTGTATTTTTCACACCATTCTCTGTAAACTCCAGAGACTGTTGTCTGAGATACTCAAATCACCCCATGTGGCACAACAGTCATTCCAGGGTCAGTCACTTAGATCACATTTCTTTCCCCATTCTGAGGTTTGGTTTGAAGAACATGTGCTTGGTTGAGTAGATAATTGCTTTAACAAACAGGTATACCTAATAAAGTAGCTTCTGAGTGTATATGCAGTACAGTATGTATATTGCAGTTAGGAAAATCAAATATTTTCAACTGTTAGTGAACATATTTACAGTGGACCCCCGGATTACGATGGCGTCGGATTACGCTAAATTCGGTTAGCGATAAATTTTTCCGTCAAAATATTGGCTCAGTTTACGATGATCCACTCGGAATACGCTATTCGTCTTGGACGCGTACAGGTGACCTGGGACAGCAGTGTGCCATTGTTTACCAGCGAGTGAGCACCACTGCCGCCTCCCACGCATTCATACCATACATTTTGTCATTTTTCCACTGTTTTTAGTGCCTGCAACTGCTAAATAAGTCACCATGGGTCCAAAGAAAGCTCCTAGTGCCAGCCCTGTAGTAAAGAATGTCAGAAATACAGTAGAACTGAAGGAGATCATTGCACAATGGACTGATGTGCAAGGCTTTATGGATGAATATTACCCTAACAAAGCTGTTGCAGGCCGTGCTGGCAACATGTACAATGACAATGTGGTGTCCCATTTCAGGGATGTTTTAAAGAAATGCCAGACACAGAGCTCCCTGGACAGATTTTTTGTGAGAGAGGGGTTCAGTGACTCTCAAGTTGGTCTTAGTGGCATTAAAAGAAAAAGGCCAGTAACCCCAGAAAAGAACTTGGTACCTGCAGTGTTAATGGAAGGGGATTCCCCTTCCAAACACTAGCAACTCCTCCATCCTTTCCCCTCCTCCCATCTTCCACACATCAACAACTCTTCAATAAAAGTAAGTGACATGTTATTGCACTTTTATTCTTAATATATCATTGTTTTCTGTGTAATTTAATGTACAGTGGTCCCCGAGTTACGTACACCCCGGAAATCGTACAATTATGTAAGTATAATATTGTAAGTGCTTGTGGAAGTGTATTTTTAGGGGTCTGAAATAGACTAACCTACGTGACATTTTTCCTTAAGGAGTGAAGTTTTTACGATACACGGGGGACCACTGTATATTTAATGTACAAATATATTTTATTTTAATACTTTTGGGTGTTTGGAACGGATTAATTTTATTTCCATTATTTCTTATGGGGAAAATAGATTTGGATTACGATATTTTCGGTTTACGCTAAGCCCTCTGGAACAGATTAATATCGCAATCCGGGGGTCCACTGTATAGTATATTGAATGTCTTTTGTTTTCATATCACTGGTGTATTTATTTTTTTGAATAGTCTTTGGTATTACTTCAGAAATTGATGGCTCCAATATTACAAATGTAAGAGCTATGGTATTTTTGTTGTACCAGGCACAATGTTTGATGAAGGAAGTGATGTGCCATGACCGCACTGCTGCATGGTGGAGTGTCCGAAGCACACACAGTGACACTCATGAGGGTCTAGCCTGTCTCCTCCATGGTTCTCTACAGGTGACTATTTTTTCTCAAGTCTTTATAGGTTTGTCTACAAAGTTGATATACACTAGTAAATTTCCACTACTTTTTGATGTACAATGTACAATGCATATGTGATAGCATTTAATCTGCTATGTACAGTACAGTTCTTTTATTTAGTTTCCTGAAAATATTAGATTTATTTAACTTTTTTGTTAACTTCGTTCATCAGTTGGAGAAGGAATGGGCAGAAAGGAAGCAGAGAGTGACAGCAGTTGATGTGGGTGGCTTGAGAGGTGCCTATCCTAAGCTGGGCTGGAGTCATGTCCTCATTCCTGGTAAGTTCATGTATTGCTTCCACTCTTTCCTCATTTTCCACCCTATTGTTTATAGCTAGTTTATTGACATGTTATTTTTTTTAACACCAACATACTAACCCATAGAAGAAAACCCATTACAATTCAAATGATCACCAAACCACAACAAACCCTTCCTACCCTTCAGAGTGCATACACTGTTTGTCTCACCTCTTGAACTCAAGTTCAGGTAACCAGTTTTCCCACATACCATTATAGATATTACCTTGTTCACTTTAACAACACCTCAAATCCTATAACCTGCTTGTTTTCACTTTGATCTAACATGCTCACAGATGTCTGCCAGATCCTTCAGCCCTTACCTTTCAGAATTAACCTCAAACCCTCTTTTCAGCTCTTATATCCATACAAAATTTATACACCCTCTTGGTCAACTTATCCTGCTCCATCCTTTCTAAGTGACCAGACCATCTCAGCAACTTTTTATCTGCTAATTTTTATTTTTCATACTATCACACATTCTTAAAAATTTCTTCAATTTTTATTCACTGCATAATATTCACACTACACGTGGATCTCAAAGATGACATCTTCACTGCCTCCAGTTTCCTCCTTACAGCTTCATTCAGGAAGAACACCTCACACCCATACAAAAGTGTTGGCACCACCTTACTCTGATGCATTTTCCTTTATACATCCATTGATAACTTCATTCCACAAACATCTCAGCATTACAACTACCTTTTTTTTTTTTAATATTTTCTTTGATTCACCTTGTCTTACATAGTCTCATTTGCTGACACGGATGGGACTATGTAATTGTCTAAAGGTTGTACATTCACTTCTTTATACTTGTTAGTGCTGATTTTCTGGTTTCACCTCTTCGGTCACATCTGGTTTGAGGGTACTCTTCTGCTTCATTGGAAAATTACTTTGGTTCTCTCTTTTTGGAAATTGAATATGTTTGGGTGGAACTTATTCCATTATAGATATCAACCTCTCATTTTTACCAGCTTCATTTGCAGACTGCAAGAACATCTCATAAACAAAAGTTTTACATGGTACATAGAGATCTAGAATTGTCTATCTCTCATTAGTTTGGCTTTTCTCTATCTTGACACAAACATTTGTAATGCCTTTGCTGATTTATTTATTGTTCATTTTAAAAATGTTGGCTTCCTGAGTGACTTAACAAGTGTACATTATACCATTACACTCACACACACTCACTCAGTCACTCACACACTTACTCAGTCACTCACACAGACTCACAGACTCACACACTCACTCACTCACTCACACACTCACTCATACAGACACACACACACTCACACACACTCTCACACACAGACTCACACACAGACACACACACAGACTCACACACAGACACACACACAGACTCACACACACAGACTCTCACACACACAGCACTCACACACAGCATCAAGCTGATCTCGAACTCACACACACAACAGAGCTCGACCTGCAACTCACAGACGGTGAGTCACAGACTACACAGACCCTAACCACAACTAGGAGTCCACACACAGAAGTGGCAGGGCCAGGAGCTGAGTCTCGACCCCTGCAACACAAATAGGTGAGTACACGCACACACAACATTCCAAATTCTTACACAGTTATAAACCTTAGTTGTATCCCAGATCTCTAAGATCATTCTTGAGGAAAATAAAAGTGGAGCCAAAAAGATGTTAGAAAGTTATTTACAGTGGTCCCTCGGTTTTCGTGCATCTCCAAACTCGAACATTTATGTAAGTGTATTTTCGTAAGTGCTGTTGCAAGTGTATTTTTGGGGGTCTGAAATAGACTAACCTACGTGACATTATTTCTTAAGGAAGTAAATTTGTTTGGTAATGGCACTTTAGCAGCATTCTGGAACGAATTTTCGGCGAAAACCGAGGGACCACTGTACAGTGAATGGTGAAACAATGTATTGGAATGAAAAAAAAAAGGTAGTAAGTGCTTCATTTATTAAAAATTAGAATAATATATGTTGAAGTAATTAATGAAAATGGGACATCATGAGAATAGGTCTGAATAAGCAGTTACCAGACAAACTAAAATGTCCTTGATGTTTCAAGATATCCCAAGATAAATTCCATCATCCCTATGTCAATCCCAGTATCTTCACATATATATTCCATCATCTCCAGATACAGTATGTATCAACATCTCATTATGTTGCCAGTAGTTATGAAGTGGTTGTTTGGCAGATAAGCATTCGCTCATCATGGACGCTGGCAAGCTGTATGTGCTCGACACCCTCCTCTCCAGCCTTAAAGCAGAGGGCCATCGTGTTCTTATTTATTCTCAGATGACTAAGATGATCGATCTGCTCGAGGTAAGTACTGCAGCAATTGATTATAGGGGCTTTTCTGGAGTTATAATGAGTGGGCTCTGTTATAGTCAGTGCTGGAGTTGTTATCCCAGAATATTAAGGGGTAAGTGTATCTGGTTATGAATTATTGACTGGTTCTGCAAAATTTATATACAAAATTTTATTCCAGTCTCTGAAATAGTTTTGGATTTTCGTTGCTTTTATATTTTTCCAAATGCAAATTCATTATGACACACAACTCGTCAAAACCAATATGGGTTTGTAAAGATTTTCACTATTTTGTAACAGCAGTTTGGAAAAAAAGTATACATACCGTTTTATGTCTTCACTCTCCAGGGAGAAGATGAGTTCATAGTTTACCATTATGTTTAGTGAAATTTCTTATATTTGATGTAATTACACCAAACATAGTAAACTATGAAATTAATTTTATCCCTGGAAAGCAAGGAAATATACTGCACTCTGAAGGAGGGGTGTTAATATTGCAGTTTTATAACTGTAGTGTAAGCATGCCTCTGGCAAGACAGTGATGGAGTGAATGATGATGAAAGTTTTTCTTTTTCAGGCTACCCTGCCTTGGTGGGAAATGGTTGATGTGTTAATAAAAAAAATCCCCTAAATATATGCAGAAAGAATTGACAAACTGTTCTTGAGATGAGCAAACTGCTCCAATAACAACAATTTAATATCAAAGAAAGCATTACAAAGTCCTTATGTCATGAAACGGATTGAAATTTTTGTCTCGGTTGTTTTGGCTCTGCTTAGTGTTACTAACCTATGGCTCTGCTTTTATAACCTCTACTGAAAATACCTTCATTGTATTGTATTTTGTCACTTTATAATGCTTCACTACATTTGTAATATGTTGTATTACTGTATTTGATTAATATGTTTTTTATTACAGTATTATTTAATATACTGTACTGTGTAGTAGTATATAATTTTTTTAACACTCCAGTCATTTTGCACGGGTAGGATGACCCATCAAAAAAAAAAAATGCTTTTGCTGTCACTCATTCACTAACTGTCTTGTCAGAAGGACACCTGCATCACAGTTCAGATGATCCTCCAAACAGCATCATCTTCACCCCTCCTTCAGACTACAAGCACTGTACTTCCAATCTCCATGACTCAAATCCATCAAACTGTTTTCTCTGAATTCCTTCATAAATGTTAGCTTGCTCACACTCCAACAGCACATGAAGTCATGAAAACCACTTGCCTCCACTTGCTCCAGATACTTTACTCTTATGCATTGCCCTTTATGCATCCATTGATAACGTCTTTCCACAGACACCTCAGCACTACACCCATTTCCTTTCCTTAATTTTTTCTGGGATTTACCTTGTCTTACATAGTCCCATTTGCTGACACATGAACTCCAAAATTATCTCATTGCCAGATAATCGCTTTACAGACCTCTACACATTCTTTCCAATTTCTGGGATTACCTGTCTTACAATGCATTTATACACGCTCCATCTGAAGTCATTGCACTTTGCACAATTTATGCTGATTTTCTGGTTACACTTCTTTAATCACATCTGGTTTGAGGGTACTCTGCCACTTCATTGAAATTTGCTGAATTATTCTATATTGCAGTACTGTATTATGTAAAATTTAGTGATACTGTATTGTAGTACAGTAATGCACATAATGAGTGGATAAAAAAAAGGTATGTGGTTTCATCTCACTGTCCCTTATAATGAGAGGGAAGGTGGGGAGAGAATAAGTTACCTTTTGTGTTTTCAGGAAATTGGTAGAGTGTAATAACCTTGAATGCAAAGTATTACTGAGATGATGTAAATCACTCCATAAATACTGTAGTTATAAAATAACAGAAAATGAGGCAGTGGGAAAAAAGTATCAAAATAACAAGCATTGCATGACCCCTTTGAACCTTCTCCAGAGATCTGTGTGCACATGTTGCAAAAGATTGTGCCATCCAACAGTTTTAACACAGCACTGTATTTAGAACCATGTAAGTGCATGATCAAGTTATTATTTGACTCGTGAAATTGTAATGACACAATTGTAAATAGCTTGTAAGAGGCAGGCTGTTTAAGAAGTTCAATTTGTTTTCTTGGGGAATATCTGTACTTTAATTGCCTTTTTTTCATACTGGTTTATCTTCCATGCAGAGATCCCTTTTCTATGACTTATCCCAGCTATATGTCTGCTACCATCAGTGCCTGTGTGGGGCTTTTAGAAAACTTTTTTCAGTCCTTGCAAAATACAGCCATATTTCGTGTTATGCTATGTACTACTGGGAATTCTACCAAAGCAGTCATATATTAAGAAATGCTGTAGCTGGAAGAATTTTACTTACCCCTCAGCTTCATGTAATTACTCTGTAATTACAATATTTAGTTTTTACTATAAAATCAATTTTGTCACTATAAACCTACTTGGAAAGAGTAGTCATGTTCTATCAGAAATATCATGTGTGCTGTAAGAGTTCACATATTATAGATGAATGGCAGACTGGGAGAACAGCTAATAGTTCAATAATGCAAAAGAATTGTTATAAGGAGAGGCTTCTTTCTGATAAAAAGATTATCATGACAATAGTTTCTTTGTACAGAAGCACTATTGAAAAATTAATTGGAGTTAGGTTTATAATTCATGTTGTTTATAAATTGTAGCTTTGATTTTTTAAAAATTATGGTTTGCCTTGCATAGTAACCCTCCTGCTATTCTTAGCATTCTTATATTCTTTATTAATTTGTGAAAATTGTGTTGTTTTGATGAGTGGACAATAAAGGCTTATCACACAGGTGTTGGATCCAGGACATATTTATGAACAGAGTTTGTGGTGACAAGTGCAAGGTAGAGTGAAGCTCAGCATGTGCTAGCAGAATTTGTAGTGACAGGTACACACACGTGTCACTCGTAGTTTCTCCAGAGTAGGTCAAACAGTGTAATGTTGTGGTTTACTTGGACATTATCGTGAGAGGGAAATGCACCAATCTTTGTTAAATTATTTGTCTCCATTTGGGTACTTGTGTGTGAATGTGCTCGAACACACGCACATGAATATGTGCGGACGCGTGCACACATACGCACGTGCGCGCGCGCACACACACACATGCACGCATACACACACATGCACGCATACACACACATGACACACACATGTACACACATGCACACACATGCACACACACATGCACACACGTTCCGTTACCTTAACAAGGAATCGTTCAAGACACTGTACACCGTGTACGTCAGGCCCATACTAGAGTATGCAGCACCAGTCTGGAACCCACACCTGGTCAAGCACGTCAAGAAATTAGAGAAAGTGCAAAGGTTTGCGACAAGGTTAGTTCCACAACTCAGTGGTCTGTCCTATGAAGAAAGGTTGAGGGAAATAGGACTAACAACACTGGAGGACAGAAGGGTTAGAAGAGACATGATAACGACATACAAAATACTGCGGGGAATTGACAAGATAGATAGTGACAGGATGTTCCAGAGAAGGAACACAGAAACAAGGGGACACAACTGGAAGCTGAAGACTCAGATGAGTCAAAGGGATGTTAGGAAGCACTTCTTCAGTCATAGAGTAGTTAGGAAGTGGAATAGTCTAGCGAACGATATAGTGGAGGCGGGAACCATACATAGTTTTAAGACAAGGTATGATAAAGCTCATGGAGCAGGGAGAGCAGAGTCCCAGTAGCGGACAGCAAAGAGGCGGGGCCAGGAGCTAAGTCTCGACCCCTGCAACCACAATTAGGTGAGTACAATTAGGTGAGTACATAACACATGGATACTGAGAGAGGGAGCAGAGGAACTGTTTGTGCCGCTAGCAGCAATCTTCAGTAAATCTATCGAAACTGGGCAATTGCCTGAGGCGTGGAAGACAGCAAATGTAGTTCCAATTTTCAAGAAAGGAGACAGACAAGTAGCGTTAAACTACAGACCAGTGTCACTGACTTGTATAGTATGTAAAGTCATGGAAAAGATCATCAGGAGAAGAGTGGTGGAACACTTTGAAAAGATTGGGCTCATACATGACAGTCAGCACGGCTTCAGAGATGGGAAATCCTGTGTCACAAATCTACTTGAGTTCTACGATAAGGTAACAGAAGTAAGACAGGAGAGAGAGGGATGGGTAGATTGCATCTTTTTGGACTGTAAGAAGGCTTTTGACACAGTACCACACAAGAGACTGGTGCAAAAATTAAAGGAGCAGGCAGGAATAATAGGGAAAGTACTGCAATGGTTCGGGGAATATCTGACAGGAAGGAAACGACGAGTGTTGGCACGTGAAGTGTCAGAGTGGACGCATGTGTCGAGTGGGGTTCCACAAGGGCCAGTCCTAGGTCCGGTGCTGTTTCTTATATCCTTGAATGACATGATGGAAGGAATAGATTCAGAAGTGTCACTGTTCGCTGATGATGTGAAACTGATGAGGAGAATACAAGCGGACAAGAGAATCAGTTAAGATTACAAGGGGATCTGGACAGACTACAAGTCTGGTCCAACAAATGGCTCCTGGAGTAAGTGTAAGGTCATGAAGATTGGGGAAGGACACACAAGACCACAGACGGCATACAGATTAGGGAATCAAAGGCTGCAAACATCACTTAAAGAAAAGGATCTTGGGATAAGCATTATAAAGAACATGTCTACTGAGGCACACATCAATCAAATAACTACTGCAGCATATGGGCGCTTGGCAAACCAGAGATTAGCGTTTAGAAATCTGAGTAAGGAGTCATTCACCACATTGTACACCGTGTACGTCAGCCTATACTGGAGTATGCAGCACCAGTATGGAACCCCTCACCTAGTCAAACACGTCACAAAATTGGAGAAAGTGCAAAAATTTGCAACACTTTTAGTCCCGGAACTGAGAGGTATGTCTTAGGCGGAGAGGTTAAGGAAACTCAACCTGATGACACTAGAGGATAGGAGCGACAGGGAAGACATGATAACAACGTATAAAATACTGAGAGGAATTGACAAGGTGGACAGGGCTCGAATGTTTCAGAGATGGGATACAGGAACAAGGGGCCACAATTGGAAGCTGAAAACCTAGATGAGTCATAGAGTTGTTAGGAAGTATTTCTTTAGCCTTAGAGTTGTCAGGAAGTTTAATAATCTGGAGAGTGAAGTAGTGGAAGCAAGTTCCATACATAGCTTTAAGAAGAGGTATGATAAAGCTCATGGAACAGGGAAAGAGTGAATTAGTATCGACCAGTGAAGAGGCAGGGCCAGGAGCTATGAATCGACCCCAGCAACCACATATAGGTGAGTACACACACACACACACACACACACACACACACTAGGGCCAGGAGCTGTGAATCGACTCCTGCATCCACGTGTAGGTGAGTAGACACGTGGTGAGACGAAATGAAGAAAAGGTAGTAACCGGAGAGGATGGTGAGACTTCGAGAAGACTTAAACTGACAGCCAACATAGTCGAGAAGTTGGACGTTTGACTAAAATCCTGGAAGTTGCAAAGTATTAAGAAGAGGATAGGAGGTGAGAAAACTGGACAAGGCAACCCATTCTAGCACTGAGTAATAACCGTTTAAATTTAAACATTGCTTGTTTTCCTCGTCTACCTCGTTGCCGGATGTATTGTGTCCAGTGTTTGTAATTTGCTTATTTATATTTAAATATATATTTTTTATAGGTTTATATAACCTATCCTATACGAGTCTTGGTGAATGGAAATTTAGGTGTAGGCTCAACGAGTTTCTTGTTCCTTATATTGATGTTGCAAGTTTGCAACATCAATATACTAAGACAACTTCCCGCTTCCCACAGCGTGGATATACAAATTAGCAATACTAGGTATACCCGACTTGGTGGTTGAAATTTCTATTTTTCTCCCGTATTTTCGCCTATAACTGAGAATACCTCATCTGATCGTTTTCAAATTTTTAACTCAGGTGTACAGTAACTTCAGAAAGGTTCTTGCATCTATTAGCATACGTGGGTACCCTCTGGTCAGTTTTACATACACCGTTCCTGATTTTGGTTTTCATGCAATAACGTGAGAAAGCCTTTTGTGATCAGCTTCAAATTTAAACATTAGTGTGATAATTTAGGTATTTTAGCTAAAAAATGAAGTATGGCAGTAAACCGCTTCAAACTACTCTAAATCATCGAAATACGCAATAAAATAATATTTTACCACATTTTTCTTAGAAGAGAAATGAGATTAAATTTAATTTGTTAATTTTATTTATATTTAAAAAAAAATTTTTCTATGAAATATCTGGAGTATGCCTTATTTGAACCCTCACAATAATAATAATAATAATAATAAGAATAATGAAAGTATATACAGATTTAATGCTTATATAAGAATTCTGAAACACTGATACAATATATTTTATTTGTAATAAAAGTTCACATTATATGTGAGCACATTACAAATAGGCTTTAAACCTCAGATAGGCTTTAAACCTCAGATAGGCTTTAAACCTCAGATAGGCTTTAAACCTCAGATAGGCTTTAAACCTCAGATAGGCTTTAAACCTCAGATAGGCTTTAAACCTCAGATAGGCTTTAAACCTCAGATAGGCTTTAAACCTCAGATAGGCTTTAAACCTCAGATAGGCTTTAAACCTCAGATAGGCTTTAAACCTCAGATAGGCTTTAAGCCTCAGATAGGCTTTAAACCTCAGATAAGCTTTAAACCTCAGATAGGCTTTAAACCTTATATAGGCTTTAAACCTCAGATAGGCTTTAAACCTCAGATAAGCTTTAAACCTCAGATAGGCTTTAAACCTCATCAACCAACCAACCTACACTATCAACATACTATAACTAAAACAATTGCCGCTGTGCTGCTGCCGACCACAGTAATTATCACCATTACCACCGCCACCATTATCACCACTGCTTTTAAAATCCCCACCACTGTTATCACCATTATCCCCCCTTCCACTGTTACCACTACCACGCAACCACCACGACCGCACCACCTCCATTATCCCCATCACTGTTACCGACATTATTCCCCTTCCACTAATACCACCACCACTACCAAATACCACACGCAGCATTGTCGCTCGTACTTTTGATGAGACCGAGAACTTGACGAATTGTCCTTGAACGTTGTTCCTGCTGACCCAAATATCGGAAGCTACTATCTTACCCCAACCCCAACACCCACCCCACCACTGGCTTCTACTCTGTATCAATCCCCGCCCTCTTCCTCCCCTCCCCTCCCCACTGCTTCCAATACCCCACATGTACCCCCCTCCTACTTGCGGGTAAATATTATTAGCTTTACGGAAGGGGTAAGATGGTTTTAATAAGCACTTCCTGATATTTATTCGACCATGATTAAAAGGCTGCTTGAGTTACCCCGCGGTATAGTTTATTTTTTACACTACTGAATTTACAGGCTAAGAGCTATTATCCTACCACAGCTCATTTCAAAGCTCAGCCATATCAAACGTATACTGCCATCCCTCAGGGTGCATCACACAAAATACGACTAACACCCTGGGACCTATTTGCTGCTAGGTGAATAGGGACAACAGGTGCAAGGAGACCTGCCTATTCGTCTTCTGCCTGGGAATCGAACTTAGTTGTCTTCCAGTAGGCAATGTAGAAATAGCATGATGTTCATCGCTTCTTTTTTATTATAATAGTAATAACAATCATCGGTGACAAATTCAGACTTCTTAGTTATGGAAATAAGGAAGAGCTCAACATGAACCCATTATAAGAAAGGAGAACCATCTCGTAGACTTAGAGAACACAATAAGTTCAATGCCGTGAGTGCCATAAAGGCTAGAAAAATGACTGAGTGGATAATAAAAAAATTCATAACATTAGAAATAGCGCCAGTGATGGTGTTGTTCAAATCACTTGGGCTCTCTTTTTCTTGAATATTGTGCTCGTAGCTCTGTTCAAGGCAGGAGAGATATCAGAGCTGAAAGGGTACATACAGAAATTGTTTACTGTCCGCAGAGTCAATAAAGTACTTTGTACTCTGGAGAAAAAAAAATATCTGATACTTGAGGGCCTGGTTCCAAATCTACACACTAACATAACCGCTCACTAAAGTGCATGGCATGACAAGTAAAGGTTCTCAGTACATTTTCAGGATTTGCAGTTTTGCCTGCCATAAAAGAGGCTCTTAGTGTACAGCAAATATCCAGCCTAGGGAGTTGTAGATGCGAACAGAGTTGTAGATGCGTGGAACAATCTTCCGAGTAGGGTGATAGAGGCTAGGACCTTGGGTGGCTTTAAAAAGAGATTGGACAAATATAGGAGTGGGAGGGGCTGGGCTTGATTGGTGTCGTGAGTACGGGAGTAAATTCTTAGGTAGTGGTGGTGGTTTTGATAAGGACCTGCCTTGTATGGGCCAGTAGGCCTTCTGCAGTGTTCCTCCATTTTTATGTTCTTAAAGAGAATCATCGTTGGCTTGGCGTTCCTTATTTGGAAGGGTCTCATTACGTTAGATTTTTCGATCTATCGAGTGGTTTGGTTTAGCGCTTCTTTTGATTATAATAATAATATCGAGTGGTTAGAGTTGACTTGGTTCGTTTTTATTTTTTCAATTTCTCCGTGACAGACGAACTGAAATTTGTCGTTAGTGAACATCACATTGCTTTCTGTGGCTCGCTGAAACAGTTTATATCCTCTTGAATATTTAATGTCCTCGATGGACATAAATATCGTCTGCAAAAGACGATTCGACTGGGAAATAAATTATCCAGTTTCCGTGGTGACTGAATATTAAAGTAGGATTAGATTGGAAACCATATGCAAATCTAACCTACACCACACCAGGCTTATGTTAATCAGGAAGGCGGGAATAACACCGACGCCATGACTTGGACCTGCGTGCATCTCCATGAATATGAGGGCGAGTAACCAACTGCTGACACCAGGTCCCTTCGGGTATGAACAGAGCACTACATCATTGAGCTGCAGGTCACCTAAATTCACCTTCACGGAGACCAAGTTGGTATTTACCCTCATGGTGGTGACGATTATCTCTGGGACCTTGAATTATGGCGTGTGTACTCTGCAGTGAAGAATTGCTTCGTATTTCTCCCGAGGCGTGCTCTCCAAGAACCTCTTTTAAAAGTTGTATGCCGAACTGTAATTTTGGTGGCAAAATGTAAGTTATGGCACATTTGTAGAACGGTTAGTGGTGGTGCTATTGAGTCTAGATCGTTTATTGCCACAAATAGTGTTATCCCTGCTTGAATAAAGCTAAACATATCTGACGACAAATATTGGAACACGATGAGTGAGCAGTTTACCCCGAGTGGGTCACCCTGTGCCCTTGATCCACAAGGTTACCCAACCAATCTGTCCTAGTATTTCTCTTTGTGTATTTTTACACTTTTATGTGAAGTGGGCCACTCTGCACAAATAATGATAAAGGCTCGATCCTCCGTCCTAAACGCGAAGTAGAAGCTAGTGAAAATGGCAAGTAACTTGTACACTGTCCATCAAGAATACTTAAAACCCTAAAATGGGGATTAAAGTAAACTCTAATATATATACGCCGAGACACTTGCAACACCTGTCGTTGTATATTTTCTTAAGAGACGCTGTCAGTACTCACCTTGTTATTTCTGTTTTTATCTTAGGTTCGTCAAGAAACAGGAAAAAAAATTCCTGACGCGGGTCTCAGTTGATGACCCGCCGTTGGAGGTTTTGGTCATCTGACCGAGGCTTACAGGTCCACCCCTTTAAAAATTATGGTCATAGTTATAACCATTTTTTCCCCTAGCCTCTAAAGGTTAAAATGTTTTTACCTTTAAGAATTAACATTTTTTCACAAAATACTGCATAGTAGTTATGATTGTTCGTTATTTCGTTATTGTATGTTAATATCAACGTTTATATTTAAAATATGTTTATAACGTTAAGCATATTTAAAAAATAATCACTTAAGTGATTAAAGTTCAATAACCACAACGGCCTCAATAAAGGTATCTTAAGTGAATGCATTCATGTCCATTCCCTCAAGTTGTCGGCAGTCATTTGCCTTATTACACTTAGCAATTACGATTGCTACTAGAAGGCGGGGAAGGGCTTTGATATATATATATATATATATATATATATATATATATATATATATATATATATATATATATATATATATAAAAGAGGGGAATGTATGATAGTATAGTTATACCAACACTCTTATATGGGTGTGAAGCATGGGTGATGAATGTTGCAACGAGGAGAAGGCTGGAGGCAATGGAGATGTCATGTCTGAGGTCAATGTGTGGTGTGAATATAATGCAGAGAATTCGGAGTTTGGAAATTAGGAGGAGGTGCGGGATTACCAAAACTATTATCCAGAGAGCTGAGGAGGGGTTGTTGAGGTGGTTCGGACATGTAGAGAGAAGGGAACTAGACAGAATGACTTCGAGAGTGTATAAATCTGTAGTGGAGGGAAGGCGGGGTAGAGGTCGGCCTAGGGAAGGTTGGAGGGAGGGGGTAAAGGAAGTTTTGTGTGTGAGGGTCTTGGACTTCCAGCATGCATTTGTGAGCATATTTGATAGGAGTGAATGGAGACAAATGATTTTTAATACTTGACGTGCTGTTGGAGTGTGAGCAAAGTAACATTTATAAAGGGATTCAGGGAAACCGGCAGGCCGGACTTGAGTCCTGGAGATGGGATTACAGTGTCTGCACTCTGAAGGAGGGGTGTTAATTTGCAGTTTTATAACTGTAGTGTAAAGCACCCCTCTCGCAAGACAGTGATGGAGTGAATGATGATGAAAGTTTTTCTTTATCGGGCCACCCTGCCTTGGTGGGAATCGGCCGATGTGTTAATAAAATAAAATAAAAAACATGCAAGATTTCAGGTATGTCTTGTTACTTCTACTTACACTTAGGTCACACTACACATTCATGTACAAGCATATATATACACACCCTCTGGGTTTTCGTCTATTTTCTTACTAGTTCTTGTTCTTATTTCCTCTTATCTCCATGGGGAAGTGGAACAGAATTCTTCCTCCGTAAGACATGAGTGTCGTAAGAGGCGACTAAAATGCCGGGAGCAAGGGGCTAGTAACCCCTTCTCCTGTATATGTTACTAAATGTAAAAGGAGAAACTTTCGTTTTTCCTTTTGGGCCACCCCGCTTTGGTGGGAAACGGCCAACGTGTTGGAAAGAAAGATATATATATATCTTTATGTGTGTGTGTGTGTGTGGCAGAATATAATCAAGCGGTTTTGAGGGAGACAATTCAATTACTTTCCCTGAAAACAGTATTTTCTCTTCACCATGGTTATTGGTCACCAGTATCACCAGTGTGTGGTGCCTGTGGTGACTGCACTGGACTAGTGAATCCCAGATCGCGGGTTCGAGACTCATATATTCTTTAAAAAAGATGCATGGTTCATTATGATTTTTCTGATCACCTGTGAAACATTACCTGGAATAAGGTTGAGAATCTTGTAGCCAATCATGGATGAGTGAACATAGACTAGTATTAGCATTTGATCAAGATTTTTCTGGATTATTGACTTGGCTTAAAGCAGTTCTTAATCTGTGGTCCATGAGCTGTGGCATAATTTGATCTATTTCCTCGAGTTCCCTCTTACTTGGAACATTGTCTTTTCTGAAAGAATTATTTTTATGTTAATAAGCTATTGTTTATTCCAAACTAGTGTAGGGTGATGTATGGGGTGCTACCGTACACAATCAGGTAATGTACAATAGTCATACTCGCCATAGTATGAGGTTTAGGATAGGTTCCCCTTGATATGAATTGAAGAAAACGTTCCCTTCCAGTATGGACATGTACTGTATCATTAAAGTAATTAAATCCATTTTTTTGTTCTTATTTGTTGTTGTTGTGAAAGCATATGTAAGTTATGGACGTTTTCTTTCGATTTTGTTAATATTGGAAAAATAATGCCGCTGATAAAACTGTTCAGATCTGATTTATAATTGTTGTCTCTTTAATATCCTGATTTATTTTTTGGGTTATCGACACAAAGTGTAAAATGTGATACCAAAAGGAACAAGAGCTATATATGTTCAGCACAACTGTTATAGTGAGATAGTCAGTATAAAAAAACTGACATTTGTCGCCTCAGTAATGGGCCTATTAACCACGGCCAAGTAAACTGAGCATAAGATTAGTATTTGCTACACCTCGGGCACTAATTCCATTCATTCATGAAAAAAAAATGTTGCATAAGTTACTGAAAGGTGTTCATAGGTTAACTGGCTTAGCATATGCTGCTGAAGTTAAACAATTGTATTCACGCCTCAGAGGTTGTGCTTGATGCAATTCTATTCCATGACCTTTTCCCTTGCAGGTTGTTTCTACATTCTCTCTCACAGCAACTGACTTACTACACAAACTCTGAATATTATACCTCTAGCACTCCCCTCAGTCCCTTCTACCTCAATCTCTTGCTACCCTCTACCACTGCACTATCCACTGTCCTGCTGCACTCCATACCCTACTAATCATCCCTCTCCCTCTTACAACCCATTCTCCCTGCATCCTGCCCTACCCTGCTACGCTGTATGACCCCTGTGGTTTAGCGCTTCTTTTTTATTATAATAATAATAATAATAATAATACATTCTCTCTCTCTCTCTCTCTCCCTCTCTCTCCCTCTCCTCCATTTAGCATTTCTCCATCCATATATTTGAAAGTTATTTTATAATTCACCATTAAAGCACACGAGCTTCTCATGGTTTGATTGTGACAATTTTTTTTCCAAATATGTTACTTCTAGGTCGCCGCTGTCTGTCTGTTACTATATTTTCAATATAATGTCAGTAGTCTCCATGTAACTTTTTTTCTTTCTCCCATTAAATTCTGTCATCCTGTAGAGGTTACGGGCATTTTTGTTATATAATTTGCCTAAGATTTTTGTATGAGCAAATATATTCATTTTTTTTCATAAGGGTAAGTTATTAATATAAATTAAGAACGATTTGTGGCAAGTACTGATCCAGGCGCGTGTGCGTGCGTGGTTGCGCGCGTGCCTGTGTGTGTGTACTCACCTATTTGTGGTTGCAGGGGTCGATTCATAGCTCCTGGCCCCGCCTCTTCACTGATTGCTACTAGGTCCTCTCTCTCCCTGCTCCATGAGCTTTATCAAACCTCGTCTTAAAACTATGTATGGTTCCTGCCTCCACTACTTCGCTTTCTAGGCTATTCCACTTCCTGACAACTCTATGACTGAAGAAATACTTCCTAACATCTTTTTGACTCATAGGAGTCTTCAACTTCCAGTTGTGACCCCTTGTTTCTGTGTCCCCTCTCTGGAACATCTTGTCTCTGTCCACCTTATCTATTCCTCGCAGTATTTTATGTGTGTGTGTGTGTGTGTGTTTAAGTGGGTGGGAGGGCTAACAACTCAGTACCTGACATTTTTTTTTTACGTGCTGACAACCTTCATTCTTTAGGTATGATTTCAACAATGACAGACCACTGTCCTCTAGAAAAATAATTACGCTTATTATATATCACAGCGGTTGTTCCTTTTATTATGGTCTCCCGCTCGTGGGGGAAGAGTGAGCGTGTATATTACTGGTAGGCACGCTGATGTATGTGAGCAGTCACACAGGAACTTACAGCACGCATAAGCATGTACCTGTACACACACACACACAGACGGGGCCAGGAACTGCGATTCGATCCCTGCAACAACATGTAGGTGAGCGCACACACGCTGAAGTAATAGAATAAAACAGAGGAGTAATGCAGGAAATCAGGCCAACGCTGGACAGGACAGGTGATAGAGTAATGAGAGTGAATAACATTTCCAGGAGGTGGAGAATGAAGTGTCTCAACACTGTAGTAGGCAGAGCAGAACTCTGTTCGTGGTGTGCTATCAAATGTTATTAATCTTGGGTGATACCTCGCCAGGTTCCATCAGTATATATATATACGTATATATAATTGTATTATAAAGTATACATACATTATGGTACATTAGAGTACAGAGTACACGGTTGTACAAATTTTTATTTATTTCAAGAGGGGCTCCATTTTAGCTGGTTGTTAGTATCTTCCACTCCACTTCGGTGATATAATCATCCTTGATTCCCTGTATTTTTTTCTCTTATTTAATTCACTTTTTTTTACCACCTTGAGTAAAAGACTTGGCCACATCATTCCTTATCTAATAATTTCCTCCTCACTTTTGTATATTTATTTCTGGCTTGTTTGAATCTTCGGTAATTGTGTGGCTTGCCACAGAATCTATATAGATTTTTTTCATGGTTTCTCATCACCTTCCTTGTAACCATTCTTTATTGTTCGCCTTTTATCTTGTTTTGGGAATAAACTGTTTTGTTTCATTTTTAATGTATGTTGCAGAATTGTTTGTGTTTGTCTCTTGTATTATATTTTTCTCTAATGCGCTGTCTTAGATTGTCCATTATTATTATTATACTCCAGTCGGTCCTGTTGTGTTTTATGTTTCTTCTCTAAGTAATGCATCTCACTGTATCTTACTTCCAATGGAACCAATTAATGGTCGAATTCTACTTGTTACTCTGTGAAACAAAACATTTTTCCCTTTTTCTTTGTTTATTCTTTTGTAGGTCTAGATAATCTTTCATTTTTTCTTTCCTTCAGATGTTATTTAATTGATGTGTCCTCGTAGCCTTCTGTTTCTTTTTTGTCCTCGACGCGAGCAAATCTTCGCTATGCTTCACTTACGTGTTTATCAAAGTGGCATCTTCTTGTCTTTCGCCTGTTGTCCTTTTCACCTGTATCCTTCTACCTCTGTATCGTTGAAATCTATGCATTTTGGGATCTCGCTTATTTTTCTTTCTTTTCATTTTCCATTTTTAGCATATCCAGAATCAATATTATTTGATCTCCGTCGACATTTTCCTTAAATTTCGTCTTATTGTCGTTAAGATCTTTGTTTATATTAACTACGGCAGTCTTTTAATTTTACTTATTAGTAAGTATGGTGGTTACAAGATTTAATAATTTTGTGTGTGTGTGTGTGTGTGGATAGATAATCCTTGCGATGTATAGCTAATTCCGTGGGTAGTGGCGGGATATGGATTGTGTGTGGGCAAGTTAGAGGCGGTAATCCTGACTTTATGGGATGTGGGTGTGGTAATGGCAGTGGTGGTATTGCTGTTGTTACTGGTAGCCCTGCTGTTGATATTGCTGGTGCTGATATTTCTGACGATAATGCTGATACTGGTACCTTTTTTGATACTACTAGCGCTACTGCTGGTCACGATATCCAGGAAAATGGTGGATAATGAGAACTTTCAAAACAAGGGAAATTGTGCCAGTGGTGGCACTATTCAAATCGGTTGTGCTCCCTCTCTCATTGGTGGCGATGGTGCTGAGGTGTCTGCTGGTGCTGCTTTTGTTGTTACTAGCGCTACTGATGGTGATGATATTGCTGCTACTGTTGGCATTGTCTATTGATAGTGCTGATGACACTAGTGCTTCTGCTGGTGCTGACATTGCTGCTCATGCTACTGTGCTAGTGTACTTTTTGTGCTGCTGGTGCTGCCCCTACAAGGGCCAATGATTCATATATTGAATCTTGCCATATTATATGTTTTAACCCTTTTTAAATTACGCTTATTTTTGGAAAATCCAGAAATTGCTTTCTTAGAAGTTAGCGTTAAGGAAGTAGGTCACGCTTTACGCGTGCCGCGACGCTGCTGTCATAGTACCCCCCTCCCTCCCTCACGCAATACGCATTTGTCACTGTATTATTCTATTGATCTCCTGTTGCTGCTCACCTAGAGTAAGTGATCAAAAGGTGCTCCCCACACCACACTACTCCACACAGGTAGTGTGTGGCTGAAGGGGGTGTAGCTAGAAGGGGGGCACAGTCCCCCGGTGGTATTATACAACACACAACACTCGTAAATCGTAGCGTCTTTTGTGGTGTCTTCAAGAGGAGGAGGTGACGTAGGTGGTGGTATTGTAGAGCCGGTCAACTGGGTCACCTGCCTCTGTCTCACCGTCCTTAATCTTAAGCTTCGCTATCCTCCTTTCCTTTACCTGGCTAGGGGCTCCTTAACTAGGGCCCTGGCTCCTTGGATAGGGCTACCTGTCCCTCGGAGAATGCCACCCGTTTCTAGGACGCAGCTTCGTGTCCTTTAGAAATACTGCTAGATCGTTGATAGTGCCACGTATCACTTGGATAGTGCCACCTGCTACTACTATAATATATGCCTAAGGGATGATTTATTTGTATGTACCTCCCCTCGGGACGATCACTGTCCTCCCTAAATCACCAATTATCTCTGGAGGACAAGAAATTGCTATCCTCCACGGATCATTCCTCCGCTCGGTATAAGAATTTCCCTGGTGCTTCCTCCTCTCCGGATGTCTTCATATCGCTTTTTCTATCTTTCCACTGTGCCTTTCTCTGTACCTCATCTATACCTTGTAACGCATTTTTAGCGCATTCGGCTCACAACCGACAGAAGCCGGATCGAATTTTAAGCGGGAAGAGACGTATGGGCAAGCCTAGGTAAATAGACACCTAGGCGTTAAGACTGATACGGGCCACATACTTGGGAGGACCTAAAAATGATCTCAGTGGAAATGATCCACATTGCTTGGTTTTCTCGGGTTATTAAAACTCAGGGGATTAATAATTCAAATCAAGTCCTTCAAACTTTTTCACCTGCCTCTTCCGATGGTGTTTATTTAGGTGGATATGGCTGCATTGGAGGTCAGATTGATTAAGAGAGGATACTTTATCATCCTACGCAAGCGTCGGTGTTTGTACTATGGCCTAAGACTAAATGAAAAAAAAAAATAAGATTGGTTTTGTGGTAAGTTCCCGTCTTTAGTCTTCTTCAAGTTTCCCGTTTTCTATTCACTCATCCAAATGAAGTTTTATAATAATAATATTTTATTATTTTATTAACACATCGGCCGATTCCCACCAAGGCAGGGTGGCCCGAAAAAGAAAAACTTTCATCATCATTCACTCTATCACTGTCTTGCCAGAGGGGTTCTTTACACTACATTTATAAAACTGCAACATTAACACCCCTCCTTCAGAGTGCAGACACTGTACTTCCCATCTCCAGGACTCAAGTCCGGCCTGCCGGTTTCCCTGAATCCCTTCATAAATGTTACTTTGCTCACACTCCAACAGCACGTCAAGTATTAAAAACCATTTGTCTCCATTCACTCCTATCAAATACGCTCACACATGCTTGCTGGAAGTCCAAGCCCCTCACACACAAAACAACCTTTACCCCCTCCCTCCAACCTTTCCTAGGCCGACCCCTACCCCGCCTTCCCTCCACTACAGATTTATACACTCTCGAAGTCATTCTGTTTCGTTCCATTCTCTCTACATGTCCGAACCACTTCAACAACCCCTCCTCAGCCCTCTGGATAATAGTTTTGGTAATCCCGCACCTCCTCCTAATTTCCAAGCTCCGAATTCTCTGCATTATATTCACACCACACATTGACCTCAGACATGACATCTCCACTGCCTCCAGCCTTCTCCTCGTTGCAACATTCATCACCCATGCTTCACACCCATATAAGAGTGTTGGTATAACTATACTCTCATACATTCCCCTCTTTACTTCCATGGACAAAGTTCTTTGTCTCCACAGACAATAATAATAATATAATTATTTACTACAAGTACATGTACAAGGTATACAGGCCTAGCTGACATCAATGACATACTGAGCATTTCGGGTAAATTAGGTCAGTTTTTCTCAGGATGCGACCCACACCAGTCCACTAACACCCAGGTACCCATTTTACTGATGGGTGAACAGGGACAGCAGGTATCTTCTGGAAACACGTCCCTAATGTTTTCCAGCCGTACCGGAAGAGATTCGAACTCCGGACCTGAGTTTGTGAGCTGAGTGCGCTAGCGATCGAGCTGTACAATATTGCATTTATTGGTGTTAAATGTTAAAGTCAGTTAAATTTAATTAATTGACGTTAACGTAATCTAAATAGTGCATGCAGGTAAATCAGCTAAAATTAATACAGTATAAAACCAACGTTGTGTTAGGAGGCCAGGTAGACGAGAACACAGTCTCATGGGCCCTTATGGCCGTGTCTGGCTCAGCCTTCCTTGTGTCTTCGCTTCATTCTCTCGCAACCTAGTCTTAGTTTTGATTGTTAGATTAATGCAAAATTAGCCAATTCTGACACTACGTACCCCTCAGGGGAGGTTCCTTGATGCTGGTGAGGGGCTCTTGATCTAAGGAATTGGATCTGTGCTCCAGTTCCCTGAATGCCTTCCATCTCCCCCCACGGGCACTATAATCCCTACGGGTTTAGCGCTTCCAATAATAATAATGACTAAAAAACAGGTGTCTACAGCTGTAACCTCCCAGGAGGTACTAACCCTCATGTCTTATGAGCTGGAAGCCTTGTAAACAAACTAGTATCTTTCTGTCCTGTGGACATGAAACATATATTCTTTTATATTTCTTAATAGTTCCCGTCCCTGTAATATTTTATTTCGGTTTAGGAAAGCTCGTGGAGTGATACTCCCTGGAACCATTAACAAATAAAAGATTAACGAATAACCTGTGGTGTGTATTACGAACTTGGGTAAAACCCATAAGATTTTGTTCGGATTTCTAACCTGGAGGGTTATCCACCCAGGATAACCCAAGAAAGTCAGTGCGTCATCGAGGATTGTCTGTCTTATTTCTATTAATGTCCTTCGGTCTTGTCCCTCAGGATGCGACCCACACCAGTCGGCTAAGACTCAGGTGCCTACTTGCTGGGTGAACGGGAATAGCATGTGTAAGGAAACACGCCAAATATTTCCACCCTTGTCGGGGATCGAACCACGGACACTGTGAGGCGAGAGCGTTGTCTACCAGGCCACGGGACATCATCTTGGGATTATTATTGTATTCACAAGAATACAGTAAACCCGAATGACGTCACCTCGGGAGCTTGTAGCTTAGGGGAAAGGGTGTAAGCTCACCTCCAGTGACGCCTGCTTATGCGACCAAGCATGATTTATTAAGCTAAACTGGCGAATAAAATATTACTAATCAGTTCATGGAGAATGTGAAGCTTACAATATGCGTACCAGGAAGTGTGTTGCTGTATGGTGGAAAGGAGGACACGTATTGTGCTGTGGGATCACTTCCTTGGTATCGTTCCACTTTTTCTCAGACTGAGAAAGTACTTGTTGTTTTTGAGGTGATCTAATTGTAATTACAGTAAGAGACAGTGCGTGTTGTCTCCTACCTTTCTTATTATTATTTGTCCTTTTTATTGTCAAGAATATGACTTGAAACAATAGATTAACACCCAGGTAGCTAATTTCTACGAGGTAAATAAGGCTGCAAGTGTAACGAGAATTGGCCATACCTCTGACCCTGCCCGGGAAGCCAACCTTGTTTTTTTAGTATTGCATCAACTGCTGTAACTACTGAGTCACTTGTTTCTTATCCTAGGGCAATCGTTCTTGCTCTTTGTTTAGTTCCCAGTGTTTTGCCATCCTCCTCCTCTTCATTATGTTTGTCATGCTTTTTTTTATTCTTAACCTTTGCCACGCTGCACTGTTTTTTTTTTTTTTTTGTAAACGATGGACTCGGTTCTCTGTATTCCTTTTCTCATTGTGGAAAAAGACACTTACGTACAGTTTGGGGCATTTATTATAGAAACGTTTTGTCACGAGAGGTTTCTTCACACATAATACAGAGATATGATGATAATATATTCACCAGGAACGAAGTTCTGACACGGGTCTTTGCCAGACGGTGGCCCGTCACTGGCCCCTGAAGGAGTGTCGGAGCTCTCAACTCTTAAAAACTCGGCTACATTTAAGCCATTCCCAGCACTCGGGCCGCAGCCTGAATACCTGAGTGACGCGGGTAGTCTCTTCTTTGTGCACAGTGTCAGTGCAGGTACAGATGGGTTTGCCGGGACGGTCCCGGCCCAGGTCTTCTCCATGCAGTGACCCGGCAGTGGCGGGAGTCAGGTGGCAGGCTGCGAGAGGGTGGTGGTAGTAGTAGTAGTACAACGACAGTGAGATGGTTAGGGTTTGAGAATGACCTGTCATCATGGGCCAGTAGGCATGCTGCAGTGCTCTTCTATACATATACTTAAGTATCACATTACAGCTGTCACCAAAATGGGCAATATCCTGTTGATCAACAGATTGGGAATAATGTAACTGCCGGACTTCTGAAGGATTATCTTATTGACAGGCAGGGAATGTGTGTGTGTGTACTCACCTAATTTTACTCGCCTAATTGTGGTTGCAGGGATCGAGTCATAGCTCCTGGACCAGCCTCTTCACTGGTCGCTACTAGGTCCACTCTCTCCCTTTCCATGAGCTTTATCATACCTCTTCTTAAAGCTGTGTATGGATCCTGCCTCTACTACATCACTCTCCAGTGTGTTCCACTTCCTGATAACTCTATGGCTGAATAAATACTTCCTAACATCCCTGTGGTTCATCTGAGTTTTCAACTTCCGGTTGTGACCCCTTGTTGCTGTGTCTCATCTCTGAAACATTTTGTCCCTATCCACATTGTCAATTCCTCTCAGTATTTTATATGTTGTTATCATGTCCCTCCTGTCCTCCAGTGTTGTCAGGTTGAGTTCCCTTAACCTCTCCTGGTAGGACAAATCCCTCAGTTCCAGGACTAGTCTTGTTGCAACCTTTGCACTTCTGCAATTTCTTGACATGTTTGACCAAGTGTGGGTTTCATACTGGTGCTGCATATTCCAATATGGGCCTGACGTACACGGTGTGCAGTGTCGTGAATGACTCCTTACTTAGATGTCGAAACACTATTCTCAGGTTTGCCAGGCGTCTGTATGCTTCAGCAATTATTTGGTTGATGTGCTCGGTATGATGCTTACTCCAAGATCCTTTTCCTTGAGTGAGTTTTGCAGCCCCTGACCTCTTAGGCTGTACTCCGTCTGCGGTCTCCTTTATCCTTCCCCAATCTTCATAAATTTCCACTTTGTGTGTGTGCACTCGCCTATTTGTACTCGTAGTTTCAGGAGTAGATTCACAGCTCGTGGACCCGTCTCTTCGTTAGTTGCTACCAGGTCTACTATCCCTGCTCCAAGAGCCTTATCGTGCCTCATCTTGAAGCTATGTATGGGTCCTGCTTCCACTACTTCACTTTCCAGATTGTTCCACTTCCTGACAACTCTAAGGCTAACATCCCTATGACTCATCTGCGTTGTTAACTTCCAGTTGTATTCCCTTGTTTATGTGTCCCATCTGTAAAACATTGTCCCTGTGTTGTGTGTGCAAGAGTGAGAGTAAGAGAGAAAAGGAAAAGAGAAAGTGGGGAGAGAGAGAGAGATTTTCACCTATTTGTATTCGCCTATTTGTGGTTGCAGGGGTCGATTCACAGCTCCTGGGCCTGCCTCTTCGCTGGCCGCTACTAGGTCCACTCTCCTTGTTCCATGAGCTTTATCGTGTGTGTGTGTGTGTTTGAGTTTTAAACGTAAATGAAATCAGGAATACTGACGTGTAAAACGTGGATAAGTGAGCACGCTTGTAACTCGTAATTCTAGGAAGCGGTATTGCCCTCGTGCTGTGGCGATGAATCATTACCTCTACTTCTCTCCTCAGGTGCTGAAGCAGTTTATCTCACCTAGTCTTTTTATGCCTTGGTGCTTTATTTTGGCTCACACTATAATCTTTGTATTTATGTTCTCGTAATATTGGACACAGACATGTCTGTCACTTATAATGAAAGCATTGAGTTCACTAGGTTTGTGATTTGATCTCACCAGTGCTCATTTTTTGTCTTCATGTGGTCTCTCTCTCTTGCTCTGTCTGTCTGTCTCTGTCTCTCTGTCTGTCTGTCTCTGTCTGTCTGTCTCTGTCTGTCTGTCTCTGTCTGTCTGTCTCTGTCTGTCTCTCTCTCTGTCTGTCTGTCTCTGTTCTGTCTGTCTGTCTCTGTCTTCTCTGTCTGTCTGTCTCTTCTGTCTTCTGTCTTCTGTCTCTGTCTTCTTCTTCTTTCTTCTTCTTCCTTCTTCTTCCTTCCTTCCTTCCTCTCCTCTCCTCTCCTCTCCTTCCCTTCCCTCCCCTCCTCCCTCCCTCCCTCCCTCCCTCTCATTCTCATTCAGAATTTATAAATGTAACAATTCGCTGGGGTGTTGTGGTTCTAACCCGTGGTTTGGTAGTGGATAATCCAACACTTTGTCGACTGTACTACAGAGGATCATAAGTGACGCTCCACCCAGGAAAGTCTTACCTGGAGAAGCTAGCGAAAGTCACAAACTGTGATTAGCTTACGGGTTTTTATGAAGATCACCGATCCCACCGGAGGCAGATATGATACAGTTCTCGTTCCTTCTAAACCATTTGGCAGTGTGCTGAAAATAAGTTATGTAAGTCACTACTTTTAATGGTCCTGGACGAACACAAACGTCGATTTCATTCATCTCAATCGAGAAATGATATACTCATGGTTTTATTGCATATTTTTCGGAAGTTAAGTATTGCCGATCCTGAATAAGACTGGAAAGAATGAATATCAAAAGTATAATTAGGATAAGTAATGTTTCCGGCTGAAGTTTCCGTACCCAGCACTTAAATGCTTATGTCGCTCTGTAGTGCTCCAGATTTGAATACCACCACCAATTATAGCATTCCGGAGGTGATTCTTCCTGTGTGTGGCGTGACGAGGTTGGTACGTTACTTCTAGTGTGATAATGTACAGATAATATCAAGCTCCTCACCAGAGGATGCATCACTCTCTGATTCTAGACCAGCAAGTAAAGCCAACGGTTGCTGATATGATGGCCCGGCGTAGCGAAGTTTTAGCCTACTTAAACTTGCTCTCAGACCAACCTGTCCTCCACATTGTTACTATGCGTGTCAAAATGCGTCAACGAAATTTCAGTATACGCTTCTTGCTGTCACGTATCAGTCAGCCGTCTTCTTAAAATTCGCTGTTATTGGTTAACGATTTTGAAATATAAATTAATATACGTTAACATAACTTATTAGAGAATAGCAAATTTTAAAATTGTACTAAAATTTCAATCATGCAGAAATACACACACTGCAGTTCGTGTGAACTTGGCTGCCCTCATTAGGGGGCAGGTTGTGAACCCTTAGGTACAGTCTTGTGGGGTTGACGCCACCACTCAACCCCTTATGTGATAATAATAACCAGTGTCACGGTTTATGTCTGATGAATTAACTAAATAAGTATATATAGCGAAGGTGTCAGTAGTAGCTGACGAGTAACTCAGTGGTAACACCGCTTAGCTAACAAATAGTCCCAGATTCGATGTTTAAACAGGAGGGCCCTTCAAGGGGGCTCCTTGATACTGGAGCTATTTTTTCTCCCATGGTTCAAACCTGTTTTAATTGTATTCCCTGTGGTGCCCCTGACCACCTATCAGCCATTTGTTGTAGGTTGTTTCCAAGGAAAATATTGTTTTGTGAATATATTAGAAAACATCAAATCATATCCTGGGTAAAATGCCAATGTCTTAAGAAAACTCCAGTTTCTAATAAGTTGAAGAATTAGACACAAGTGCAACATCTGGGTGTCTTTATTCGTAAACGTTTTGCCATCCAGAAGTTTTATCAGTACAAATTGGAAGATATAAAGGGAAGATTGTAGCACCGTAGTCTTGAAGACTATGGTGCTCCTCAACTCCAAGGCTGAGGGACTGATTACCTCGTCTTTTGTATATAGTTCTACAGTCTTCCCTTTATCTCTGTGACTTTGTATTAATAGAGTCACTGGAGGGCGAAACATCTACAAATTTAGACACCCAGATGTTGCACTTGTTTAATTCTTTATCTTCTCTGTATTGTATACTATTAATGTACATCTAATAATATGCTTACTGCGAGAGACTTGTGTACAGTATAGACTGTCTGTGCTTCGTTGTTGGAGGTTTAAGCCTTCAGTATTTCACACATACCTTTGATGAGGTTAGTAAAAGTATCATTCACCGTTGGTGAATAGCATTAGAATCTGGGGAAGTAGTTATAGATGTGCTCTTAAACGAGCAGTGTATGTGTGTTTTTAACTTCAAATTCTGAAATGTTATTTTTTCCCTGTTTATAATTGCGAAGATCATCGTCCACGAGGCTTTATCTCTGACCACGTCTCTGCAAGTGGAAAATAAATATTGCAAGAATAAGAACTATTAAGAAAAATACTAGATGAGGATGAGTGTATACTGAATGTAAATACTTCGACGTTTCTAACATTTACCTGTCATCTGTCATATGACCGGCCTGTTATATGACAGGACGGTGGTACCTCCCTGGATGGTTAATTTAATCAACGTACTACCTATACGGACCTACTTCCTATACCAGCCTGCTGCTTTCCATAGATAGGCTTAGTGTTGTACCTGTAATTTGATCGACGATTTCTAAGAACCTCTTATGACCCGTTTCAGTGTGAACTGTTTGTGAATATTTAGCGACCATTTCGATTATTCTGATGAAAAAATCACGGAATGGGTTAGGATTTGAACTCAAAGAAAGGTAATCCTAAAAATCATAGGCTAGTGCGTTTTAGGACTCACTTGCCATGGGTTGAAGCCCCACCCGTTCCCCGAGTGGTTTTCAATCGTGTTATTATGAGTTATTCTGATGACTGCTGCGACTCATACTAAACAGATTACCTGTAAATACTGAGTGCATCGTAGTTGTCTTGTATTAAGCACATAGGAAATAGGTGATAAGATTGTCCGTTAGGTAAGTGAGGCCGAGAGAGAATATTTCACGGATTTGTCGCCATTACCTTGTTAATGGGGATTACTACTTATTAGGCCAACGGCCACCAGTGTAATCCGTAATAAGTTATGGCACAATCCTTGGATGATTACTGGAGGCAAGGATTACAGTTCAGGCAACACTTGATTATATCATTGAGGAGTGTGGCAACGCTGGTACTAGAACAAACACGGAGGGGGGAAGGGAGGGACCATACTAGTCATACTTTAAAAAGGGGGAACATACTCAAAACACCTCTTTAAGCTTCCGCTACTCCGTATACCTTCCGAATGAAGGCTATTTTTGTTTATTAAACAGATATGGGTATATTAGCCTCGTTCAGTTTCTCTGTGCCCTATGAGTTAGTTTGTGGAACACGCGCAGTGTACCGCCATCTCATTCTATATAATAGTTGCATTGTGGGAACAAACGCTAGGTATATTTCTCTTTCATACTTGAGAAAATGTAATCTGTCAACCCTAGGATGGAATAATTCAGTAAGGCAATAAGGATAGCATCAAGCATTCCACTGTGGGTTCAGTAGCTGCGGCAGCTTCAAAGACTTCCTTGCAGCAGAACTGGAATTGTTTTGACTTTGGAGTTATCCACCGGATGAAGGATGTAAGTGACTGGGGAAAGAAAGAGATGGAGACAGCATGGAGATGGCCAAAGCCACATGAAACTATAGAGAATGACGGAAAGTTTTTTTTTATATATGTATAAAAGAGGATAAAATCGGTGTTTGTAGTAGCGACTTGTAGTCATGACTTGGCCCTATTCGTTATTGATTTGTTATGGCAGTGAAAACACATGTAGTAACGCTGCTATATTAGTCAGTTTATTCAGAACATCATCGTCCTGCGGCCAGGTCTCAGATCAGGTCTCTTAAATTAGGAAGGAAATATTAGAGGAATAAGAACCAGTAATAAACACACAGGAAAGTAAATGCATGTTTATATTGAATGTACGTTGACGTTTATAAGATTTATCTGCCCTCTTGTGTGTTTGAGACAAATAAAAGACAAGCAAACCTGTCCGTGCATAACGTTTAACAGGCATCAGTTTCACACTCGTATGAGAGGACAATATTGTCTCCCTAGGTGGTTGCTGTCTGCCAAACTAGTACGATAGAGAAGTACGGTATGGCAGGGGGATGTGGGGGAGGGGCAGCAGTATACCTTCATGTACCTGTACTTTGCTAGTATGAAAGAGATGGGAAGAGGTGGGGTTATGTTTGGAAGAGGGCTGGCAAGTTGGTGAATGCAACTCATGCAACCATAACTCGCTCACACGTGATAGATGTTATATCGGTACAGTAGCTTTGTCTACCTCTCCCCCTTACTTCCTTTCTTGCCGTTCCCCCTCTCCCCTTTCTTTCCTTTGCTGTCGATCATGAGAATGCATTGAAGGGGTCTTTTGTCCAGCTAGTTGATGGTTCCACTTCCGCACCCACGGGTCACCGACCTTCCCCTTTTAGGTGCTTGACCCCCTTCACCCCCTTGTTGCCCCCACCTGGTCCCCAAGATATTTGTCCAAATAATTGATATCTTATTGCATTTAATAAGTAGTCGGTTGTTACTCAACCATCCAGAGAGGTGCTACCTTCCTGTTATGTGAGTATGAAACGAAAGATTTGAAATGTTTGCTGGTCTTATTCTTTTGGCCTCATGAACACTTAAAACGTCATGAAATCTTAGTCTGTTAATTACATTCAGTATACACTTTATTGCAACTGCAGGAAGCAATGGCGGGTTGGATAGCTAGAACTTTCAAAGAAGAGATGCCAAGCCAAGGATGACACTCAGATCACTCGTTCTCTCTGGGTCTAAATATTGCTGTGTACTAACGGCTCCCTTCAAGGCAGACGGAATTTCAGAACTGGGAAATGTATAGAGACCCTTCACAGCTCCTATAAACTCAAGTCTAGCACCTAAATTACTGGGAGCGCCTAAAATTCCTCGAACTATATTCCTGAGAACGTAGGCGAGAAAGATACATGATAGTATACACCTGGAAAATTCTGGTGGGATAACCTACTTGGAGTTTACCTGGAGAAAGTTCCGGGGGTCAACGCCCCCGCGGCCCGGTTAAATGTTTCGTTAAAGTTCATATTCCTGTAATATTTTCTTTCCAATTTAGGAGGCCAGGTCTGAGACCAGGTCACGGAGACCTGTTTATGTATATTGGTTAGTAAATGGACAATCAAGCACATAGTATTCCAGAAAGTGATCATAAGGTTGACTGCATACTTCACATCTGAGCCTGGCTACTACAGCATCCGCTTGGTAATGGTCTTAACTACATTTGTATATTCACGATGAGTTACAGATCCAAAGAGGGTTCAAATTTCATTCCTGTGACACTAATATTCATTATTTGACACTCCTAATATTCTTATGTTTGAAACAATTCTTTCAAAGTAACAAGAACAACTGCGTCCCTGTCAGTGGGCTCGTGTTTCAAGTTATCGTAGTATATAATTTATACTTGCTGACTAACATTTTGGCGAGAGATTTATTCTGGGCAGTTGGCTTCGTAATGAGTTTATACATAGGATTATTGATAATGTGCTTCTTTGGGAAGGGGAGTCATTGAGGGCAAATGTATGTCAAATGATTACATCTTCCGTGGAGAGATTAAGTTCTCTCGAATTAATCACTGCAGATTTTTTGCAAGCATTTCGGTATGTTGTATTGAAAGATAGATATCTAGGAATAGTGTTTGCCTCATTTCTCATTATTTTAGTGATTTGTAGTGGTTTTTAGTCCCACCGTATTGTGGTGATTTGTGGTTGTCTTCAGTCTTGCCATATTATTATGGTAGTGACACTGGTGGTATGTACCAGTCAGAGAGGTGGTGGTAACTAAGACTAGTTACCACTAGTCTTAGTTACCACTAGTCTTAGTGGGAGTGGACAACCTCACGGAGTGGGCTGTCTCGCGGCTACCGGTTTTCCATGTGCAAAATCTGGGTATCTTTGTTATTCTTATGCTCATTGTAATTTTTTATTTCCAAGAGTGCTGAAGGATCAGTCCGCTCATAGTGTTAATCATATTTGAAAACTACGTTCACACCACGCTGGTTGTGGAAATAGTAGTAGCTACCAGTCAAGGTGCTGGTGGTAGTAATGGTAGTAACCACCAGTCAGAATGGTAGTAACCATCAGTCAGGATGGTGGTAGTAACCACCAGTCAGAATGGTGATAGTGATGCTAGGAATGAGTGTCGCAGGCACGGGGTGGAGTTAGAGCTAAAACCTTAACTCTCCTCCTAGATGCAAAGACATCGTATTTTTTTAATCGATTAATGGTTGATTTTCATCGCATTATACTGACCAGCGACCTTAAAAACATGATAGTTTAACAAATTTTCACACGCTGGAAATCTTTGGAAACGATTTCTTTGGTTGTTCTGCAGCACATGTTTTTTTAAAGATTGAAATCCCGGCTCAAGTGCTCCCACCCCTCCCCATCCAAATTGAAATCCTGGGTGCGCGACTGGTAGTAACCCTTCAGGTAGGTGGTATCTCGATTGCTAGCGCACTTAGCTCATACATTGAGGCCCGTGGTGGTTCGATTCCCGGTACGGTGTTAGTCGACTGGTGTGGGTCGCATCCTGGGGACAAAATTTACCTAATTTGCCCGAAATGCTCAGCATAACAAGGGGATTTCTGTATAGTATGTCATTGATGCCAGTTAGGCCTGTATACTTTGTACGTGTACTTATAGAAATAAGGTTATTATTATGATAATCCACCTTGTGGTAGCTCCCATAGAAAATGGGTCGTTCCTTGCATGACACACTGGTGCGGGTTTTATAACCTTAATCTCTTTAAATATTGAATTAATCTGACGTTAATTGTTATCGCAGACAGGTATTTACAAAACATAAATCAGCTTGCCCGTTCTGGACTCGTGATTTCACTTGATAAGCCCCAATTTAGCAACCACCGTCATTATTGCATGCAATACGACCTTCCACCGATTAAGACCGGAAATTGACCTCTGTGGCTGTTAAGGCGGAAGGAGCTAGTTGGCGCGATAGGAATGTTGACCTTAGCTGTTCAGTTATAAATGACAGCAGTGTTGAATGACCAGTACGGGTTTAGCGCTTATTTCGTAATATAATAATAATGGTGATTGCGTCTACCATGAGACTCGTATGAACATGCAACTGTAAACATTTCGACTATTCATAACGCTCAACACACACTTGGTTTTGGAAAGTTACTCTGTAGGAAAAGCTTGCTGTTGATGGTAACTCTGAATATTATTTTATACTAATGGCTAACTTATCGTAAGGGTAAAAGAGTAAAATTCTTACTTATGAAAGAGTAATACAGTGAAAAGGCCTGATTGCATCCAATCTTTTCCATATAAATCTATATAGACACCTTTGTATAAAAGACAGAGAGCAAGATTTTATCGGGACAACGTTTCGCTCTGTGTAGAGATTCATAAATTCATTGACTACAAAGCTAATAAAAGCTTGCTATATCGTTTTTTTCATTACTGCCGGCAGTACGCTGTTGTATCCAACTTAATGTATATCGCATTTCACGACGTATGCTGCCAGACACACTTCTCCTTAGTAATTGTTTTCTTGATGGTTAGATCAGCGTCTGCCTCACAATCTTGTGGGATACATAAACAATGGCCGTCTTCTTTTCGATAAATTACAGATGTCTTAATTTAAATGGACCCGTGTTCTAGAGGTGTGGAAATTCTTAAGACAATTGCCAGAGATATCTGTATTTGGTATGTAAAGTTATTACATACCAAATACAGATACCATGTTACATTCGTTAGGATACTACTACAATATCAGTGCTTAAATGTGGGCTGGGTGTCTTCAAATGCTATAATATTCAGTTTTTCTGGCTATGGGTATTGGTATGCCTGGGGGCACTTCCTGCTTCCAGCCTCTCTGAATCACTCGAGCAAAGACGCTTCCTTTGATCATATTTGCTTGGAGCTCCTCCTTTCTGCAACATTTCAAGCTCCTGATGTGTTGATTGCAACATGAAATGTCTAGAGCTATCATTCAACTCTCCTCTTGGTTGTTTAGCATTTAGTATCGCTAGTTCGAGACTTTCGCGCGCACGCACGCACACACACACAGGCGGGGCCAGGAGCTTTGAATAAATCCCTGCAACTGCATATAGGCGAGTCTTTACTCCTATGTTGTTAGCCGCACGCAAAGTCATTAAGTCATTAAGGAATTACGGATAATTATTGTGATCTTTTGAGGGAGGACTGAGGTTATTGTCTCCAGACTTCACCTGCATCACTACTCAGTGACTGACACGCTAGTATTCCATTACTCCTACACCTTCACTAGTACGTAACCGCATCTTCATCCCCACATTCACTAGCTTCATGATCACCCACATGCAGTTTACCCTCATGCTACACACACACACACACACACACACACACACACACACACACACACACACACACACACACACACACACACACACACACACACACACACACACACCATACTTCTTCCGCCAGGTCTCCTGCTCCCCCCAACCCCAATGTACTCCCCAGACCACAGTTTTAAAAAGAAGTTGAAGGTTTGGTATACGAATGCAGACAGAATAACAAATAAATGTGAGGATTTTCATGGAAGAATCAAGGAGACATCCCCAGACATCATAGCACTCACAGAAACGAAACTCACCAGGATAACAGACGCAGTCTTTCCACCCAGATATCAGATCCTGAGGAAAGATAGAGGGAGCAGATGGGAAGGAGGAGTTGCACTGCTCATTAAAAACCGATGGGGATTTGAGGAAATGGAAGGAATGGATGGATTGGGCAAAAGGACTACGTGGGAATAATTCAGTCTGGAGGATCTAAGGTGGTAATTGCAGTGATGTACAACCCGCCACAGAACTGCAGGAGGCCAAGAGAAGAATATGAAGAGAGCAACAGAGCAATGGTGGACACTAGCTGAGGTGGCCAAAAGAGCTCACACAGGTAGAGCAAAGTTACTATTTATGGGTGATTTCAATCACAAGGAGATTGGGAAAACCTGGAGTCACATGGGGGTCCCGAAACATGGAGAGCCAAGATGATGGATGTGGTACTGGAAAACCTCATGCATCAATATGTTAGGAACACTACTAGAGAGAGAGAGGTGAGGATGAACCAGCAAGACTGGACTTTGTATTCACCTTGAGTAGCTCGGACATCGAGGACATCACATATGAAAGGTCCCTCGGAGCTAGTGATCATGTGGTTCTGAGCTTTGAATACATAGAATTACAAGTGGAGAGTATAACAGGAGTAGGGTGGAAAAAGCCAGACTACAAAAGGGGGGACTACACAGGCATGAGGAACTTTCTGCAAGAGGTTCAGTGGGAAAGAGAATTGGTAGGAAAATTAGTAAGCAAAATGATGGACTATGTGACAACAAAATTCAAGGAGGCAGAGGAGAGGTTTGTTCCCAAGAGCAACAGAAATAATAGGGAGACCAGAACGATACCTTGGTTTACCCAAAGGTGTAGGGAGGCAAAACCTGAGTGCCTAGAGAATGGAAAAAGTACAGAAGACAAAGGACCCAGGAAATAAAGAGATTAGGCAAAGAGCCAGAAACGAGTATGCACAGATAAGGAGGGAGGCCCACAGTACAAAAACGACATAGCATCGAAAGTCTAGACTGATCCGAAGCTGTTGCATAGCCACATCAGGAGGAAAACAACAGTCAAGGCCCAGGTAATCAGGTTGAGGAAGGTGGGGAGCTCACAAGAAACGACCAAGAAGTATGTGAGCAGCTCAACATGAGATTTAAAGAAGTATTTACAGTGGAGACAGAAAGGACTCCAGGAAGTCAGAATAGGGGGGTACAGCAACAAGTTCTAAATGAAATACAAACGAGGAGGAGGTAAAGAAGCTGCTAAGTGAGCTTGATACCTCATAGGCAGTGGTACCGGACATCTCTCCGTGGGTCCTTAGAGAGAGCGGAGACGCTGTGTGTGCCACTAACAACAATCTTCAACACATCCATTGAAACTGGGCAACTACCTGAGGTATGGAAGACGGCAAATGTAGTCCCAATTTCTATGAAAGGAGACAGACACAGGCATTAAACTACAGACCAGTGTCACTGACGTGTATAGTATGCAAAGTCATGGAGAAGATTATCAGGAGGAGAGTTTTATGATAAAGTAACGGGAGTACGGCACGGGAGGGAGGGGTGGGTAGATTGCATTTTCTTGGACTGCAAGTAGGCCTTCATCACAAGAGATTAGTGCAAAAGCTAGAGTATCAGGCGCGCATAACAGCAAAGGCACTTCAGTGGATCAGAGAATACCTGACAGGGAGGTAACAACGAGTCATGGTATGTGACGAGGTGTCGGAGTGGGCGCCTGTGACGAGCGGGGTTCCACAAGGTTCAGTCCTACGACCAGTACTGTTTTTCATATATGTGAATGACATGAAGGAAGGGATAGACTCAGAAGTGTCCCTGTTTGCAGATGACGTGAACTTAATGAGGAGAATTAAATCGGATGAGGATCATGCAGGACTACAAAGAGATATGGACAGGCTGCAAGCCTGGTCCATCAATTGGCTCCTCGAATTTAACCCCGCCAAATGCAAAGTCATGAAGATCGGGGAAGGGCAAAGAAGACCGCAGACAAGAGTATAGGCTAGGTGGCCAAAGACTGCAAACCTCTCTCAAGAAAAAGGATCTTGGGGTGAGTATAATACTGACCACTTTTCCTGAGGCGCACATCAACCAGATAACTGCTGCAGCATATGGGCGCCTAGCAAACCTAAGAATAGCGTTCCGATACCTCGGTAAGGAATCGTTCAAGACTCTGTACACCGTGTACGTCAGGCCCATATTGGAGTATGCAGCACCAGTTTGGAACCCACACCTGGTCAAGAAATTACAGAAAGTGCAAAGGTTTGCACAAGACTAGTCACAGAGCTAAGGGGAATGTCCAACGAAGAAAGGTTAAGAGAAATTGGCCTGATGACACTGGAGGACAGGAGGGTTAGGAGAGACGTGATAACGACATATAAAATTCTGCGAGGAATTGACAAAGTTGACAGACAGGATGTTCCTGAGATGGACACAGAAACAAGGGAAAGTTGAAGACTCAGATGAATCATAGGGATGTTAGGAAATATTCCTTAGTCATAGAGTTGTCAGGAAGTGGAATAGTCAGGAAAGTGACGTAGTGGAGGCAGGAACCATACATAGTTTTAAGACGAGGTTTGATAAAGCACATGGAGCAGGGAGAGAGAGGACCTAGTAACGATCAGTGAAGAGGCGGGGCCAGGAGCTGTGAATCGACCCCCGCAACTACAAATAGGTGAGTACACACACACACATACATATTCCTGCACACTGGCCTCGTGGTGCGTTCGGTATTTCTTCTGTTATTCTCATATTCATGCTACAGTTTTTGTTCACAATGCCACGGACATTTGTATACTTTACGAGACCTTTAATTTTCAGAAGAGCTGAAGAGGATCTCATTTGGAAGTCGAATTATACAGACAACTATACTTCCTGTTTTTGTGTCCATGTGCGTTTTTTTCCTACATTGACAAGAGCTCTCTCCAAGCGGATGCACCATCTAACTATATATATTTATATATATGCAGAAAAACCACGGGGGGAGTGGAATGATAGCTCTAGGCCTTTCTTGTTGTAATCAACACATCAGAAGCTTGCAATGTTGCGGAAAGGAGGAGTGCAAGCAAACGCAATCACAGGTAGCGCCCTTGCTAGAACGAGCAAGAACTCGTTTAAAATTAAGTCCTTTCTAAAAATTTCTCGTATACGTTTAAAGATAAAAAAAAAATTAATTTATGTTAATGAAAAAATAAATAATTTTGTACCAAAAGAACCTTAGAAAACTTACCTAACCTTATATAACAAGCGCAATTTAAATTTGCCTAATCCAACTAAATATATTTTAGATAAGTTTACAATAATTTGTTTATTATTAAATTATTGTAAACTTAATTAAAATGTATTTAGTTATATTAGGCTAAATTAAATTGTGCTTGTTATAATAAGGTTAGGTAAGTTTCTAAAGTTCTTTTGGTACAAAATTATTAATTTTTACTTTAATCTAAATGAAAAAAATATATCTTTAAATGTGTAAGAGAAAATTTGAGAAATGACTTCATTTTAAATGCGTTTTTGCTAATTGACTAATTTTATCTGTTCGGCACGACATATATAATAAACATACCCAAGGCAGATAAGGAAAATATATTCAGCATCTACTGACAGCTCCTGCATTAATGGATGCTGCACCCAGCATCCAGTCACCCGTCTGTCGCTTCTCGAAGCAGACCAAGCGAAATCCTAACCGTATCCACATGTAACATCCAGAATGCTGAGAGACTTATATTCTTCTGTTTAAGACTGAGATAATTGTCAAATAGCTTCAAGTGTTTGTACATGATTCGCTCTGCTGCGCCTCATATATTGCAGAAGGTTGAACGTTATCCCAGAGACTGCTGATGCCCTTAATTGTTTCTTTCATGTGGCAGGGTCTTCTTCACTGTGATTGGTTTCTAGACGGAAGCTTTTTCCACGCTGGTCTCGTGAATGACTTATACATCAACTTGTCTTCCACGATGACTTACACTCTAACATTAGCATTCTTTTATTTGCATTTTGTTTAATTTAGTGTAGGTGATGTGTCGGTGTGGGAGGGCAGCGAGGCTTGAGATTGTGTGTGTGTGTGTGTGTACTCACCTAATTGTGGTTGCAGGGTCGATACTCAGCTCCTGGCCCCGCCTCTTCGCTGTCCGCTACTGGGTCTCTGCTCTCCCTGCTCCTTGAGCTTTATCATACCTTATCTTAAAACTATGTATGGTTCCCGCCTCCACTATATCGTTCGCTAGACTATTCCACTTCCTGACTACTATATGGCTGAAGAAATGCTTCCTAACATCCCTTTGACTCATCTGAGTCTTCAGCTTCCAGTTGTGCCCCCTTGTTTCTGTGTTCCCTCTCTGGAACATCCTGTCACTATCTATCTTGTCGATTCCCCGCAGTATTTTGTATGTCGTTATCATGTCTCCTCTAACCCTTCTATCATCCAGTGTTGTTAGTCCTATTTCCTTCAATCTTTCTTCATAGGACAGTCCCCTGAGTTGTGGAACTAACCTTGTCGCAAACCTTTGCACTTTCTCTAATTTCTTGACGTGCTTGACCAGGTGTGGGTTCCAGACTGGAGCTGCATACTCTAGTATGGGCCTGACGTACACGGTGTACAGTGTCTTGAACGATTCCTTGTTTAGGTAACGGAACGCTAATCTTAGGTTTGCCAGTCGCCCATATGCTGCCGCAGTTATCTGGTTGATTTGTGTTTCCGGAGACGTGCTTGGCGTTATACTCACCCCAAAGCCTTTCTCCTTTGCAGAGGTTTGTAGCCTTTGTCCGCCTAGCCTGTACTCTGTCAGCGGTCTTCTTTGCCCTTCTCCGATCTTCATGACTTTGCATTTGGTGGGATTAAATTCGAGAAGCCAGTTGCTAGACCAGATGTCAAGCTTGTCCAGGTCTCTTTGAAGTCCTGCTTGGTCCTCATCCGATGTGATTCTCCTCATTAATTTCACATAATCTGCGAACAGAGACACTTCTGAGTCTATCCCGTCCGTCATGTCATTTACATATACCAAGACTAACACTGGTCCTAGGACTGACCCCTGCGGTACACCGCTCTTCACAGGCGCCCACTGTGATACCTCATCACGCACCATGACCCGTTGTTGCCTCCCTGTGAGGTATTCCCTGATCCATTCCAGTGCCCTTCCTGTTATACATGCTTGGTCGTCCAACTTCTTTACTAATCTCATATGAGAAACTGTGTCGAAGGCCTTCCTGCAGTCCAGGAAAATGCAATCAACCCACCCTTCTCTCTCTTGCCTTACCTCTGTTACTTTATCATAGAACTCCAGGAGGTTTGTTACACAGGATTTGCCTTCCCGGAATCCGTGCTGTCTGGCGTTGATTATCCTGTTCAGTTTCAGATGCTCCAACATACTTTTCCTGATGATTTTCTCCAAGACTTTGCACACTATACACGTGTGTGTGTGTGTGTGTGTGTGTGTATAAGTGTAAAGTATAACAGGAGGGTGGTTGGGTGCTGTTGTTAAGTGCTTCATACTTTAAGGTGGAGTGAATATTGTGTGATGATTAATATTCTCTAAACCTATCGAGGCCTCTAAACGCCTTGGGAATAGTAGGTAATCAGGTTTGATTTAAGGAAGGGAAGATCAGCTCTAGTTCCGTGGATAAAGAGCCGTTCACCATCATCAAGACCCCCGCTTCCCCTTGAAATGATTACGCGTGTATGGAGAAGTGGTGATGGGATGACGGCGCCAGCACACCCCACCGCCGATATATTTCTGAAAATTCTCGCCGGGGCAGTATTATCGCGCTTGGAAGCCGCTCCAGCATCAGCTGTTTATAATCCCCATATCGACGATAAATCCCCATAAAGAGGTCGTAAAGAGCCGTAATTCCCTGGGTGAACCTCTCAGCTGCACCGCCCTCTCTCTCCCCCTCCCCCATCACTGCTCTCCTTCCCCAGGTTGCTAATGTTCTCTTGCTTAATGACCTCCGCCAGAGAATTGCCCTATACGCTCGTTACCGTGTGTGTTGCTGTCAGGTTCAAGATGTGATGCACTTATAAATTGCCCTTTTTTAGAAATATTTGGTTTTATGCCTTTCTTTTAGGAAATCTTTGGTGTTATGGGCTGGTTTCTTTCGGTATGAGTGAGACATTAATGGTTGATGTAGTAGTGGTAAGGACGTGGTGGTGTACCGCATGAGGGATGGGGGATGTCGTGATGTTGCCAGTGGTGGTAGTACTGCATGAGGGATGTTGTGATATCAGTGGTGGTAGTACTGCATGAGGAATGAGGGATGTGGTGTTAGGGGATGAGACAGTGGTTGTGACGCTGTAGGATGGGGGCGGGGGGAAGGGGTTATGGTTATGGTGGAAGGGCTGGGTTGTAGAAGGGACTGTGCTCAAGGTAGCGGTGGTGGTATGCAAAGTGGTGGTGTGGTCCGTAGTTTTGGTAGCGGATTTTTTAGGTAGTGGGTTTTACTTGCGATTTACCGGTGATCGGTTTCAATATTTTTTTGCCTGTGATCGTTTCCGATGGTTTTTACCGGTGACTTACCTGTCATCGGTTTCGAGGTTTTACCGTTGATTTGCATGTGACCTGTTTTCAGGGTTTTTACCTTTGATTTGCCTGTAACTGGTTTCGTGGTTTCGTTTTTACCCATGCAGCCAGACCTTTGTCCAGGCTTCCTTGTTGACTGCCTTTTCCACTAGGTTGTTGCTGCTAGCGGCTTCCTAGACCACAGAGCCATTACAGCCTCATTCATATGGCACTTGACTCTTGAAAGCTACATATGTTTCAGTATTATTTCCGATGCCTGCTGGTAGCAGGTTGAAGAGTCTTTTGCAACAGATGTTGATGTAATGTTCTCTCTTTGTGCCTATGATGCCCCTGCATTTCACTGGATTTATTTTACACTTTCACATCTCTCGCTCCACTAAGTTTGAGATCTGGATCTCCAATATCTTCCAGGTAAATATTAGAGTACATTCCAAGTACTTTCAGTAATTTTAGCGTTATATTGACTTTGCGGGCACTAATTGAACACTTTACATTTTCCTGCTCTCTTATCTTACATTGAGCGGAGCTGTGAGTAGAACAATATTCCAGCTGTGAGAACACAAATGATTTAAATAGTACCATCACTGACATTATTTTTCTTGGTTTAAAAATATTTATTTTCCACCTTGTCATTTTTGTTTTGCTGTGTTTGCTTTATTGTATTCTTTATGGTCTAAATGACAGATCATCTGACATTATTATTCCTAAGTCTTTTATCTGTTTTTATGTTCTATAAGATTGTCTGCCTGCGTTCTGTATATTTTGCTCGTTTTGAGTTCATTCTTCCCATATATAAGCAAATGAAGTTGACATCGTTGAACATCATGGTATTTTCATTAACCTACTGGAAGATTTTGTTGATATCTGTAGTTTTTCTATATCTACAGGGACGATTTTCATATTCTGACATTGTCTGCAAAGAATGATAGGTAGCTGTGGCCAGTGTTTTTATCTATGCCATGAGGATGAGAAAGTGTAAAGGTACCAGGACCGTGCCGTGGTGCACTGAAATGTTTGCTTTACTAAGACTGGACGTTGTATTCTTTACTACCACGCTTTGTTTTCTGTTAGGTTAGCCAGAAATTTAAATATCCCTTTCCCTACTTTTTTAGTCATATTAACCTCTTTTTATGGGTCATCTCTCCTTTTTCATATTTGTCTAATGCTTTTAGGAAATCCAGGTAGACCATATAGATTTTTGTTTTTCTTAAGCTTCGGTGATTTTGTCGTTCTAATATTTTTTGACGGGCAAGATCTTCCTGCTTTAAAGTCCATGTTAAACTGAGTTGTTTAGGTCATGCTTTTCCAAAACAACAATAAGTTAGCATCTCATCAACCTTTCAAAGACTTTTATGGTGTGTGATGTTAGTGCTACTCTGGCTTCTGGAATTTCACTTGTACACCGAATTCCAGGAATCAGGTCTAGGTGCTTGGTGTATGTGCACATGGGTTACAACCGGCCCACTGTCCTTATTGTTCTGAGCTACGTTATCCTGTCGTAGGACAATTCATCACCAGGAGGAGGCTTGTGAAGCAGTAATTATCTTCCCTAAAGCTGTGTGTATTTTCTGTAACGAAAGTCCTTCGCTCTTGATGCTCGACCAACCTCTTTCGGTTGATTTTCTCGGGTACTTTATATGTCTGTGATACTGACTTGTAATTCAATGCTTCTTGCCTGTCCCTCTGTTTATGTACCAGGACCTCATTTGTAGTTCTGCAGGTCTCTGGTAGTTGTCATGTATCTAGTACCTTCTGGTTACACATGCGCGCAGTATGTGTGTGTGTATTCGCCTTGTGGTCGCTTCTAAGCTCATTCTTTCCTTGCTACAAGAGCTTTATCGTACCTCTTCTTAAATTGATGTATGGATCCTGCCTCCACTACACTTTCCAGATTGTTCCACTTCCTGATAACTCTAAGGTTGAAGAAGTACTTCCGAACATCCCTGTGACTCATCTGAGTTTTCAACTTCAGTTGTGTCCTCTTCTTCCTGTGTCCCATCTCTGAAACATTCTATCCCTGCCCACCTTGTCAATTCCTCGAAGTATTTTATACGCTGCTATCATGTCCCTAGTCCTTATGTCCTCCAGTGTCGTCAAGTTGATTTCCCTTAACCTCTCCTCGTAGGGCATACCCCTTAACTCCTGGACTAGTCTTGTTGCAAACTTTTTCGCTTTCTCTAATTTCTTGACGTGCTTGACCATGTCTGGGTTCCATACTGGTGCTGTATTCTCCAGTATGGGCCTGACGTACACGGTGTGTGTGTGTATGTACTCAACTATTTGTGGTTGCAGGGGTCGAATCGTTGCTCCAGTGTGTGTGTGTGTCACATTGCAAATCTGGGTGCGATAGTTATTAATGATCGTGCATGGGCAGTTTACCCGCAATTACTTTGTTGATATATGCGTCCGGCTCCTGGGCCAGCATCAACAGGGCAGCAAGGTCGACAGCTGCTGAGCTAACCCCAAACTGCTGTACTGCAATCAAATCACAGCTGCTGCCCCTGCCTTCCGCTGTTGTCACCGCTGCAACCACCATCACAACAACTACATCACCAGTTCTACAACTACACCACCAGTACTACAACTACACATTAACCACCACCCACAACCACAACTAGAACACCTAGTTGGTGTTCTAGATGTACTGGTAATTACCAGTACATCTAGAACACCCACTATTACTAATACATTTAAAACACCCACTACTATCAGTACAACTAGAACACCCACTATTACCAGTATACAACTAAAACACCCACTACTACCAGTACATTTAGAACACCTACTACCAGTACTCCCACAACCACCACCCCCACACCTACCACCAGTACTCCCACAACCACCACCCCCACACCTACCACCACCACCACCACCTTCTTCCACTTCAGCCGCCACCACCACCACTACTCGCACGACTACCACCACCACTCCCATAACTACCACCCCACTACATCAACCACCACCACCACCAGGGGTATATACACCAAAGTGTATATCTGTTATTGTATATGCATTGAGAGTTTAATTTAAACTGTATTTTGGTGGGGGAGAGCGCAGGTTACCTGTAGTTTTACCTGGAGAGGGTTTCGGGGGTCAACGCCCCCGCGGGTCGGTCTTAGACCAGGCCTCATGGTGGATCAGGGTCTGATCAACCAGGCTGTTACTGCCGGCCGCACGCAAACTGACGTACGAACCACAGCCCGGTTGGTCAGGTACTGACTTTAGGTGCCTGTCCAGTGCCTTCTCTAAGACAACCAGGGGTCTATTGGTAATCCCCCTAATGTATGCTGGGAGGCAGTTGAACAGTCTTGGACCCCGGACACTTATGGTGTTCTCTCAGTGTACTGGTGGCGCCCCTGCTTTTCATCGGGGAAATGTTGCATCTCCTGCCGAGTCTTTTGCTTTCATATGGAGTGATTTTCGTGCGCAGGTTTGGTACCAATCCCTCCAGGACCTTCCAAGTGTATATTATCATGTATCTCTCTCGCCTGCGTTCCAGGGAATACTGATCAAGGACCTTCAACCGTTCCCAGTAATTTAGGTGCTTTATCGTATTTATGTGTGATGTGAAAGTTCTTTGTACACTCTCCAGGTCTGCAATGTCGCCAGCCTTGAAGGGGGCCGTTAGTGTACAGCAGTATTCCAGCCTAGAGAAAAGTGATTTGAAGAGTGTCATCATGGGGTTGGCGTCCATAGTTTTGAAGGTTCTCATTATCCATCCTATCATTTTCCTAGCCGATGAGGTAGATAAATTGTTGTGGTCTTTAAAGGCGAGATCCTCTTGACATTATCACTCCCAAGTCCTTCACATTTCTGTTTCGCTCTTTTGTATGGTTAGAATTTGTCGTATACCTTGATACATTTTTTATTTCCTCAAGTTTTCCATATCTGAGTAGTTGTTCACAGACGTCAACTAGAGCTGTGCCATACTGATCCAGAGAGGTAACACCCACTTGGTTGTTGTACGAGTCTACAACACAACATCGCTAAACGTTTATTTACACGCTGCCATAATTGCTGGCAAACTGTTTCTTATTTAAAATTCTTACTGTCAGTATTCACTCTACTTTTTTGCTCTTGTCTCTTAATAGTTTTTGTACTGAGACCATGGGCGAAAATCCCCCAACCATTAACAGGTATAAATGATCCCCGAGGTAGCTGCCTTTTTTTTTGAGGGTATATTAATTAGCTGAGTTAAATTGATGATGAGTATCTTTACTTAAAGTGAGCTGGAAAATTTCCTTATCGTGAAAATTCTGATATGAAGATATACATAGATGGTGCAACTGTATCTTATTCTTATGTTCTAAGGCAGTCTGTCCTTATTTTACTAGCTAATTTTCTTACGAGGTTCACAGTGTAATGTCTTAACGCTTTTTTTTTTTTGTAAGGTTAGAAATACTTGATCTAAGGAATTGGTCTGGTGCTCCCCTTCCTTGGATTGAACCTAAATGGCTTACATTTCCCCAGACCAGTATGACTCCTTACGGGATTAGCTCTCTCTATGAATGTAATAATAATAATAATAATAATAATAATAATAATAATAATTTCGTAAAATTAGCTACACAAACTTATAAAAATCACATATTTAAATACGAAAAAGTAAATTAAAAAACGGCTAAGATAAGTCTGCCCAGTGGTCGAGATTTTGTTTTAGACTTTACTGCCGAAGCGGCTAGTTTATTGTACACCCCATATTCAACCTATGGAGAGTAGCGCAAGAGCATATGGATACACACAAGACCTACGAACTAGGCACCAAGAGGGTTAGCTGAAGTATATCTAGATTTATTTCTACAATTGCCTTTTTTTTTTAATGTCTGGTATCTTATTTTCATTAATAAGATACCTTGATATATCACATAGGTTATTATACTGTCTATCTCTGCACTACTCAATAAGTGGACAATAAAGCACAAATTGTTCAAGAAAGTGACCATAAGGCTGACCACATACTTTGCATTTAGTTTGATCATCATCTGTGCGTCTGCCAAACTGTCAAGCAGTACTTGTAACCAAGCCTAAGCCTGGCTGCTACAGCATCAGTCGGTCTGTTCACATTACAGATTGCTTGGTAGAAATGCTTATCTACGTTCATGTTATCATAGTGAACGTTAGGTCTACTCAGGCCTCTACGTACGTTATGCCATTCACTTTCATTACCTACTTTTCGCCTATATTTTTCCTAGTAAACGTTCAAATCATGACGAATATCACTTGTGGTGTGAGACTAAGTTGCCATACGGAGTTCGTGGAGGATCTTGTTGAATGTCTTCTCGAAGAAGGGGTGTCACGTTATGCTAAGCTATAGCCATATTTTGTCAAGCCTTGGATCACAAATAGTAATACTCATAACCATAATTTTTAAAGGAGTGGACCGGTAAGCCAGCGGAAGGCCTCGGTCAGATGACCAAAAGCTTCAGCTGTGGTTCATCATATGACTAACCAAGGTCAGGAAACACTTGCCCTGTTTCCTGACAAACCTTACCTAACTTGGATCACCGGTCCTTCAAGAGGCGACTGACTATACAGATATGTTCCGAGCAGTAACTGGTCTTATGTTTTTTTTTCTCCATGGTCAAAACATTGGTGTTCCACTTTACCTTTGTTGTGGCCTGTTCTAGAAATTAATCCGGCTGCTTTAATTAAGTTGTCCTCAATTTAGCTGTCAGCAAAGTCTTTTCTGAGCTCTTTTTTCATGTGTAATTAAAATTTTATGAGAACGGAGGCGCTTGACACAGTATTTGGAGTGTATTCGTTAATTCGTTACTACCAGTTGTCAACGATACTTGTCTATAGACACTTGGCCCTTTTTTTGTACTCACTAATTGTGGTTGCAGTGGTCGAGACTCAGCTCCTGGCCGCGCCTCTTCACTGATCGCTACTGGGTCCCCTCTCTCCCTGCTCCATGAGCTTTATCATACCTCGTCTTAAAGCTAGGTATGGTTCCTTCCTCCACTACATCACTTGCTAGACTATTCCACTTCCTGACTACTCTATGGCTGAAGAAATACTTCCTAACATCCCTTTGACTCATCTGAGTCTTCAACTTCCAAGTGTGACCCCTTGTTTCTGTGTCCCCTCTCTGGAACATCCTGTCTCTATCCACCTTGTCTATTCCACGCAGTATTTTGTATGTCCTTATCATGTCTTCCCTAACTCTCCTGTCCTTCAGTGTTGTCAGGTCGATTTTCCTTAACATTTCTTAGTAGGACATTTCCCTTATCTCTGGAACTAACCTTGTCGCAAACCTTTGCACTTTCTCTAATTTCTTGACGTGCTTGACCAGGTATGAGTTCCAAACTGATGCTGCATACTCTAGTATGGCCTGACGTACAAGGTGTACAGTGTCTTGAACGATTCCTTACTGAGGTATCGGAACGCTATTCCCAGGTTTGTGTGTGTGAGAGAGAGAGAGAGAGAGACGCTTAATACGTATATGAATGAGAGTGAGTAACGAGTTGAATTATGTTAAAAGGTTTTGGCTTCTACTATTCTAATAGCAACTTCCATTAGTAATCTCACAGAAAATATAAATCAGTAAGAGATAGGGAGGAAGGGATGGGAAGGAGTAGGTAGGTAGACGCACAATTCATACATGCATATTGTCTAGGGAAACGTAGCACGGGATTAGCAACAAAGGGAAAGGGAGAGAGAGACAAGGGGGAATTGTGTTGGTGGTGGTCATAAGTCGTTGATTAAGGCAGTGGGTGCCGTCTGCCCAATCAACTTATGTTCCTTCCTCAACAGTTTCTGGAAGTTGGGATTAAGGTCACGCTGAGTGATGGTGGTGATAGTGTGTATTTGTGGTGATGGTGGCTGTGTGTGTGTGTGTGCGCGCGAGTGTGCGTGTGCGTGCCGTGGTTGTGTCGGTAATGGGTGGGGCGGAGAATATTGGTCTTGATTAATTGACATCTTTTCCAGGCAAACTGCTATTAACAAATTATGTCTGAATATTATGTTTGTGTAAAATATTAAATATTTACCCATTCTTTCCTTCCCGACTGTTCATTTAACTTCACTACTTCTCCATCTTTGTGCTCATTCTCTCCGGATACACAGTGACAATTTCTCTTAATTCTCCTTCGACACTCTTTACTTCCGTACATAACTTGCTATCAAATGCTATCATGTATATACCTTTTATAATTAAATATTTTTACCAACCTTTTCCTTCACACGCATTTAATTACCTTTCCCCTTTTTCTTCTTTGGATTTCAACCTGACAATTTCATCTTATTTCCTCCCATTGCATCTTACTCTTTTATAAAACTTCACTAAAGAGATCATGAATCTACCTTTCTAGCTTAACCCGAACATCAGTTGTGTGTGTTTCGTATTGTAAGTTGTTATGTGTGTTTTGTGTGTGTGTTAGTTACCATTTTGTCCTAGGTACATATCTGTTCGACACTAGTTGTTTTATTATATATATATAATATATATAATTATATTTAATATAATATAGTTGTGTGTGTGTGTAAGTGTGTGTGTGTGTGTGTGTAAGGAAACACTTCGAAATGTTTCGGCCCCGCCGGGAATTGAACCCGGGCCCTCCGTGCGTGAAGCAATAGCTTTACCCACCAGGCCATCGGGTGTGTGTGTGTGTGTGTGTGTGTGTTTGTGTGTGGGTGTGTGTGTGTGTGTTTGTGTGTGGGTGTGTGTTTGTGTGTGTGTGTGAGGCTGTACTGTTGCCACAGACCATGTTTTTACACAATTTCTAGTGTAAATTAGCATACTAGGTAAAAAGGTAGTGTGTTTGTATTGCTGTCAAAGTGAAATTAAGCTCATGTTGTGGATTTAACAATATGAAGAGGGAAACAATGATGTTTAATCTGCTATCCCATTCTTATGCCATCCCACTGTTATGCCATCCCATTGTTATACGATTCCACTATTATGCCATCGCGCTGCCATGCGATCCGGCTGTTATACCATCCCACTGTTATACCATCCCACTGTTATACGATTCCACTATTATGCCATCGCGCTGCCATGCGATCCGGCTGTTATGCTTACTAACCACTACATCACAGGCGTAGTACAGTGTCTTGCAACATTTGAAAGGAATACACAAATAATACTTGTTAATTGTCTATTGTTCCAGTCACGGTATTAGTGTCTTTGTTCTATTTGCAAGCAGTTTAGGGATTTTTGAGTCAGTATAAGTTATTTAATATCAAACATTAATATTTATAGAATATGTTACTAAGTTTTTAGAAGATTTTAGTGAATTTATAGTTACAGTTTTTGTTTACTCAGTGTAGGTGGGTTTTAATTACTGTGCTCACCTAGTAGTTTTTAGCCCTTATAAAACATGAAATATGTCTAATTTTCCTTTTTCTATTCGTGTTTGAAGTATTACAAATTATTAAAGAATAGACATGTTGAACATTCAACATAATTATTTTATGTATGTTGTAGAGGCAGGAGGCTTGTGAGTACTGTAAGATGAAGGGCAAGAGAGAGGAGGTGGGAGGGGGAGGAAGAGTGACTACCTGGAGAGTTTACCTGGAGAGAATTCCAGGGGTCAACGCCCCTGCGGCCCGGTCTGTGACCAGGCCTCAAGGGAGGCTTTTGTTTTAAAGTATTTAATATAATTTTACATGTATATTAAAAGACCTGGGATAACTCCTATAAAGGTGATTAATTTATATGTAGTTGATCTTCATATTTTAAACAAAACAAAATCGCGTTTTATGTACTTTAAAGTTTATGCAGTGTCATCGGCATAGCATTCGGCTTAAAACCGAAAGGACTTGAGGGAGGTGAGACGTAGGGGCAAGTCTCCTTACATCTGGTGAACCTGTTTACCTGGCATATTGCACCTTAGTGGAGATGAGCTAAGGACCCTAACAGAAATAAGTCACACTGCTTGGCTTGCCTGAGTTATTTTGGTCCTTCAGGTGAAGGAACAAAAGCTAGAAGAACGCAAAAGACGAGAGACTAAACTTAACGACGTTGAAAGACATAAGCACTTGACACATAATACGTTAACCAGTCCATTATGTAAGGTGGTTAAAGGAGTGTTGTTGTTTCAGGAGTACATGTGGCACAGGAAGCACAAGTTCATGAGGCTCGACGGTTCCTCCAAGATATCTGACCGACGTGACATGGTCGCCGACTTTCAGACCAGGTGAGTATGTACACACACACACACGAGATTTGTTTAGTCTTTACTAAATTTAGTTTTCTAACAATCATTTATGACAAATTGACACGATCACACTCATATTCTTACAAAGGTTAAGACAGTGGTTAACGGTGTTGGTATTTTCTGCGCATTGCAGAGCTGACATCTTTGTATTCCTGCTGTCAACGAGGGCTGGGGGCGTAGGCATCAACCTCACCGCAGCAGATACTGTGAGTACCCATTAATTGTGATTTTACCACGAAAGCCGCTACTTTATTGTGTATGACATATCCTGTGGAGGGTCGCCCAAGATTACATTTATGCACGTAACAGCTGGACAAGGGCTAACAGCAGTACATTGTGTAAGAACTGGGCAGGGAGAGGGCGAACAGCAGTACATTGTGTAAGAACTGGGCAGGGAGAGGGCGAACAGCAGTACAATGTGTAAGAACTGGGCAGGGAGAGGGCTAGCAGCAGTACATTGTGTAAGAACTGGGCAGGGAGAGGGCTAACAGCAGTACATTGTGTAAGAACTGGGCAGGGAGAGGGCTAACAGCAGTACATTGTGTAAGAACTGGGCAGGGAGAGGGCGAACAGCAGTACATTGTGTAAGAACTGGGCAGGGAGAGGGCGAACAGCAGTACATTGTGTAAGAACTGGGCAGGGAGAGGGCTAGCAGCAGTACATTGTGTAAGAACTGGGCAGGGAGAGGGCTAGCAGCAGTACATTGTGTAAGAACTGGGCAAGGAGAGGGCTAGCAGCAGTACATTGTGTAAGAACTGGGCAAGGGGAGGGCTAGCATCAGTACATTGTGTAAGAACTAGGCAAGGAGAGGGCTAACAGCAGTACATTGTGTAAGAACTAGGCAAGGAGAGGGCTAGCAGCAGTACATTGTGTAAGAACTAGGTAAGGAGAGGGCTAGCAGCAGTACATTGTGTAAGAACTAGGTAAGGAGAGGGCTAGCAGCAGTACATTGTGTAAGAACTGGGCAGAGACAGGGCTAACAACAGTACATTGTGTAAGAACTAGGCAAGGAGAGGGCTAGCAGCAGTACATTGTGTAAGAACTGGGCAGAGAGAGGGCTAACAACAGTACATTGTGTAAGAACTAGGTAAGGAGAGGGCTAGCAGCAGTACATTGTGTAAGAACTGGGCAGAGACAGGGCTAGCAGCAGTACATTGTGTAAGAACTAGGCAAGGAGAGGGCTAGCAGCAGTACATTGTTTAAGAACTAGGTAAGGAGAGGGCTAGCAGCAGTACATTGTGTAAGAACTGGGCAGGGAGAGGGCTAGCAGCAGTACATTGTGTAAGAACTAGGCAAGGAGAGGGCGAACAACAGTACTTTGTGTAAGAACTAGGCAAGGAGAGGGCTAACAGCAGTACATTGTGTAAGAACTGGGCAAGGAAAGGGCTAATAGTAGGTATTATTAACATATCATTGTTAATACATTACATGTTTTATGGACTACGACCTGCTTCCTGAGCCTTAAAACCCACCACTATATACATTCCATGTATGTATACATACATACATACATCCTGTTTCCATAAGTATTGATGTGTGTGCTTACGTAAAGCCATCAGTGAACTGTTCGATTTAAAACGCTTTGAAGATATTTGTATATTATGTAAAAGTCATGTTGGCGGCGCCAGAGGTATCATTACATGATCTATTGTTTGCTGAATACAATACTTGAAGAATGTGAGTGTGTTGCATAGTGCTTGCAAGGGCAACTCTGCCGCATGCCACAGGTGAGTCAGTCAGGCATGTGCTGTGTGGTATCCCTTACTCCAGCAGGCGTTGGATTTCCAACTATTTAAGTACAAGACGTTATCCGCACGTTTATGTAATTTTTAATGTTTTTTTATCTATGTGTGTCGTGCCGAATAGGTAAAACTTGTCAGTAAGGAAGAACTCATTTAAAATTAAGTTATTTCTAAAATTTTCTCATTCATTTAAATATATATTATTTTTTCGTTTATGTTAATATAAAAAATAATGATTTTGTACCAAAAGAACCTTAAAAAGTTACCTAACCTTATTATAACAAGCGCAATTTAATTTAGCCTAATCCAACTAAATATATTTTAGATAAGTTTACAATAATTTAATAAACAAACACAATGAAATATACATTTTTCGTTAGGTTCAGAATGATTTTTGCGAAATTATTGCATACACAAATTTTCGCTTGCCTTATTCGGTAAGAAGAGCGTTGCTATTTAAGCCAAAATCGTAAGTTTTATCTATTCGGCACGACATATATATATAGTTACTCGGATGTTATTACACACAGTCCGTTCGTTAGAAACAATAATCATATATTCATGAGAGTTTCAGGGACCGAAAGAGATTATAGACTTTTAAGAGAATTATAATGAGGATTTTCCAGGATCACGTGACAAGAGATCCGATCCTCGTTCTCTACGGTAGGTAAATCTCAGGACAGACTATCCTCTTGAGCTGAATATAAAGGTTTTATTTAACCCTAAGTAGGGATGAGCTATAGATATCCCTATTTTTTGAGTGAGGGATATGGAGTGGGGTGCCTTCCAGTGTCGGCGCCAAGGAAAGGACTTGGGGAGCATCAGCTCCCCATAATTTAGCCCCCAAAGCTACCCTATAATTTCCTTCAGCGTCCCAAAAGTTTATCTTGCCATGAAAATTATCAGTTATTCAATTTATTATGAGGTGTAAATCTCCGTCTATATCAGGTATTGGTAATAGGCCAATAGTTATACTGTATTGTATTATTCCTGTGTTCATATAAGAACAAGAATGGAGGAACACTGCAGCTGGCCTACTGACTTATTGTTAGGTAAATAGATTTGTACTCTTGGCTGTAATATTCACTTGTGGAGGCTTCATTATTTTGCTTAATCTTTCGCAACTTTAATCAGGTGAACTTAGGTCGTAGTGAGACTCCTTTCAATACTTGGTGGTTTCACTAACTGAAAAAAAAATCTCTCTCAAGACACATGAAACAACTGCCACACATACTTGTTCCATGGAATCTTGCATTTTATTCAGAAACTAGAAAACAACCAAACATCCAAAATCTAATGGAAGCTGCTCTCTTAATGACTTTCTGAAAAAAAATAGGCGTTACACGAGAGCAGTTATTGAGTTAATATGATTCATCTTTTGTTACAACATATCACAGATAGGACACAGATTATGAATCTTAGAATACAAGAAATTTCTTGAAACTTTTTCTTTTGAGTAATTTGGCTGACTTTGTTTAAATGAAAGTTACAGATTGACCTGGCAGCACCAGATACATTCATTATGATGCAATACAGTCACAAATAGGAGTTCTTAACAATGCTAGCTTAAGAGCTTTCACACTTTTCCGTGTTTCATAAGGAGTAATGCAATGGTGTGAGATCTGCAACAGGTATGTTGAGGGGAAAGTTTTCTCAGAGGAAAAGTAGCATATTGACGCTGGCCTCTTCAACCTTATAGAGCTCTCAGAGATGGAAGAGGTCAGCGTCAACACGCTATCTTTCCTCCGAGAAAAATTCCTCTCAACCTACGTGTTGCAGATCTTGTAACATTGCACAGCTCCTGATGAAGCACGAATTAGTGTGAAAGATCTTGATGTCAAGATTTTTCTCCTCCCGTGGCTTGTCTTGCATGTTCTTCATATACAAAATGAAGTTATCAACATTATGACAACCATGATCTGAAAGGAAACTAGTGAAGAAGTTAAAATAGCATGACATTTTGTTCTACTTTTTGACGAAAAATAAGTATAAGCAAGAAAGAGATATGTGTAGTTGTATGGTATGTGTGTAATGCAGCATTCATGAGTCAGTTCTGTTTCACAGCAGCAGATGATCTATAAGGTGATTGTCTTTTAGCGAAAGTCAAAGCGACTCTTGGTTAGTGTTGCGGTAACGCTGTTGTAATGCCGTAGCAAGGATGTACAAGGGAAGTTGAGAAAATAAAAGAAGTTCCACAAGCAATATATGTTTGCTGTTTCTATCACAGGCCAACGTTTCGTTGGTCGGTATTGTTTACTGCCTTCAGACAGTGGCAGAAGTTGTGTAACTTTTTCGTCTGGATCACTTGTTCAGATGTTTATGAAAAAACAAAACAGAGGGAGCTTATTTCTTCAAAGCATCCAATAGAATTAAAGAAGCTATCGGACGGAAGATGATCCTGTCAGGACACCGCTTGTTCTGTTGTCAAATCAACATTACTAACAGTTTTTGCAACCCTTCTGTACGCTATGAAAACTTCAAATGCACTTAGGGTAACAAGTATGAGCCCTATGCAGTCTCATTGACATATTCGTACTCTTACGTTGAAGTCAGTCATGTGTGACCTCAAGGAAGAATGTTGTGAAAATTCATGACAGGGTATCTTGCACGATGCAGTTCATTTGTTTAGATGCGGCTGGCATTGATATGCAACAAGTGCGACAACGCTCTTAGTCTTGTAATTTACAGGACTTTGTTACTGATTCTCAACTTGTATATCGTCAGAAAATGACTGTTCATGAGTTCTACACACACATGCTTACTTTCCTGTTAAAGACAGGTTATTCAACGAACTAAACAGGCGATTTTCAAACAATTCATGTAACAAACTGAAGATTCACAAACACTGATTCCTCAAGATGCTTCATTTGTAGAGAAATCTTTTATTCTGGAGAATACATTAAATTATGATATCAAGGACAAAAATGTGCGATATCTTGAGAGAGAAAACCAGCACTTATCTACTTGAATTTACTACTATGGTAGACCATCTCGTGATGCTATTATAGATCTGGTGTGCATCAGTTTGGCTTTGCCAGTTAATTCCGCAGTATATGAACATAGTTTCTTGCCAGCGACAGACAAAAACTTACTTCACGAACATAAGTAATGATAGCAGAAAAGTTATGTCTATAAATTCGAAGAATCAAGAGTGAGAACGTTAACGGTATCATTCATACTTTTGCTTCCAACTATAACAACAGAAGAATCACACTGGTGTAACTTTTCAGTTACCCTGTGAGCCTCTCATTGGAGAGTAGAATGAATCTGTTATGTCCTTCCTCTATATTGTCACAGTACATTAACAAAGCCATTATTTAGATGGTAAGTTATAGATTGATCCACTTTCAAGTAATTATTGTTTTTATTCTTTGATAGGGACAAATGTTTCTTCTTATGAAGTGTGAATAAAACGATCTTTAGAATGCATAGCTATTTGTTATTGATCTGTATTTTACCGTGTGCTTGTTCTGCAAAAGCAAGAGTCCCCCTATAACCCCCCCCCCCCCCGTCCATCTATATAGCCTTCGCTAAGCCTCCAGTAAAAAATCCTGGTGCCCCTTGGGTAATGGGTGGATATTAAACCCTTTCAGAAAAGAATAAAAGATCACCAGATTTTTTTTACCTTGCGGCTTTTTTACCCGTTTTATTTGTGAGCCTTTAGGGGGATGTATTAATACTGGCGAGGGGCTCTTCATCCTAGGAATTGGAGTTGCCCTCCCCTTAGATAAAACCTCATTATTATGATTATTATAATTATCATCATCATCGTCAGTGGGAAGCGTTAAATCCATACCATTTAACGCTTCCCACCCACTGAATATAGTGATTTTTTTAAATTGTTTCTTAAAGATGGAGAATTAAAATCTTGCCAGAGTGTAAAACATTTAACAAGTTTCCGTTCCACACTAATGGCAGGACATCTACTTTAATAAGTTTCGTACTGGTTATACCCAGCATACTGATCTAAGCAGTTATACCCAGAATATTAACCCATGCAGTTATACACAGCATATTAACCCATGCAGTTATACACAGCATATTAATTAATGAGCTATATCCAGTATATTAAAGAGTTATATTCAGTATAAAATTATTGAGTTACATCCAGCATATTATCCAGGGAGTTACATCGAGTATATTGATGTTGATGTAAGTGTAATTACGTCATTTTTATTATTTTCGAGCTTATAGAAAAGTTGGAAATCCTTTTTTGAAAGTAATTAATATGCATTTCCATGTGTGGTACCTCTCAGGGATATTTTTTTTTTTTTGTATATAACGACGCAGAGGGGAAATTGAGTGAAAGTGGTTGACGTTGAGTGTAATCCCGGGTGAGGGGACGTGGGAAGGCTAGCCAGCCGCACCGATGTTTTTGCCAACTGCGGATTACAGGATTACTGGGATTTGCTCCAATATTGAAGTTTTTTTTCACTCTTCTTTCCTCCCCTCCTTTTGCGCCCCCCCCCCTCCTCTCATCTCCCTCCCCCGAATTGCCGGTGTTCTCCACATGCACCTGATGAGGGAACTTTGTGATGGTGCCGCCCCCAGGACACCTGTTGCTTCTGATGGTTACTTGTTCATTCAGAGTGATGCACTTTTACGATGCAGTCATAACACATTACAATCATACAACAACACCTGTATTACTATAAGTTAAATCACACAATAACGCATAACCAGGATCTGCGGGTCGACTCTGGTAAATACAGTTGCCTAAGTACAGTAAAACCCTTAAAAAGATGAGTGGGACGGAAACCTGTTTCAGTGTTTAACTCTGGCAGGAGACCTGGTGATTCTCAGTGTTTAACTCTGGCAGGAGACATGGTGATTCTCAGTGTTTAACTCTGGCAGGAGACATGGTGATTCTCAGTGTTTAACTCTGGCAGGAGACCTGGTGATTCTCAGTGTTTAACTCTGGCAGGAGACCTGGTGATTCTCAGTGTTTAACTCTGGCAGGAGACCTGGTGATTCTCAGTGTTTGACTCTGGCAGGAGACCTGGTGATTCTCATGTTTAACTCTGGCAGGAGACCTGGTGATTCTAGTGTTTAACTCTGGCAGGAGACATGGTGATTCTAGTGTTTAACTCTGGCAGGAGACCTGGTGATTCTCAGTGTTTAACTCTGGCAGGAGACCTGGTGATTCTCAGTTTTAACTCTGGCAGGAGACCTGGTGATTCTCAGTGTTTAACTCTGGCAGGAGACCTGGTGATTCTCAGTGTTTAACTCTGGCAGGAGACCTGGTGATTCTCAGTGTTTAACTCTGGCAGGAGATCTGTGATTTTCAGTGTTTAACTCTGGCAGAGACCTGGTGATTCTCAGTGTTTAACTCTGGCAGGAGACCTGGTGATTTTCAGTGTTTAACTCTGCAGGAGACCTGGTGATTCTCAGTGTTTAACTCTGGCAGGAGACCTGTGATTTCAGTTTTAACTCTGGCAGGAGACCTGGTGATTCTCAGTGTTTAACCTGGCAGGAGACCTGGTGATTCTCAGTGTTTAACTCTGGCAGGAGACCTGGTGATTCTCAGTGTTTAACTCTGGCAGGAGACCTGGTGATTTTCAGTGTTTAACTCTGGCAGGAGACCTGGTGATTCTCAGTGTTTAACTCTGGCAGGAGACCTGGTGATTTTCAGTGTTTAACTCTGGCAGGAGACCTGGTGATTCTCAGTGTTTAACTCTGGCAGGAGACCTGGTGATTCTCAGTTTTTAACTCTGGCAGGAGACCTGGTGATTCTCAGTGTTTAACTCTGGCAGGAGACCTGGTGATTCTCAGTGTTTAACTCTGGCAGGAGACCTGGTGATTCTCAGTGTTTAACTCTGGCAGGAGACCTGGTGATTCTCAGTGTTTAACTCTGGCAGGAGACCTGGTGATTCTCAGTGTTTAACTCTGGCAGGAGACCTGGTGATTCTTTTATATCTAATAACTTTCTTCGTTAACAGGTCAATCTTAAGAACTTTTACTTATCTTTACTTGTACATTTGTTAATGTTTCTCATCCTGTGAGAGGTGGCCACGGGGGGCGATGATCCCCGGAACCATTAAGAGATATTAACACAGCTATAACTTATTATCTGCAGGCAGAGGACTCTAGCTCTTAACGAAGATGCGTTAGAATAATTAATCGTAAAATATGGGGTGCCAGAAGGGTCGCTGTTACGACTGGTTTTGTTCTTGAAATACATAAATGGCATTTATATTTTGTTATGTTGTGCAACAACAAAATTAATTGATAACACAAAACTTGGGAGAGATTTGAGAATTTTCTCTGCAGCGTCAAAGGTGGTAAAGTTTAAATTTGAAAGGTAAGTTTTTTATTATGAGCAGAAGAGCCATTAGTATCAAAAAGAAGCGCTAGACCTTCAAGGGTCATGCAGCAGTAGAACATCCAGATAGTGTTCTCATAAATTCGACTCGCTATTCAAACTTCATAAATGACAAACACAAATCTTACAGACTTTGATAAATCACTTGATAAGACGCCCCTGCACTCTGTACGGGGACTCGACTCTGTGAGTACCTTGAGGGTAAGGGCTCAACCCTTTTGAATTTGGTTGTTCAATCCCTTGCTGATTATATAACCATTTTAACCCTTTGGAGGATAAGATATCACCTCAGCAACTAAGTTGTTGAACGTCTGAATAACTGAACGTCTGATCAACTAGGCTGTTGAATGCCTTTCCTTCCTACCCACCCACCCACCTACCTGTTGATAGTTTTGGGGAATTATCGTCCATTGATCCACTCCTAGATTAAGTCTCTTGGTTGATAACCTGATCAGGCTATTGTTGCTAGCAGCATGCAGTCCAGCGTAAGCAACACAGCACAACTTATCAGAACATACCTTGAGTAACTTGTTACGCTTCGTCTTAAAGACTTGGACCTGGATCTTGTAATCTTAAACTTTGGGGGAATTTTAACTTTCATTATTAATATGAACCTTTCTTCCGTAAGCCATGCGTGTCGTAAAAGGCGACTAAAATGCCGGGAGCAAGGAGTTAGTAACCCCTTCTCTTGTATAAATTACTGTATGTAAAAACAAGAAACACTATAGTTTTCTTCTTTTTCGGGTCACTCTGCCTCGGTGAGAGATAGCCGGTATGTTGAATTGTGTTTTATTAATATAGTATGGCGAGCTATGGGGGTCCAGCCTGCCCTATGCTCCTCCTTGGATAGGTTTAATATACGGTCTCCGTCCACTTGCCCCCTTGATTGGTGGATGTATTGTTTTAAGGAGTGAGTGAGTTTATCTGTGCTATATTCGTTATTTCAAACTATCTCGCGTTTCACTATGTAAATATGAGCCTACCTAGTTTTTCGGGACTAGGCCTGCTTCAGAACCGGTGCTTCCCAATGCCTTACACATTCGGTCCTTCCTTACTAAGAAATGCAATGATCCGAAGCGTACACTAATGTCTCCTTTCCTCATGGCAGTGTTGACCAGCCAAGGTGATCGCTGTTGAACACTTCATTTTTGGAAGAGGTCTGTGAACTGGTCCTTCAGCCTTAGCAATGGGCTAAGGCTTAAGGATGTTTTTCTTCACTTCGATATGGTACTTCATAAGGTGAACACTCAATAGCTATTTTTGACTGTCGTCTGTTCACTGGTCGGTGTGCACCTGGTTTCAACCTGAGGACACCTACATGGTCCCATAAACGTTATATGCGGTAAATTTGTTTTCTTGGACGAAGGTTTCCAATAATAACTTTCTGAGGACACTTCCGCATAACGTTCTAGGATAGACGCGTACGGAGTACATGTGCAGACATTTTTATCTACATATATAAAGGGAGGCTGTTGAAAAGTCTTGGGCCCTTTATATTTAAGAGGGTTTCTCTAACTTAATGCACCCCTGCTTTTCATTGTGTGGTCTTTGCACACCGTGTTCTGGTGTGTACAGAGTGGAGCTAGTCCCTCTAATACTGTATAGGTATAAGCTATGGTGTATTTTTCCGCCTGTGCTCCAGGGAGTATAGCTTGAGGAACTTCAAGCATTTGCAGTGGTTTTTATTGATGAAGGTTTTCCTGTACATTTCCGTTTGTTTATTTCACTTTCCTTTCAATGGGGCGTTAGTATGCAGTATTAATGCAAGCTGGAGAATACAAGTGCTTAAAAGAGTAGTATCATTGGCGTGACAAACCATACCACGGGTGGTATGGTTTGTTTGTAATCGTGCCATTACGATTTCGTGAGTCTTGTTTTGAAGGTTCTTTTCTAGCCTGTTTTTTTTCCCTTCATTTGTGATCCTTTGAATGTAAGATCTTTTCACATCGTTACTCCGTAGCCCCTTAAATTCCTCTTGAGTAATGGTCGATCAATCAGACTGTTCAACTTTTGATCAAGAAAACTGATGAATGAATGTTCAACTAAACTTTTGAACGCCTGATAAATTAGGTTGTTGAGTGTGATCAGGTGGAATATTGGTGCACGAGTCTCGTAGATCTGTACAGCAAGCTGAACCTGGCAGATCGTCACACAAAGATAATGTGGTGGCACAGAGTGAAAGGGCAACGATAATGGGAGAGAGTGAGTGAGAGAGAGGTAGGGAGGGAGGGAGATGGAGAAAGGTAGGGAGGACAGAAAAGAGGGTGAGAAAGTGAATGGTGGAGGGTTGTGTGTGGCAGTGTGGTGGTGGTCCTCAACACAACATCAAGTGTTTGCCTGACATAAGTGTTTACTTGGTAGCAGGTGCCACTCAGACTCACCATCTCATTACACTAATATCTTGTCAACAACGTTAAATCCTCAATCATGCAAAATAAATTAATCCTTTTTTTTTGGCCTCAAGAATAATAAACTTTTCAAGCTGATTTCAATTTTTGTTGTTGTTGTGATTGTCCTTGTTGTGGTTGTTGTCTCTTATGCGAAGCTGTAAACCCGTGTTAGTCATTCAAAGGAAGGAATATTGCAGGCTTAATCCTCCGTCTGGTAATCATCTGTATTCGCCTAGTTTAGTGGAGATATGAATTTCACCTCTTTGCACTCACCTATTTTGTGGTTGAATGGGCTGAATCACAGCTCCTGGCCCTGCCTTTCCACTGGTCTCTACTGTGTCAGTTGAAGTGGTGAGAAGAATAAAATCTAGGTTTTAGGAGATATGGGCGTCGTAAAGTGACATTTTGAGGTGTGTGCATTCACCTATTTGTGGTTCCAGGGGTCGATTCATAGCTCCTGGCCCCTGTATATATGTGTGTGTGTGGTGACATACTTGTGTCCGGCTTACAGAGGTCCAGTAATCTCATAGTCCATCTTGAGGCAACTCTTCCCTGTTGACTGATTGATCGACCAGACTGTTGCTACGTGCGGTTCGCAGACCTACATAGCCATCGTATCGTAACTGATCATCAAACCAGCGTGTGAACTCAGTGATATTGAAACCAAGGTGAAGTGATAGGCCTATAGCTTAGATCAATATTGAGGTGAGGTGACAGTCTCATAGTTGTGACCAGTGTTGAAGTGAGGAGACAGTCTCATAGCTGTGACCAGTGTTGAGGTGAAGTGACAGTCTCATAGCTGTGACCAGTGTTGAGGTGAAGTGATAGTCTCATAGCTGTGACCAGTGTTGAGGTGAGGAGACAGTCTCAGCTGTGACCAGTGTTGAGGTGAGGAGACAGTCTCATAGCTGTGACCAGTGTTGAGGTGAGGAGACAGTCTCATAGCTGTGACCAATGTTGAGGTGAAGTGACAGTCTCATAGCTGTGACCAGTGTTGAGGTGAAGTGATAGTCTCATAGCTGTGACCAGTGTTGAGGTGAGAGACAGTCTCATAGCTGTGACCAGTGTTGAGGTGAGAGACAGTCTCATAGCTGTGACCAGTGTTGAGTGAAGTGACAGTCTCATAGCTGTGACCAGTGTTGAGGTGAAGTGATAGTCTCATAGCTGTGACCAGTGTTGAGGTGAGGAGACAGTCTCATAGCTGTGACCAGTGTTGAGGTGAGGAGACAGTCTCATAGCTGTGACCAGTGTTGAGGTGAAGTGACAGTCTCATAGCTGTGACCAGTGTTGAGGTGAAGTGATAGTCTCATAGCTGTGACCAGTGTTGAGGTGAAGTGACAGTCTCATAGCTGTGACCAGTGTTGAGGTGAAGTGATAGTCTCATAGCTGTGACCAGTGTTGAGGTGAGGAGACAGTCTCATAGCTGTGACCAGTGTTGAGGTGAGGAGACAGTCTCATAGCTGTGACCAGTGTTGAGGTGAAGTGACAGTCTCATAGCTGTGACCAGTGTTGAGGTGAAGTGATAGTCTCATAGCTGTGACCAGTGTTGAGGTGAGGAGACAGTCTCATAGCTGTGATCACTGTTGAGGTGAGGGAGAAAGGGTAGGAGGCGCATGAGGTGAGGGAGATAAGTGATGGGGAGAGGTAAGAAGACGCATGGGGCGAAATAAAGAGGTGAGGAGAGACGTGGGGTGAGGGAGAAGTGAGGAGAGGTGTGAGGTAAGGGAGAGAGGGAGAAGTGAGGAGAGGTGTGAGGTAAGGGAGAGAGGTGAGGAAAGGCATGGTGTTGCTGAGGTTAGAGGGGAGGAAGGAGGGGAATGAGGTGAACCGTAGCGTGGGGTGATGGAGAGGGGGGTTAATACCCGGGGTACTTTATGATAGGTTATTAAAAAGTTTGTGTCATTTTTTGCCTAGGGGTTAAATTGGCGTTTATGGTGGTAATTGGGTGGTGGGGCCATAACTGTTCATTATGATTACGGCGCCGTGATTAATTGGTAGTTTGAGTGTCATGCATCGCTCCATGATCCAGTTTACTCTCCCAACCATTACCTTCATATACCCCCTGTTTTATTCCCAGATAAAAATAATATAGAGGTCATTATGTGTAATGTAATACCTGGAAGAGGGGTAGAGGGGAGGGGGAGGGTCCTAGGGAAGGGGGTCAGTTTACGGGGAGAGTAAAGGTTATGACACTACGTGTTGTTGTGTACGAGCCGCACACCACCACGTTAAGTGCTGACAGTATGACCGTGAAATATGGGAGGTGAATTGTTTTAGCAAAAGTTGCATTGGTGTTTTGCAAAATGCACATTGAAACTCAGTTGATTTACACACACACATACACACACACACACACACACACACACACACACACACACACACACACACACACACACACACAGAAACATTTCGAAGTGTTTCCTTACATACACACACATATATACAACAGGCCTAGTGTCTAATTGACATGTGCCTAGGACAAAATGGTAACTAACACACATACATACTCACGCACTTACCCTCCCCATGTACACGCTCACGCTTGCGCTCTCACTCTTTCTTTCTGAGAGAAAGGAGGGATGAACGTTGAAGGCTAGACCTTGTATTCTCACACTGATTCTGACGTAGGAAACAGGCTATGAGAGACCCCTTGGTGCTAGCGACCATACAGTACCTTGTGGATGTAAACTTAGACGTCAATGAAATGCAGTTGGGAAGGGAACTAGAAGGAAAGATAATGAATGAGATGATGGAGGTATGTAGCCAGAAAGTGCCATGAGGTAGAGGACTAGTTCATACTAGGAATGCGTGATGGAGAACAGTGTGTACCCAAGTTGAACAGTGTGAGCCCATGAAGACCAGAGTGAGCCCATGAAGACCAGAGTGAGCCCATGAAGACCAGAGTGAGCCCATGAAGACCAGAGTGAGCCCATGAAGACCAGAGTGAGCCCATGAAGACCAGAGTGAGCCCATGAATACCAGAGTGAGCCCATGAATACCAGAGTGAGCCCATGAATACCAGAGTGTGCTCATGAAGACCAGAGTGAGCCCATGAAGACCAGAGTGAGCCTGTGTGTCACCCAGAGGTATAGCGAGACGAAAACTGAAAATGCAGAGAATGCAGGAGAACAGGGAAGCATAAGAGTCAGAAAGGAACAGGCATGCTTAAGAGAGACTGTGTCACATTTTGAGACTGACATAACAGGGAAGACAGCAGAGAAGGACCAGATAAATAATACTAAAGAAGAAAAGAGGAGAGCTCACAGAATTTGTCAGTTTGCGAGGAACTGAACAATAGACTGAGAGGGATATCCTGGGAGGAAATAGGGACCTCGTCGTTACAGTATTTCTGGTAGGTTAGGTTAATTAAGGTTTGTTAGGAAACAGGACAAATGTTTCTTGACGCGGGTTTTAGTCATATGATGACCCGCAGCTGGAGCTGGCTTACCGGGCCACCCCTTTAAAAATTTAGGTTATAATTATAACCATTTCTGGTACTGAGAGGAATATGCTCTAGAGTGAAAGAACTAAATCTGAGAACTAGAAGAGAGACGAACCAGGGGAGACATAATTAGGACGTGCAAGAGAGTCGAGGAAGACACAAGGGGAAGGGGTTGGAAACTAAAAGCACAGATGAACAATAGGGACATTAGGAAAGACTTCTTCAGTCTCTGGGCGGAAAGTGGAATGAGCTGGCTGAGGAAGTGTTAGAGGTAGGTTCCGTTGACATTTTCAATTGAAGATATGATAGAGCCCAAAAGATGAGGCAGTAATAATGCCAATGCACAGCCACAACATAAGATTCCAGCCCCGTTCCCTCGAACACAGCTCCGTGAACACACACACACACACACACACACACACACACACACACACACACACACACACACACACACACACACAGGTTTATACCCAGAGGAAAAAGATTAAACGGGAAGGCCAGAAAGAGCCCCTGGTTTACCCAAAGGTGCAGGGAGGCAAAGACTCAGAGTGTCAGAGAATGGAAAAGGTACAGAAGGCAAAGAACCCAAGTAAATAAAGAGATTAGTAGAAGAGCTAGAAAACGAGTATGCACAGGTACGGAGGGAGGCCCAGAAACAGTACGAAAACGACATAGCATCGAAAGTTAAGTCTGACCTGAAACTGATGTACAGTCACACCAGAAGGAAGACAACAGTCAAGGACCAGGTGATAAGGCTGAGGAGAGAAGATGGGGAACTCACAAGTAACGATCAAGAGGTATGTGAGGAGCTCAACTTGAGGTTTAAGGAAGTATTCACAGTGGAGGAAGGAAGGCAGCTGGGTAGACAGGACGGGGTGCGTCACCAACAAGGGATATATCAAGTGCTAGAGGGCATACACACAACTGAAGAGGAGGTGAAACAGTTACTCAGTGACCTTGATATCTCAAAGGCGATGGGTCCTGAGTGTGCCACTTACCATAATATTCAACACATCCCTTGAAACTGGGCAGCTACCTGAGGTATGGAAGAAGGCCAACATAGTCCCCATCTTTAAAAAAGGAGACAGAAAAGAGGCACTAAACTATAGACCGGTGTCACTTGCGTGTATAGTGTGCAAAGTCCTGGAGAAAATCACCAGGAAAAGAATGGTGGAGCACCTCGAGCTGAACAGGATAATAAACACCAGACAGCAAGGATTCCGGGAAGGCAAATCCTGTGTAACAAACCTCCTAGAGTTCTATGATAAAGTAACAGAGGTAAGGCAAGAGAGAGAAGGGTGGGTTGATTGCATTTTCCTGGACTCCAGGAAGGCCATCGACACAGTTCCTCACATGAGATTAGTAAAGAAGTTGGAAGAACAAGCATGTATAACAGGTAGGGCACTGGAATGTATCAGGGAATACCTCACAGGGAGGCAACAACGGGTCATGGTGCGTGATGAGGTATCACAGTGGGCGCCTGTGACGAGCGGTGTACCGCAGGGGTCAGTCCTAGGACCAGTGTTATTCTTGGTATATGTAAATGACATGACGGACGGGATAGACTCAGAAGTGTCTCTGTTCGCAGATGTGAAATTAATGAGGAGAATCACATCGGAAGAGGACCAAGCAGAACTTCAAACAGACCTGGACAAGCTTGATATCTGGTCTAGCAACTGGTTTCTCGAATTCAATCCCACCAAATGCAAAGTTATGAAGATCGGAGAAGGGCAAAGAAGACCGCTGACAGAGTACAGGCTAGGCGGACAAAGGCTACAAACCTCGGCAAAGGAGAAAGACCTTGAGGTGAGTATAACGCCAAGCACGTCTCCGGAGGCACACAACCAGATAACTGCGGCAGCATATGGGCGACTGGCAAACCTAAGATTAGCGTTCCGTTACCTTAACAAGGAATCGTTTAAGACACTGTACACCGTGTACGTCAGGCCCATACTAGAGTATGAAGCTCCAGTCTGGAACCCACACCTGGTCAAGTACGTCAAGAAATTAGAGAAAGTGCAAAGGTTTGCGACAAGGTTAGTTCCACAACTCAGGGGTCTGTCCTACGAAGAAAGGTTGAGGGAAATAGGACTAACAACACTGGAGGAAAGAAGGGTCAGAGGAGACATGATAACGACATACAAAATACTGCGGGGAATCGACAAGGTAGACAGTGACAGGATGCTCCAGAGAGGGAACACAGAAACAAGGGGACACAACTGGAAGCTGAAGACTCAGATGAGTCAAAGGGATGTTAGGAAGCATTTCTTCAGCCACAGAGTAGTCAGGAAGTGGAATAGTCTAGAGAAAGATATAGTGGAGGCAGGAACCATACATAGTTTTAAGACAAGGTATGATAAAGCTCATGGAGCAGGGAGAGCACAGACCCAGTAGCGGACAGCGAAGAGGCGGGGCCAGGAGCTGAGTCTCGACCCCTGCAACCACAATTAGGTGAGTACACACACACACACACACACACACACACACACACACACACACACACACACACACACACACACCACACACCACACACACTGTGGTGCACTTCATTACTTAATGTGATGTTGGTCCGAGTGTCTGGCGTTGTTACAACCTGGTTGTATGTCCTCCCTTTTCCTTCTCCCCTACCCTGTCCTTCCCTCCACCCCGTTAGTCACGTGTCATCTGGTTCATTGTTAATAAGTCATTTAGACACGTGATTTAATTGTAGCGGGCGAGGGGTCGTTAGGTGGGCGTTGATTCTGCCAGTTACCAGCGTCCAGCCTCCTTCATATGGTTGTGCCCTGCCTCTAGTTCTAACTTTCCTCTACACAATCTCCTCTCTCTCTCTCTCTCTCTCTCTCTCTCTCTCTCTCCACTTTCATTTACTCTTCTCTTTGTTCCTTTTTTCTGCCCATTTTCTTCTACCCGTCTCTTCTCCATTTCTCTCTACATTTCTCTTCTGCCTTTCTATTTCCGCACCTCTCTTTGACTCCTCTAAGTATATCTTCTTTCATCCCTCTTTCCATCTCCATCGTTTCCACTCTTCTTTACTCTTATTTCTTTCCCCACTCTATACTATCACTTTCCCCGTCCTCTTCCTTCTCGTTTCCTCTCTTTAAATTTACTTCTTTCTCTTCTCACTTGCCTGTCTCTCCATCCTCTTTCCCCTTCTTTTGGTAGTCTTTATTTTCCTCTCTTGCTCCTCTCTCTAGCGTTTTACCTCTTTATCCGTATTACATCCCTCCTCTTGTCTCTCTCTAACCATATCATTCTTTCCCCACCACCTCTTTTTGTCTTCTACCCTGTTCTCACTTACCCATATTCATTTCCATTTACTAGTCTTCGTTTATCACCACATTGCTTCCTCTTTCATCCACCATTGCCCCTCTCTTATCTTTTTTATTTTTCTCTCCAGCCTGGCCCATGGCGCGTACCGTGTGTAAACCCGAAACTCTTCAAAGGTATATCTTCTCGCTCTCTGCTTTCTCTTCTCCCTTACCCATCTTCCCATTCTGCCTCTTCCTCTTCTGTTCCCACCTCTTTACCTCCATTTCCCTTTCCCGGTTTTTCTTCTCTCCCCGGCTCTCCATTTGTCGATTCTTTGTGTCTCTTCCCATTATTCTTTATCACCTGCTGTATGATTCTCTCTCTCCCTCCCTCCCAGTTTCTTCCCCTCCCCCTCTATTCTTTATTATTTTTTGTCTTTCTACACCACTCGTCTTTTTTCGGTAGAAAGGGAGAGAGAGTAGGGAGGGAAACGAGGGTGAGGGAGGAAGTTGACGGGTTGAATGATGGTGATTGTGTAGAGTTGACAGGTGAGGAATGATGATGATGGAGATTTGACAACCTGGGGATTGAGCATTTGTTTCACAAAGTTGCCGGAGAGGGAATGACTTAGAGACTGATACAAGAGTGAGTGATTTGTGAAATTGATGGGGGGGAGGGGAATGTGTAGAAATTGATGGAGATAATTGATGGAGTGAAGGGTGTAGGAGGAAGTCGGTGGATGGTATTAAGGATGGTGGAGGCTGAAATGAAGGATGGTGGAGGAAGTTGGTGGTGGTGTAAAGGTTGTTGGAGGCTGGAATGAAGGGTGGTGATGGTGTGAAGGTTGTTGGAGTCTGGAATGAAGGATGATGGAGGAAGTTGGTGGTGTGAAGTTGGTTGTTGGAGGCTGGAATGAAAGATGGTTGTTGTAGATTCGCCGGTATAATCGCCCGGCCCGGGACTTTACCAAGAGGTGGCCCGGCCTTAGCTCCGTGTCGAGGGAGTGTCTCAGACCAGTGTCTTCCATTGGAGGAGGTACAAGTACCTCCTCATCTTCTGAGACTAGCTGTCTCCAGGCCTAGCCCCATTCCCCGCTCCCACTGGGCTCGGAGGAAGAAGCTAGGCACATTGAGCTGCCACAAAGGGTGTGGCAGCTGCATAGCAGCAGACGATATCAGGAGTTGCAAAGGCAGCAAGCACTACAGGATCCTTTTGGAGCCACACCCCAGCTTTGGGCATTAAGCCCGAGCGCTGGGGAAGCTCAAGAATGCATCTTGCTGTGTGTTGCTACTACTACACTTGTCTGTTGCTCTCTTGAAGGATGGTGGAGGAAGTTGGTGGTGGTGTGAAGTTGGTTGTTGGAGGCTGGAATGAAGGGTGGTGGAGGACGTCGGTGGTGGTGTGAAGGTTGTTGGAGACTAGAGTGGAGGAAGTTAATTGAGGATGAGGTGGAATTTGATGGAAGCGGAAGTGGATGGATAGTGGGTAGGTGGAGGATGTGAATTCGCTGGTGGAGGAGAGGGTCAGTAGAGGGAAAGCTTTAATACTATATTAATTTACTGTATATGAAGCGCTAAACCCTTGTGAGTAATTTAGGAGAACGGGTGATTGAGACTGTCCTTTGTGCACTGACCTCAGGAGATACTGCCTAGTCTTCCCTTTGTGAAGGCAGATAAGAAGTGGTCTGTACACTCTTAACAATGATTTATAAATTTTTAACTATAAAGACTGTTAACAATAGCCTAAACATTTAACAATGGTCTAAGCATTGTTAACACTGGCCTAAGCCCTAAACACTTAACAATGGTCTAAACACTGTTAACAATAGTTTAAACACTGTTAACGGTGGTGTGAACACTGTTAACAATGGTCCACTGTTAACAGTGGTCTAAACATTTAAAGATGTTAAGTAAAAGGACACAATTGAACTAATTGACATTTTATTGTGGCAACTTTCGCTCTCCAGGAGCTTTCTAAGCCGTTGAAAAGCTCCTGGAGAAAACTTGCCACAATAAAATGTCACATTAGTTGCAATTGTGTCCTTTTACTTAACATATTGTCGGTAATTCTACCAATATTATTACATTGTTAAAGATAGCCTAAACACTGTTAACAATGGTCTAAACACTTTTAACAGTGATATGAACATTAACAATTTTCTACACGCTATAACAATGGTGTATACACTGTTATTAATATAAATATTCTTTGTGATGATTTAGCTTTGGCTCTTGTAAAACCGTTTGAGAGAGAGAAAAAAAACAGCAATCGAGCCAGAGTGCAAAACATTTAGAAGGCTTCCATGTAGTAATTACAAGTATATTTACTGTCTGCTACTTACTACCTAGGTGTGGAAAAAATATTTTATCCCTAAGATGAAATCTATCTTGTATTGATCGTAAAAAAAAAAAATAAAATGCCAGTTCCCGTTGATTTAAAATTAAATTTTGACAATGGATTTGTGTTTTTCGTCTTCGAGGTGAGTCTAAGATGCAGAACACAATAAGATTTTTGCTTGGTATTAAAAAAATGAAACTCGACAAGTACCTCAGCCAAGTGCCGGATCAACCAGGCTGTGAGGGATACGTGGGCCAGTGGACCGCCAGTACCAACAACCTGGTTTACTAGCGAAGCCCTAGCCAAGCCTGGTTCAGGGCCGGACTGCGGGAGCAGGAAAACTCTTGAAGCTCGTCAAAGGTATATAATGTGTTATAAGTAATATTAAAAGCCCTTCCCAGGGTTACAGTAAAATGTCTACTTATGAGCGAAACCGCGATGCTCGTGGTGGATAAGAAACGTCTTATGCCATGGTTTCCTTTATCTAGTTAATCGTAAATCATTAACAAGGTAATAACATTTCTCAGAGGACTTACTATCGATGCAGACTCGAGAACTTTACCTTATAGATATGAGTGTTAGAACTGCCCACACATCCAACTTCAGGAACGCTGAAGGTGCCCACTGTGATGAAGAGTCAAATGTCAGTTCCAGCACTGAAACATATGAGCTGGTCTAACTGAAACAAGGATGGAGCAGTGGAGACTTCAAAAAAGGCAAATTCAAGAAATTGAATTGACAAAAAAAAGTGGAAATTATCACAAACATTGCTGCCATAAACCTTAATATTAATATGTTAGTAGTGTGTAACCAAATATGTAGATATGGAAAGAGAAACAAAAACGAGAAACCCAGAATCTAAAACCCCAGAAAAGAATACTGGAGCAACTATGTTCTGATATACAGGACTTACTGGAGTAAACACTGATCTGGAGTAGGATACCCAGATGTACATGGGCAGGATAAGTGCAGTTTACTTAGTGGTTCACTCCTCCCGATGCCTGCACGGGGAAAGGCTCTGAGCGTTACGAACTTTCAGAAAACTTAGCATATGGAAAGCGTCCTAAAAATTCGGTGCATAGGAAACATTTAATTCAGTCAGCTAATTTATGGTACATCCAGTATACTGTACATAGTGTGGACAGTAGCGCAAGAGAATATGGATACAAGGACACTTATGTTTTAGGCACTGAAAGGTTTAATTACCAGGAGTACATTAGGGTCTGCAGTGTATATCATTTACAAATAAATAATTTTTTGCAATATTGCTTATGTTTCATATTTTTAAGGATATTTCCTCAAAATTTCTGGAATCTTATTGTAACTAAGGAGATACCTTGACATATCTTACAGGTGATTGTACGATATATCTTCATATTCATTAAAAAATGAACAATAAAGTACATAGGTGTTCAAGAAAGTGACCACAAGGCTGGTTACATAGTTTGCAATTAGGTTGATCATCATCCGTGTATAAGCCAAACTGCTATAAGTAATTTAAAACCTTAGTCTGGCTACTATAACGTTACTCAGTTTACAAGTTACTCAGTAAATACGCTTATAGTCTGGTGCTCTGCCACGGACACAGTCTGTGATCTTGAATCAAGGATACAACTAATACGCTCTTAGTGAGTCATTCAGCGGGTCATTATAGGATTCAAACTCACATCACCTGATTTTTCCTTGTAAACATGTGGGTTGCAAATTTGCTCTGGCTTCTAGGTGTAATCCTGCGACATTTAAAATAAGTATTTAACTTTAATAAAAATTGTAATTCGTGACACAAAAGTAGGTTTGTATGCGAGATCTTTCATAGAACTTTATATGGCTAATTTATTAGAATGTTGCATATTTTTATCAATTATCATCTTATCTGTTAGTTGGCCAGATGTTCAGTGATCCTTGCCTCCTCTTTCCCCAGTGATCAGTGTTTGTTGTATTCCCGTGTTCAGTGCTTCTTGTATTCCCGTGTTCAGTGCTTTTGTATTCCCGTGTTCAGTTCTTTTTGTATTCCCGTGTTCAGCGCTTCTAGTATTCCCGTGTTCAGTGCTCCTTGTATAATTATGTGCTCAGAGCTCCTTTAATTCTCTAGTTGCTTAGTGTTATTTGCCTCTTCAAAGTACTTCGTAATGTTCCAAAGGCTCACTTTAGCTCCCTCTGCCTCTCTTCATCTTATACCTCTTCTCCATTCCCTCCATCTCTTTCTCCTTCTGCATCCAACCCTTTCCCCTCACCCCTTCCCCTCCCCCTCCCCTCTGCGTCCACCTAATAGCGAGATAATAAAACTTTAACGTAACAAAGACAAATTAGCAATTTGGGAATTTTGCACAGCGGTCATTTCGCGTTTTTTTTTCTTTTCTCTGGCGTGGTGACTTTTTCTAGGCCATGGCCGGGTAATGAGCGCCATTCATAACTGGCCTCCCGGCTAATGGCTGCACAATCTGCATCTCATGATTTACCCGTCATTAACTGCATGACTAGACTAGCTTCTGACTGTGAACACTGGCGACATTCGCCGCGCTCCAGGTATCCATAAAGGCCACCTCGCACCACGCCTGAAAAACGTGCAAATTTTAATGGCCACATTTTTCACGGAAACAAACTGCTTCCAGATGCGTCACGCGTGTTTTTCCTGATTTGCTATATTTGTAGTTAAATATACGATTTTATAGTTTTTTATAACCTAACCAAACTTAACTAAACCAAAGTTAAAACTGGCAGCCAGAATCTGCTGCCTACAGATAAAACTCTTGCATTTTTTTATCTCTTTTTTTTCGCTTATTTTTGCCTGGCGAAGGATTCTGAGCGAGTTTGCAAAGTTTTTCCATTTCCCGATTCTGGAAAGTTATGAGACCATGTTATTTTTGCTTGTTTCTATAGGGCATTTACTAAACAACAACAAAAATAACAATGACCGGTTGTAACAAAAACCTAAACAAAGCAACGGGGAGCTTGCTTTGTTTACTATCAACTGCTCACCTATTGCAAGGTGAGCAAGTTGATAGCAAAAGTATTTTCATTAAGTACAGGTTTAAGCTGTCAAATATATAAGCTCTTTAGAATTCTTATACGAATACACTCTTCTGTGCCTTAGCTATAATTTTAAATACTCTCATCTATTTTATGATTGCTGTAGTAAAGGTGTCTGGCTCTATTATGGAAGTCGTCTGTAATTCGCAAATTCTATTTTTTAAACTGCAAAAAATCTAATATACGTAGTGCTTCAGTTAGAGCACGTGAGCTGATACAGTATATTTGAACACGAAGATTTGCAAGAGGATTTTTGGGACAGATGTGACTAACTGTAGTTAGAGGGTTCGCTAGTAAAAATTTAGATCATGGCCTGTGAATCTTTTAATTCTAGTGGCCACAGAAAAGAAATTTACTGTAACTCAAAGTATTTGATCATTAAAATTCTTCTCTGGGAGGACTTAGATATTTTCTAAAACAAGAGCAATGGATAGTTGTTATTTAAGAAAATGTTCTTCTGGAATTTAATTTTAATGTTATGAGCAGACCAGGTAGAACACAATAAATCTTACCTATTAAAGTCTTCATGATATTTTTCCTGAAGGATAAAAATGTGGACCAAGTCCTGAAAAAGTGAAGGAGGTTATTGGCAGTAACGTGTGTATATCTAACAGAACTTGTGTTCACTTCAGTGATTGATTTCTATCCCAGTTTGTCCGTTCTTATGTCCTGTGTATGATTGGTTGCAATCTCTGTAAATAATTTTACAAAACACTGGTTACATGAAGGAACTTTTAAGTTACCGGTAACACAATTGCCTATTTTGTTATAGTAATGAGGTATAATTATGTGATAAATAGGCATTACATTTTTCTTAGGCTTACACATGTTTTTGTGATAAAGAATTAACAGTTTACTATCGGATTCTACTATGTTGCTTTTTCTTTTTATTGCCCATGTACAGTAGTAACTTATTGGGAGTTATTTGTGATTTTTTGCATAAATTGTCGTGGATAGTCTAGGCTTCTGAATTGTGTAGTGAAGGTGTTTTTTCTTGTAGTAAATATTATGGACTAGACAGCGTGAGTGGACGTGGAAGGTATAAAAACACGTAATGCAAATCAAGTTCAAAATTGAGTTTTATCAAGACTTGCATTAAATATCAGTCCTAAGCTAAACGTATTAAATAAAGGCTCTCAGCATTGCACGTCTTTACGCTCAATCTAGAGACTGCATTTCTTTTAATGTGGTTAGGCGGGCGGTAGTGTGGGCAGTGGTGGCAGGTGGCCGGCGACCACCACCTCGCTCATTATACACAACAACGCCACCTTCGCAAAAATCATAATCCAATTTCCGCTATCGAAGTTTTATTTTTGAGGAGGAGAGAGAGAGCAGTCCGGCAGTTACCAGCGTCACCCTCACGCTGCCCGGGGTAACGGGCTTCCTGCCCTCATACCTATTATTTTAAAAGCTATGCTTGACGTTCCTGTGTTTGTGTGTATGTATACACACATCGAGTGTAAATTCTTTGTGGAAATAACTCTGAAAATCAGCTTTAATATCACGAAATTAACACAGTTCACTGGTGATAGAAATGGTGATTTATTTTATTTTGGAGCTAAGATATTAATAAGTATTCTGTTAAAGGTTCAGCAGCTACTATATCCTTCCAGCTGAGCTGGAGTTACTGTTACTTGGAAATTACCATCTCAAGTTGGCCTGTCCTATACACACAATAAATGCAAGTTTTACGACGATACCACAAAGCGGACAACATAACTTAAATATAGGGGAGAAAAGAAAAAAAGTGTTAGAAGAGGCGAGTCAGAAATATTTGGGCTGACTTTTTGTTTTACGACTCACTCGCCGTGAGTTCGATCCCCACCCGTACCGTGGTTCATATATCTAAGAATATCTCAACACGGCACTATCCACATTTATTGTTGCAATAGCTTCTCGGCATTTGAAACTACATTATATGCCTAAGAACACTTGTCTTGCACTAGCCTGGCGACACCCAGCCTGTCCATCCAAAACCAACTCTACTTCACTTGTTCTAAGCAACACCCGCTAAATGTTGGCTCGTCCTAGATAAGCTAGGCAGGGCTAAGTTGCATTATATTTATTTACACACTTGTTCTCAAGTAAGCAACATCCAAAGATTTGGTCTCCAATATAGCAGTAATTATATATCCATTTATACATAACCATTTGATGCATAGTACTGTCTGATCATACATAAATTTTAAATTGCTGATAGTAAACCCCTTTGTGTGTGTGTGTCTACCGTACATAAAAATTGCTGAGCATACCACATATCGCATGAAAAAGAGACAACACAAACACTATTTCATACATATAAACAGGCCTATTTTCTAATTGACATGTGCCTAGGACAAAATGGTAACTAACACACACACACGCTGACTCAAGACCGGAAAGACCATCGTTTTCTAGCCAAAAACAATATGGCGGTTGTCTCCCACCCTCCCTGCTCTCTTGATCCAGCCCCCTGTGACTTTTTCCAAAAATAAAAATGGCACTAAAAGGGCGGCGTTGTAACGAGGTGGAGCAGAATCGCAGGCCACGCTGGACGCCGTTAGGCAAGAAGAGTTTTAGAAATGTTTAGAGAAGTGGCCGAGGTTCCGGGATCAGTGTATAGCCACCTAGGAAGAGGACTTCCAGGGAGACAACTTCACTTAGGTGATTAGGTAAGCCTATATTTTATTTTTCGCGGCATACCAGGAACTATTTGATAGTACCTCTGGCCCAGTGGCTTGCACACTGGCCTGGAGGTTTACGACTCACTTGCCGTGAGTTCGATCCCCACTTGTACTGTGGGATGTAAACGGAAAATTCGGAGAGAAGATGGAATGAGAATAATGTAGGGGAAAAGTGAGAGGGAGGGAGGGAATTGATGAAGCAGTGAAGGAGAGTACCGTTTAAGGTGACCTGGGGGGGGAGGTAATGTACCACAACAGCTGCACCGGTGTTGCTGGTTCTGTCCCCTCACCTTCCTTATTCCCGCCTCCCCTCCCTTTCTCTCCCCTGCACCGCCATATAGCTAGATAATTAATTGTTGTTTCTCCCCCTCCCACCTGACCTTCCCACTGCTATTAGGTCATTTGATTACGATGGGATTTGTTCAGCTTCACTGTACTGTTTCTCGCGTCCATGTGTGTACAACCGCTCGCGCACACGCACTCATGTGCGTGTGCGCTTTTCGTTATCTGTCACACAAACACACACAGGAGCTGCCATTCGACATAGTGTAGGCTATTTGAGAGGCGGGAAAGAGGTACTCGGGGGCACAGCTGGGCGTTAATGCCACACATGGGCCATTAGATGTCAGGAAGTAGTTCTTTAGTTCTACTGAGTGTGGTCGGAAAGTGGCATAATCTTGACGAGGAAATGGTGGAGGCAGGCTCCATACATAGTGTTAAGAGCAGGTACGACAGGACCCACGAGACTAGGAGTCAATATGACTAGCGGAAAGTTGAGGGAAATGTCCAAGAGCTAGGACTCGACCCATTGCTACCACCTATAGTTGAGTACTCACTACACACACTATCCATCCCGCTCAATTCCCCTCTACATAGGCATCTCTTCTCACACCTCTAGAGACCTCCCTCTCCCCCATCCCCGTAAACCTTCCCTCTCCTCACATCCTCACAAAACTCGCCTCTCTTCTCTCACCCCATCTCATGCTCACACCCCCACAAACCTATAGCTCCTCTCACAGCCCCATCTCATCCCCTTCTCACAAACCCCCACAGGACTCCCCTCTCCTCGCACCCCTCCTCTTTATCCCTCTTTTATCCCCCCGCCCTATCTCATGGTGCCAACCCTTCCCCCACAATGAGCAGTGATCAATATAACTAGCTGACGTGCCCTTCCTTCCCTTCAAACTCCCAAGTGTATAACACCACGGACTGCCATCCAACCAGTGTAACTGCCATCCTGATAATTGAACTGCCATCCAACCAATCTAACTGCCATCTTAATAATTGAACTGCCATCCAACCAATCTAGCTGCCATCCTGATAATTGAACTGCCATCCTACCAATCTAACTGCCATCCTGATAATTGTACTGCCATCCAATCAGTCTAACTGCCATCTTAATAACTGAACTACCATCCTGATAATTGAACTGCCATCCAACAAATATAACTGCCATCCTGATAATTGTACTGCCATCCAACAAATATAACTGTCATCCAGCCAATCGAACTGCCGCCATCCAGCTAATTGACCTGCCACTGCCTAAACTGCCATCGAGTTTAGTGAACTGGATAAAGGAGAGAGATGCAGTATAATGAGATGGTTGTCAATAAAGGGTTGCATTATACTCCATTTTTTCCACCGTGTCAGTATTTTAAACCATTTCTCTGCAGCTAATTGAGCTGCCACTGGCCGGGCTGCCATCCAACTAATTCACCTGACATTGATTGATCTGTGCTGGCATTGATCTGAGCTGGGACTGATCTTCGCTGGCACTGATTGATCTGTGCTGGCATTGATCTGAGCTGGGACTGATCTACGCTGGCACTGATTGATCTTTGCTGGCATTGATCTGAGCTGGGACTGATCTACGCTGGCACTGATTGATCTTTGCTGGCATTGATCTGAGCTGGGACTGATCTACGCTGGCACTGATTGATCTGAGCTGTGACTGATCTACGCTGGCACTGATTGATCTGTGCTGGCATCGATCTGAGCTGGGACTGATCTACGCTGGCACTGATTGATCTGATCTGTGACTGATCTACGCTGGCACTGATTGATCTGTGCTGGCTTTGATCTGAGCTGGGACTGATCTACGCTGGCACTGATTGATCTTTGCTGGCATTGATCTGAGCTGGGACTGATCTGAGCTGGCACTGAATGATCTGAGCTGGGACTGATCTACGCTGGCACTGATTGATCTGAGTTGGGACTGATCTACCCTGGGACTGACTGATCTACGCTGGCACTGATTGATCTGCGTTGGGATTGATTGATCTTCACCGATATTGATTGATCTTCGCTGGGACTAACTTAGCTTTTGTGCTGGGACTCACTAAGCTCTTGTGCTGGGACTAACTTAGCTATTGTGCTGGGACTGACTTAGCTCTTGTGCTGGGACTGACTTAGCTCTTGTGCTGGGATTGACTTAGCTCTTGTGCTGGGACTGACTTAGCTCTTGCGCTGGGACTGACTTAGCTCTTGTGCTGGGATTGACTTAGCTCTTGTGCTGGGACTGACTTAGCTCTTGCGCTGGGACTGACTTAGCTCTTGTGCTGGGACTGACTTACCTCTTGTGCTGGGACTGACTTACCTCTTGTGCTGGGACTGACTTAGCTCTTGTGCTGGGACTGACTTAGCTCTTGTGCTGGGACTGACTTAGCTCTTGTGCTGGGACTGACTTAGCTCTTGTGCTGGGACTGACTTAGCTCTTGTGCTGGGACTGACTTAGCTCTTGTGCTGGGACTGACTTAGCTCTTGTGCTGGGACTGACTTAGCTCTTATGCTGGGACTGACTTAGCTCTTGTGCTGGGACTGACTTAGCTCTTGTGCTGGGACTGACTTAGCTCTTGTGCTGGGACTGACTTAGCTCTTGTGCTGGGACTGACTTAGTTCTTATGCTGGGACTGACTTAGCTCTTGTGCTGGGACTGACTTAGCTCTTGTGCTGGGACTGACTTAGCTCTTGTGCTGGGACTGACTTAGCTCTTGTGCTGGGACTGACTTAGCTCTTGTGCTGGGACTGACTTAGCTCTTGTGCTGGGACTGACTTAGTTCTTGTGCTGGGACTGACTTAGCTCTTGTGCTGGGACTGACTTAGCTCTTGTGCTGGGACTGACTTAGCTCTTGTGCTGGGACTGACTTAGCTCTTGTGCTAGGAATGAGCTCTTGTGCTGGGACTCTCTAAGCTCTTGTGCTAGGACTAACTTAGCTCTTGTACTGGGACTGACTTAGCTCTTGCGCTGGGACTGACTTAGCTCTTGTGCTGGGATTGACTTAGCTTTTGTGCTAGGACTGACACATCTACTGTAGCAGGATGCCTGGTGTCATTGAAAGGAAAATTGCTCTTGATTTCTGGTAATGAAGCAAGCTTAGAAGGCAGTCGGAGGGTGAGCTTGGCAGGGAGACGTTGGTGGTGTGTCTGGCTTCCCCACCAGCTGCTCCCACACCCCTTCATCGCTCGCATACTGTGACGTCACGGCTGGGTTATTTCCAGGTCCAGTTTCCACACTCCTCGGTAGAGGGTCCACCACCCGGAATTAGTATCTGGTCGATGCTCAGCTGACATATTTTGCCTACTAGATCATCTATTTTCCCACTAAATCACCAATTAGCCTACTAGATCATCTATTTGCTTACTAGATCATCTATTTGTCTACTAAATTATCTATTTGCCTACTAGATTATCTATTTGCCCACTAGATTATCTACTTGCCTAGATTATCTTTTTGCCTACTAGTTCATCTATTTATCCACTAGATAATCTATTTGCCCACTTGATTATCTATTTACCCACTTGATTGCCTATTTACCCACTAGATTATGTATTTGCCCACTAGATTATGTATTTGTCCACTAGATTATCTATTTTTCCACTAGATTATCTATTTTCCCACTTGATTATCTATTTCCCATCTTGATTATCTTTCCCCACTTAGTTATCTATTTTCGTATTTGATTATCAATTTCCAATTTTCTCTGTTATTTTAGTTGTATACAATACGGACACGTTACAAGATACATGTGTATCACCTGAGTGTCTTTATTGTGGTATCTTTATTAAGGGTATCTTTAGCATGGATATCTTTATTAAGGGTACTTTCATTGTTAGTGGTTTTGGTATGTGTAGTTTATATTTGGACCAGCAGTAGTAATGACTGCAACTATGGTAGTACTGGTAGTAGTAGTAGTAGTAATAGCTGCAACAACGGTAGTACTGGTAGTAGTAGTAGTGATAGCTGCAAGAACGGTAGTACTGGTGCTAGTAGTAGTAGTAGTAGTAGTAATAGCTGCAAGAACGGTAGTACTGGTGCTAGTAGTAGTAGTAGTACACACACAACCCGCACATATAAAAGAGAGGAGCTTACGACTTTGTAAATGGTCCAAGTCGGGCCGAAACGTCGTCGTAAGCTCCTCTCTTTCATATGTGCGGGTTGTTTGTGTATTGTTCCAGTCACGGTATTGTGCCTTTTTTGTTATTTATAGTAGTAGTAGTAGTAGTGATAGCTGCAACAACTGTAGTACTGGTGCTAGTAGTAGTAGTAGTAGTGATAGCTGCAACAACTGTAGTACTGGTGCTAGTAGTAGTAGTAGTAGTAATAGCTGCAAGAACGGTAGTACTGGTGCTAGTAGTAGTCGTAGTAATAGCTGCAAGAACGGTAGTACTGGTGCTGAGTAGTAGTAGTAATAGCTGCAAGAACGGTAGTACTGGTGCTAGTAGTAGTCGTAGTAATAGCTGCAAGAACGGTAGTACTGGTGCTAGTAGTAGTAGTAGTAATAGCTGCAAGAACGGTAGTACTGGTGCTAGTAGTAGTAGTAGTAATAGCTGCAAGAACGGTAGTACTGGTGCTAGTAGTAGTAGTAGTAATAGCTGCAAGAACGGTAGTACTGGTGCTAGTAGTAGTAGTAGTAATAGCTGCAAGAACGGTAGTACTGGTGCTAGTAGTAGTCGTAGTAATAGCTGCTTTATTTGGTATCTTTATTAGGTACTTTAGTGGATATCTTTATTAAGTACTTTCATTGTAAGGTTTTAGGTATGTGTAGTTTATATTGGACCAGTAGTAATGACTGCAAAATGGTAGTACTGGTGCTAGTAGTATGTAGTAATGGCTGCAACAATGGTAGTACTGGTAGTAGTAGTAGTAGTAATAGCTGCAACAATGGCAGTACTGGTAGTAGTAGTAGTAATAGCTGCAACAACGGTAGTTCTGGTGTTAGTAGTAGTAATATCTGCAACAACGGTAGTTCTGGTGTTATTATTAGTAGTAGTAGTAATAGCTGCAACAATGGTAGTACTGGTGTTAGTAGTAGTAGTAGTAATAGCTGCAAGAACGGTAGTACTGGTGCTAGTAGTAGTAGTAGTAGTGATAGCTGCAACAACGGTAGTACTGGTAGTAGTAGTAGTAATAGCTGCAACAATGGCAGTACTGGTAGTAGTAGTAGTAGTAGTAATAGCTGCAATAACGGTAGTACTGGTAGTAGTAGTAGTGATAGCTGCAACAACGGTAGTACTGGTGCTAGTAATAGTAGTAGTAATAGCTGTAACAACGGTAGTACTGGTGCTAGTAGTAGTAGTAGTAGTAGTAATAGCTGTAACAACGGTAGTACTGGTGCTAGTGTAGTAGTAGTAGTAGTGTAATAGCTGCAACAACGGTAGTACTTGTAGTAGTAGTAGCTTTGTATGGGCAAGAGCAATGGAAGTAGTTGTAATACCGGAAGCAGCAGCACTAGTAATAGTAGTAGTAACAGTAGCAACAACAGTAGTAGTAGTAGTAACAACAGCATTACATGCAGTAGTATTTTTAGATGCAGCAGCAACACTGATAGCGTTACTAGTTGTAGTACGAGCAGTAGTAGTATTAGTACCTTTGAAAGCAGTTGCAGTAATAACAGCTGTAGAAATGAGAGCAGGAGAATCAGTAGTTAGGGTTTTAGTAGTAGTAGCATTAGTTAATATTGTATAGTAGCATTAGTAAATAGTTGTAGCAGCAGCAGTAGTTGTGGTTGTATAGTGGGGTGGGGCTGGTGATCGCAGGTGATGCTGGTGGGGAGGTAGGGAGTCAGAAACAGGTAATCCCGGTAATCGACAAGTTATTAGCATGAATCCCATTTTTACGACCGGACGCCCAAATTAAACACTGGAGGTCGATTTTGATTATCCGGATTATATGGACACCTCCCTTCATGTTGGATGTGACGCATCTGTGGTCGGTTGCCATAGTTTTACTCTCATAGCCCCGCCTGTGGCTAGACTGCCTGGTCAACCAGATTGTTGTTGCCTGGGATCCGCATATCTACATGGTTTTCACATAGTCGTCTGGATCATTTTTGTACTGGGACACGAAAAATTTTGTTCCAACAGATGAAGTATCATTTGTGAATTACCATTCATCAGGTTGACCTGTCCTACACAGGGAATGCGAATTTAAGATGCCATTGTAGAGGAAAACATATTACACATCTATACAAAAATGCATCAATTTATATATATATTATATATATATATATATATATATATATATATATATATATATATATATATATATATATATATATATATATATATATATATACTATGATTGTAGAAGAGGTAGAATATAATGGTAGTGGGAGAGACAGGTGGGAGTGTTATCTGATGATAGGGATTGGGGAGGGAGTGGGGTGGTTGTAAGTGGGCAGCTGGTGGTGGAGAGGACACCATCTCACCTCAAGTGTCAACCAATCAAAAATGTGATAACCCAAGGGGACGCCCAGCTCTCAGGAGACCAAGCTGGCTGGGAGTGTGAGGGAACCTCTCTCTGCCATGGTCCTGTCACAGCACTGGTAACACACAAGCTAACGCTGTGAAACCTCTCATTGTTTCCTGGCTTCACCAATAATGTGTTGGTGGTTTTTTCGTCATTTACACTTGTGTGGATTTTGTCTCTCCTCGTCAGTACTTCCCTCTCTCGCCTCAGTGCCCCCTCAATACTTCCTTCTCTCCCCTCATCTCTGCCTTTCAGATGAAGGACATGCCCAAGAGTTGGGCCAGGAGCTAGCAAGTAGGTTGGGGATATGTCCTCTGTACCAAGATTCCATGATGTTGTGTACCATTAATATACAACTTGTCAAACACATCAGCATTATGGAATCTTGGTACAGAGGACATCACCTCAACCTCCGTGTAAACTCCTGGCCCAACTCTTGGGCATGGCTTACTTCCACTAAGAAATCTTGCCTACCAGTGACAATGCCTCTATCTGCTGTATCTCATCTGACTCTAATATATAAGCTCCAATCTTTCTGCCTGTGCTTCAGATTCTTCAAGACTCCCGTTTCTTGAAACAAGTGTTTCCTGACGCGGGTCTAGGTCATACCACCCTTGGTCTCCGAGCTAAACGTTAGCTCGATAAAGGTTTTCATTCTGCAGTAGTCTCTTTTTTTTCATACTTGTACAGTATGTTTTGTTCGTGTATTTGTACAGTATGTTTTGTTCGTGTTTTGTTCTTATATGCGTTTCACATTTTTGTATTGGCATGAGTGCAGAGTGATCTGAAAGGTCAAAGCACTCTTCAAATCTCACAGCTTCCTTCCTGCCTCGTCTGGCCTTGTCTAGACCCGCCTGCAAAAGTCTTGTCGGCGTAGAGAGTGCTTGAGGGAAGAGAGGGGAAGAGAGAGGAAGGAGAGCCGATTAGATTAGGGTGAAGTGTGTGTGTGAGGGGTCCAGAAGGGCAGGTAATCTGCTGCCTCAGTCAGTAGATAATACAAAGTTGGCGCCTCCGAGGCCCCTGAGGATGACAAGAGGGCAAGCTGCACCTCACAATATGGGGATGACACGAGGGCAAGCTGCACCTCGCAATATGGGGACGACACGAGAGGCAAGCTGCACCTCACAATATGGGGATGACACGTGGGCAAGCTGCACCTCACAATATGGGGGTGACACGAGGGCAAGCTGCACCTCGGAATATGGGGATGACACGAAGGCAAGCTGCTCCTCACAATATGGGGATGACACGTGGGCAAGCTGCACCTCACAATATGGGGATGACACTAGGGCTAGCTGCAGCTTATAGCCTGGGGGATAGGGGAATATGACGAGAGGCCCGCGTATATGGAAGACATAAGAGTGAACGTCCCTCCCGTGAGTAAATGATGAGTTGATATTGAGAGAAAACCACACCAGTGAATACTGGAGTGACATCATGATACTCCAGTGAATACTGGGGTGACATCATGATACTCCAGTGAATACTGGGGTGACACGGAGGCATGACACAGGAAAATGTGCCCCCAAATATGGAGAAATGTGTACCTGAGACTACGGAGATGAAAGGAATGTGTCAGAGAGAGAGAGAGAGGGAGAGGGAGGGGAAAAGGGAAGGAATGGATGGAGGAAAGGAGAGGGAGGTGAGTTAGGGAGGCGGTAAATGATCCTTAATTGTGGTGGAGGGAGGCATGGTGTGACGATAACATTAATTGTTCCATTATGAAGGGCGGCCGCTGGTCGATGGCTGCATCTCTGGCACCTTTGTGCTAGGCTCTTGTGCCTTTGTAATTTAATGTTACTGTGGGTGGAATATGATCTCCCGTGTTTTTTTACGCCACACAAGGGGTGTGGAGGGCACTCGGATGAATGGTGGGAGGAATGGAGTGTAACTGTGGTGGAGGGGTGGCTGGAGGGTGGTGTTGTGGAGGGGAAAGAGTAGCAAGAGTCTGTGGTATAGGAGGGATGAATGGAGGATGTGGTAGATGGATAGTAAGGAAGGAGGGTTGAGTGAGGATAGTGTAGAAGGATGGAGCACAGGTATGGTATCTTCCTACTGTCTCCCAGGTACTGATCCTTCCTCTCCTCTTAATAAAATAAAGTAGCAGCACATTACTGATGTATCTAGTTTTAAAAATTTATCCTCACACAGTCCCTTCTCTCCTTCCTACATTCCTTTCCTTTAGTTCTTACCCTTCCTATCTTTAGTTTCTACCCTCCCTTCCTTTAGTTTCTACCCTCCCTTTAGTTCCTACCCTCCCTCCTTTAGTTCCTACCCTCCCGTCCTTTAGTTTCTACCCTCCCGTCCTTTAGTTCCTACCCTCCCGTCCTTTAGTTCCTACCCTCTCGTCCTTTAGTTTCTACCCTCCCGTCCTTTAGTTCCTATTCTTCCTACCCTCCCTTCCTTTCCTTTCCTGATGGCGCTGCTCGTAGTGTTGGTGGTACCTCCTGGTGATGCTGCTGCTCCTGGTGCTCTTGATGCTCCTGCTGTTGTCGGTGGTGCTTCTCCTGGTGTTGGTGGTGGTCCTGCTTTCTGAGTAGTGGCGTTGGTGGTGCTGCTCCTGGTGGTGGGAGTGGTTAGCCTAACAAGGAATAACCAGAAAAAAAAATTGTGGATTCAGAGCTTGCCAGAAACTGATGTCCTGTAACAGTGTTGAGTAAGGTTTGAGTGTCTACACACACACACACACACACACACACACACACACACACACACACACACACACATGCACGCACGCTCGCTCACTCTCTCACACTAATTCTTTCTCTCTCGCTCACACTGTACCATACGTACATACAGGCATATACACATAAAGGCGTATATCACAATGACACGATTGCAAACAACCCATACCACGGGCGACTCACTCGCCGCGAGTTCAATCCTCGCCTGTGGTATGGTTTGAAGGCATATATTCAAACATGCGTACAGGGAAGACTGCCCTAGGATGCGAAAATAGAAGAAACCTCGAAATCTGTTACAGGTATATACAGGCATTAATATATACATACATAAGTATATAGTGTTCACATCCAGATTAGAATAAATTGGTAACAATTTAAGCAAGGACAAATTGGTAACAATTTATGCGAGGACAAATTTGTAACAATTTAAGTACCGTAGTGCTGCCACACTTGGGGTTAGTTGAAGCTGCTGGACATTAATTGGTTTCAATCAGGCAGCGTGCTCGACCCAAGTGTGTCCTGCCACTTTAATGTGATTGATGGGTTGTAAAGGTGTTGTTTATGCGCGTGTTCGGTGAGTGTATTGTTGAGCTGGAGTGTACTGAGTACCGCTGGTGTGATTGTCTTGTGAATGTACATCTGCTCCGAAGGCCTTGGGTTTAATCCTGGGCAAGGATTAAATCCCCTGCTTCTCTTGGTCACCTAGTAGGTGGACCGGTAAGCCAGGGAAAGGCCTCTGTCAGACGACCAAAAGCTCCTGTGACTTGTCATCATATGACTAAGACCCGCGTCAGGAAACACTTTTCTTTTTTCCTGGTTAATCTTACTTGTCGTGGGTAGCATCTTCGGAAAAAAATAATAATGTACAATGTAACTCATTATACATGTTATTTATGCACATAGGGAATAGAACCGGGTGCCAAAATTAATATAACCCTAGAGCTAAACCGAAGAGTGTTCATCAGTAGCTTAATGTAACTTACATGCCACCAGGGTTATATTAATTTTGGCACTGGTTCTTTAACCTGTGTGGATAAAGTAGTGTGTACTCTGATGCCGAGTTTGCAGGTTCGAATCCTGCTGTGGACTGAGAAATAATGTTTGTAAATGTCTTCTGTTTGCGAATTGTTAAGCTTTTCAAAATTTATTTCGTAGTTCACTACATGTGGTAGGGTTTGATGAAATTACACGTATAATGCGTTATATTGTACATTATTAATATTTTCCTTTGAGTCAAATCTAGGAGTCAGTTGCAGCGCCACTACTAGAACCTCAAGAGATTACAAGCCAACTTCAGGACCTTTGTAAATTGAAATAATTAATGATAAATTAATTTGCAGTGTTAATAAATGTAATGCATTTCTTGCACACTGTTGGGTGAACACCATAGAGCTATTGAAAGTATTATATCTGGGAATGATCACCACTCCGTGTCGTCTCAGAAAGGAAATATTACGAGAGTAAGATCTATTACGAAACAAAGAGGAAAGTAAAAAGTTTTTTCTCAAATGGTAAATGTTAGTAGAAGTTTTGTTAGATTAACGTGCCACCGTGAGACAAAGAACTTTTGTTAGATTTTGCCGTCGAAGTGGCTAGTTTATTGTATCCCCAATATCCATCCTGTGGATGGTAGCTCAAGAGCATATGGATACAAAAAAGGCCTAGAAACAAGGCCCCAAAACGGTTTACAGGAGTACATCTGTATTTTTATCTACAGTTGACTTATCTGTTTAGTCTGGTATCTTATTTCATTAATAAGATATCTTGATATATCACATAGGTTATTATATATTATCTGTATATAGTCGGTACCTGATCAGCCGGGCTGTGGTTCGTACGTTGGACTGCGTGCGGCCAGCAGTAACAGCCTGGTTGATCAGGCTCTGGTCCAACAGGAGGCCTGGTCACAGGCCGGGCCGCGGGGGCGTTGACCCCTGGAATTCTCTCCAGGTAGACTCCAGGTAATAAGTGGATAATTAAACACACAGTGTTTAAGACAGTCATCATAGGGCTGGCCACATACTTCGCATCTGGTTTGATCATGTGGGTCTACCAAACTGCCAGAATTTCTTATAATAAAGCCTAAGCCTGGTAATGGATAAAAATGGTTCAATTTCTTATTGGGTCGTAAACCTGAATTTGGAGCCCACCTCCCCTCCCCTCCCTTGTCTGTTGTTTAGTGATGCTTGAACATTAGTACTACACTGGCTGTTTCTCAGCTGTGTTGCTACCACTGCCTTCAATGACATTTTAAACGTCTGTGTCTATAGTTTCACATCTTCGAATGGGGATTCATCAGATGGTCTCTTTATCTTGTCGCTAACGTACTCCAAAATCAGGATCGTCCTATTACCAGTCCTTGTGAAATCCTTGTTACACATATTCTTTCTGATGCTTCTTCTCATAAATAATTCTTGTTTCCTTCCTGTTATGTATGCCTACCTGTTTCTCCAGCTTTTGTCCAAGTCTCTTGCGCAGCACTTTATCAAAGCCTTCTTACAGTGCAAGAATACGCATCCACCCATCCCATTCTCTCTTGCCTTGTTTCTGTTACCTTTATATAACTCGGCAGGTTTATGAAACAGGTTTACCATCTTTAAAACCATGGCGCTTGTTTATTTAATCATTCCTTTCCAGATGCTCCAACATTCTTCTGATTATTATCTTCTTCGGTACCGTCGATAGTATGCATGTTAGTGACACTAGTTTAATGCTACCTATCTGACCTATTCTTGAATATTGTAACTGCGCATGTGTGTGTCAGCGCGTGTACTTGCGTGCCTGTGTGCGTGCCAGTGTTAGTGCATGCCTGTGTGTTGTTATCCTTGTTCATGATTTTAAGCAAGAAATTGTGATCAAACTTGGATGTGCAAGCGATATGTCACTATCATTTATATTATATTGACCTGTGCTGTATTGTTGTGTGTGTTGACTTGGTAGCTTGGTGTCAAGGTTGTCCAAACATCTTATGAAAGCTGATATCTGCAACTCTTTTGGCATAACCATTTTGATATTGATTGTACTTTAGTCAATATAAAGTAGGTTAAAGTGACAAATAAATGTATAGGTGAATCTGAATGACATACCATTGACCTTGCTTGTGCAATGTGTCTTTTCTTCGATGTGTAGGTCAAGTTGGAAACTGTCCTCTCTACCGATATATTTTTAGGTCAATTTTTTTGTAAATCTAATAGCTATCTTCCTTCTTTGTGTAAATTAATGGACATCAGACAATCGTAAATCCTTCATTTTTTTACTAATTTCTAGCAAAGGTACATAAAATGTAGGAACTTTGTCAAAAAAATAGTTTTTTATGGTTGTCTGACATGTGTATATCAAACAAGGTCTGATAAGTTACAAATGTTTTTATTTATATTCATTGTTTACACTGTGCCATATTTAAGTATTATATTCTACTTATTATTGAATTGTATATGTTTTTGTTTAATATTCTTTGTATAACTTTGTTAAAAAGATAAATATAATGGATAGGGTAAAGTGCTACGGTCGTAAGTAGCTTTGGAAACACTGTACCATGAATTTTATTGTAAAATTATTTATTTTGTTGGTATATCATTTTATGAAAACAGTTTATTAGGAACGTTTTGTGTGTTTTTGTTATTTCAGTATTAATTTTTTACACTAAGCTAACCCTCCCTCGTAAAGTTGCTAAAATTGATGTATTATGAAATAGCCTATTATTCTTAATTTATATACAGTAACTATATTGAGCTTTCGGGTAAAGAAGTATTCTTCAGGTGACTCGAACGTTATTTTACAAGTAAATTCGTTCTTCATGAGAGTGTTTCATGTTACATTTGTTTGATTGAATTTTTCTGGTATACGGTGAAGCTCGTCGGAATGTACTTACTGATGATTTAATGTGCACTTCATTAAATTACACTGTTGGTAACTGTCAGGTCCAGAGGCGTGTAATGTGTAATGATGCAGTGTGCTTTGACGGCGTCACTCGTCCCCAGCCACAGATATGACAAGCTCAGTCCGTTATGTATGAGTGGGTACCAACAGGGCGTTGTGCTACCACCAGTGTTATTACTGCACTGGTCTCCCACTGGAGGTCAGCTGGGGTCATGCTGCTGGGGTGCCACACCTGCCTACCCTCCCCTATCCACATCCCAACTCCCAACCCCTCCCATGTTCCACCCATTCCCTCTCCCGCTCCATTACCTCATGTGTTCGTGGTCCCTCGCTCATCCGTCACATGTCAACCGTTTTCGTGGCGTATAAGAAAGAGAAAGACTGAGGATTTTTTTATAAAATAATCCGGATTATCCTTAGGTGGGAGTTATAATTTTATCGAGGAGGCCCTTGCCTGGCGCGTCCTCTGAGTGCATGCAGGGAGGGCACTAGGGGATTAATGCCGATAATTTCGTCAGGTTAATGTGAGTCAAACACTTCTGAAGGGGAGGCTTACGGTTGGGCTGAAGGGGATTACAGGCTCACGATAGGAGGAAGGTAACTCGGCTAAGCTGAAGAGGAAGGGCGGTGCCGGAAGTGAAAGCACTCACACAGCTTCGTCTGGACTTGATAGGCTGTCCCTCTTTAAATTCTTCGGTATATCCTAATAAGTTAGGGCACCATTTCGCACTCCTATACCATATTCTATGATTATATTATAGTAATTCATTATATAGTAACATGTCCTTAGCGGTGTTCAAGCACTTACAGTGGTGTGTAAGTCATGTTGTTGTTGTTTTGAACGTAGAGAATTGTCTCGTGTTAAGGACTCATCACGGCGGTCTCAGGTTAATTACTGGAGGTGAATATGGCTAAGTTAATCAGTGTTGTCCCAGTGTGTAATAGTGTCCTTAGCACTCTCGTCACTCAAGTTGTTTTATCTGAATTGTTGTGTGTCGTTATCGACTACGTATTACATTCTTCACGTGATACGGAAGCATCGGAACAGCTAGTTCATCTCTTGTGCTTTTAGAAACATCTTCAAAGTCGTTATTATTATGCAAGGAACAAGAAAGTGTTTTATAAATGCCTAGTTTGTTTTTTAGTGCGTCAGTTTCTGCACCAGCAAAGCATAGGCCAAAATTAACTTTGTTATTCTTTGTTCGGTTTGATTTGGTTATGCTTGATTAATTTAGGTTAACCACCAGTAAACGAGTTTTATTATGAAAATGTTTCGGTCGTGGGACCATGGAGTGAATAAAGTTCTAAGACCGAAACGTTTTCCTAATAAAATGGACTGAACAAGGTGCCAGGACTGTAACGTTTCCATAAGAAAACAAGAGTGTTAGGTCTGACAGCAAGGAAGACATTGCTATCTCTGAAATAGTTGGAAACCAGACTGTGGTTATCTGCGGTGGAGGACGGTGTTGCTAAGCGACGCTCAGCAGTATACGACACGCTGACAAACACAATTTAGTGTTCCGGGAGGAGTTTCTCTGGCGTATTAAGGTAGTTTTTGCTCCAGTCAGACTGCCATAAACAACCCAGCAAGGCGAGGAGCTAATAGTGTGGACGTCGCACCGGGAGCAAAATCGTTGTTAATTACCGGAAGCGTTGATCAGTGTGACGTGTAGTGATATTGCGGGTCACATGGGGTCAACACACCTCACCCTCGCTACCACCACCATGGGTTTTAAAGAACTTTGACACACTCGCAGTGCTCTGCTAAACACTGCAAGTGTGGAGTATACTGTAATATGCTGCAGTTGTCTATATGATAGTTGCATTGTGGGAACATAAACAGTGTATTGCTGCAGTATTCCGTATGATAGCTGCATTTTGGGACCATCTGCAGTGTGTGGCTACAATAATTCTGTATCATGGATACATTGTAGAACACCTGCAGTGTGTGGTTGCACTATTCTGTATCATAGATACGTTATAGGAACACTTGCAGTGTGTGGCTACACTGTTCTATATGATAGTTACTTTGTGGGAACACCTACAGTGTAGGGAGACCCTGTTCAGTATGATAGTAACATTTTGGGAACAAAATTTATCTGTTTTTTCCTGTCATATGTGATACTGGGATGTGAAGGTGAGAAATGAGGGAAATAAAGAAAGAAGGTGTAAAGATCTCAATATATCATATAATGAAAAGTGAGAGAAGTGTTGTCTACTTGTGGAGTAGTAAGGTGTTCAGTATTTGTTACATAGTCAAGTGATGAGGTGAAGCAGGTAACGTGTTTCTCCCATATACTCTTACATGTCACGCTCTGTAGCCAGAGTTGGTGAAATAAACAGAACTGACATTAAAACATCATTAAAAATGTTTTTGTGTGAATTACATTAGTATGTATACATTTTTTAATAGCACACCAAAATTAACTTCTCATCCTAAAGTAAATTTTCCCAAATTTACGTAATATTGAGTGACTTATCTTTCCTAAACTTTATAAGAATTCCCATACTACTTTCAGTTGTTGTCCTCGGGTTGGGAAGGTGACCCTTCAGGTGGTTTAAGTCATGTATTATTAATGATAAGCAATGCCCACAAGTTGATGAATAAGATACATATGTAAAGTAACTCTTATGTATATTTGTTGTCGAGACGTTTCACCTTCACAACAGACTTCTTCAGCCGAATAACACTGGAACATTTCGAAACAGTAGTTTTGGGGCGAGCATTTCCTCAGCATTGGTAGGAAGTGGTCAGCACCTCGGGTATAGAGCCAGACCTTATATAATACTGTAGATGAAGTAAGGTGGTGAGGCAGCTGGAAGTGACGTCACAGGTGAGCGTGGCTCACTAATGCAAGTAAGTCATTTTAAATCCTGTGTATTAAATTCACTAAGTTGCTATGACAGTGACACATAGAGTACACAAGATAGAAACAGAACTGGTAAACACAGACGGCTGCCACAGTATTAGATTCTCTATTTCCAGAAAAAGTGTACTTCACAGAAGGCTAATATAAAGACAACAATAAAAATTTAGGAAGAATAAAATACAAACGATTGATGAAAGTTTTCCTGATGCAAAGAAAAATGTGAACTTTGTTAAATGCATAAATGTCTAGATGGAACAATTCTTCTGCGTGGTGCCACGCTAAATTATTTTAATTAGTAGCCAGAAGGAATTTAAAATTAAACACAACACGATGTATAATGGAATTAACTAGAGGTAAATGCTACTTAGCGACAGTAGACAAGTCGTAGAATATAGACTCTGTTAGAGCATTAAAAATATTGGAGAGAAAGAAAGATCTTTTGGTAACAACAATTAAATTATTGCAGCATTGAGAGACTCGCATGCTATATTAGCATATTTGTAAATAGTGTTCAGATACAAGCATGGTGTAATGAGTCACAACATACGTAAGACCAAAACGGAAATTTGCAAAGCTGTGCCGTGTTCCACCTAACAAAAAGGTCGAGTCGATAGAACAAGTTCAGAGATACGATACAAAATGTCCCTAAAGTTAAGAAATGTCCCTAGAACCGAGAAATAATTATGAGTTATGAAGAAATATTTTTGCTTCAAAGGAGAAGAGAAAAATTGCAAGAAGGTGAGTTAGCAAATAATGCAAGAAGAATTTTTTTTAGCATCATTATCAGGAAGAACGGAGAGATAATGTAAACAGAGAGCAAAGTAGTGAGAAAATAATATTGTTTCTGTACAAATAGATGTTTGTATAATGTTTAGTTCATGTTAAGCGCTAAACCCATGCGGGTCATTCAGTGCAAGACGTGGTGGAGGCTTGATCCTCCGTCTGTTGAGCGCCAGACAAACGCGCTGCCAATTTGTACTCACCTACATACAAAGTCACGGAGTAGTTAGTATATGCTACTGTAGTTGCAACTTTCAATCAACTGTATTGTGACAAAGAAAACAGAACGACACCAACATAGCTCTGCTACTCTAATTATAACTAGGTAATTATATTCAAGTACGTAAATGAATATATAATGTGGAATTTGTTTTGAAATATATTACGCATATGTGGAAGACTTGCAGTTCAGGACGTTTACTAAGGAAACGTTTCACCACTAATGGCTTCTCCATTAGTACTGAAGAAGCCACTATTGGCGAAACGTTTCCTCTAATAAATGTCCTGAACTGTGCTTAAGTGTCTTTTTCCACATCTTCTCTGTGTCACCATACCATTTTTGATGTTAGGAGGAATTAATAGCATATAAACACTAAGTTACCTCATTCTTATCTGGTTCGACAACGTTGATGACTAGGTTGAATGTTGTTATCAGTTATTCCTTTCTTGGGAGTCGAGGGACATCAGCCAGCACCATAACTGTGTGTCAGGAGGTCAAAGTTCCGTTTCCCCGCGAGCACAGTTCCGTTGAGACCCAGCCAGCCGGAAACAGTTGTCAGTGTGATCATGTGCACTCTTGCAGGATGGCTTGGGTCACTGCTTGTCACCACACCTGGTGCCATGCGTGCACACCTGGCACCGCTAGATCAGCTGGTTTACCATGAGTCTGAGCTTTGCTCAGACCTCTGCAACACAAATGCCATCAAACATTTGTTAAGTTATACCATGAATTAAGGAAAGATCCTGGACTTCACCTTACGAAAGCAGACAAAGCAAATGCGATAGTAATTATGGACAAGGTAGATTATAGGGGGAAAATAACATATTACTAGAAGAGAGGGGAACTGACGTGCCCCTTAATGTGTTCAAGGTACTGGCTGAGTGTGGGCGTGGCGGGGGCGGCAGTGAATTATACACTGGGTATTAAAGGATTACTCTTAGAGCAATCCGTCACTGCTTGTCATCCTTAAGCCGGAGATGGGTCCTGTCATGAGTGTTGTGGGGGTATAGTGAGGTGGTGATGAGCGGGATGGCGAGGCTTTTATTTTTTGTAGCAAAATTGGATGCATCAGCAATACGCTTCTACCTAATTCTATATGATAGTTACATAGTGGAAACAGAAGCTGATAATATTTTCCTGTTTTATTCCATCACACAAGGTGAAATTCGTACATTGTTCAAATCTGTCAAGCAGATCTGGATGACTTCATTACGACGAGGTGGATACCAAATGTACAGCACTTGTGGGGCTTCACAGATTTCGCTCCAGTGTTTATCATTTAGTTTTGTCTGGTCGCCTAAACTCATGTGGGTTCTGGCTGTGTAGTTTAAGCACCGTGTATTAGAGAATGAGGCGCATAGTTTCAAATCCAATATTGGTCCGAGATAAGCTATTTGTTAATAATTTACACTCTTTGAAGTGCGAGAGCGTATATATATATATATATATATATATATATATATATATATATATATATATATATATATATATATATATATATATATATATAATGTCGTGCCGAATAGGTAAAATTGCTCAGTTAGCAAGAACTCATTTAAAATTAAGTTCTTTCTAAAAAAAATCTTATACGTTTAAAGATATATATATTTTTAATTTATGTGAATGTAAAAATTAATAATTTTTTACCAAAAGAACCTTAGAAAACTTACCTAATCTTATTATAACAAGCGCAATTTAATTTAGCCTAATCCAACTAAATATATTTTAGATAAGTTTACAATAATTTAATAATAAACAAACACAACGAAATATATTTTTTTTCGTTAGGTTCAGAATGATTTTTGCGAAGTTATTGCATACACAAATTTTCGCTTGCCTTATTCGGCAAGAAGAGCGTTGCTATTTAAGCCAAAATTGCAAGTTTTACCTATTTGGCACGAGACACACACACACACATTAATGAAACCACGAAACAAGTGGTATTGAAACATTTACCAAACCACGACCAGCCGAGATGTGGATCTCATCTCGGCTGGTTGCAGTTTGGTAAATGTTTCAATACCACTTGTTTCATGGTCTCATTACTATATAAGCTGCTTGTAGAGGCTGGTATTCAAACGGGAGGTGGTTGAAATTAGCCTTGAGCTTACCACTACCACGAGCGTCCTCGGATCACGAACAACACCTAGCTCTGCTCGGTGCATGATCTTTGAATGATCGCTGGTTAAGTGGATAAGGCAATGTGAACGTCGTTCTGTCTCTTGAGGCGGGAGAATGTGTCGCAGGATCTAATATCGGTTGGTCGCAGTTTGTTGAGGTGGTTTGGTCATTTAGAGATAATGGAACAAAGTAGAATGACTTGGAGAGCGTATAAATTTGTAGGGGAAGGAAGGCGGGGTATTGGTCGTCCTCCAAAAAGATTGGAGGGAGGGGGTAAAGGAGGTTTTGTGGGCGAGGGGCTTGGACTTTCAGCAAGCATTCGTGAGCGTGTTAGGAGTGAATAGAGACGAATGGTTTTTGAGACCTGACGAGCTGTTGGAGTGTGAGCAGGGTAACATTTTGTGAAGGGATTCAAGGAAACCGGTTAGCCGGACTTGAGTCCTGGAAATGGGAAGTACAATGCCTGCACTTTAAATGGGGGGAAGGGGATATTGGCAGTTTGAAGGGACATCGAAACTGTCGTATCTGAGCTCCTCTGCAAAGACAGTGGTTATGTGTGAGTGATGGTGAAAGTTTTTTCTTTCTTTTATGGTCACCTTTCGGGGAAACGGCCGTCGTGTTCTATATAATATATATATATATATATATATATATATATATATATATAACACGACGGCCGTTTCCCACCGAGCCAGGGTGACCCAAAAATAAAAAAACTATAATTGTTCGAAACTTAAAAAAAAATGTCGGAATATATGTACCCTCTCATCACCACGACAGTTGTTAAAAGTGATCTAGAATAACAATATAAGATATGGTTTTACTCCGTAATTTTCACAATAAAAATGGGAAGGAATAACACACGATGGGTGTCTCTGGCACACCTGCCTCGTGCCCCCTTCATGGTCGTGCTGCACGGCAGGTGGTGCACACCTAACAGCTGCACACCAGGTGGTGCAGTGGTGCACACCTATCAGCTGCACACCAGGTGGTGCAGTGGTGCACACCTAACAGCTGCACACCAGGTCATCACTATTTATATGTCAGTAGGGTAAATGGGTGTGGCAGTCTGCCAGTCACCCCACCTTTCCTTAAAAACAAAACACAGACAATTTAGATAAGGCTTGTGATAGTGAGTGGATAGTGAAACATTGTGACAGATGTTTCATTTGTATGGAATAGACGGTAGGTTACTTAGAAGTTTTATGAGGATAGTGAGACTCAGGTTGGGGTATGCAGGAGAGAGGGAGATTATATTCCAGTGAAAGTAGGCCTTAGACAGGGGTGTGTGACGTCACCATGGTTATTTAACATATAAATGGGGTGTTAAAAGAGGTGAATGCTAGTGTTGGTAGAGGACTGATATGAAAAGATAAATCTGATATGGAGAGGGAGTTGTCACAGTTGCTCTTTGCTGATGACACGGTGCTTTTGGGAGATTATTAAAAAAAAGTTCCTAAGTTTGGTAATCGAATTTTGGAGGGTGTGTAAAAGAAGGAAATTAAAAATAAACATAGGAAAGAGGAAGGTGATGAGAGTAAAAGAAAATGTCAATGAGAGATTGGATATCAGATTAGGAGGAAGTATGACGGAAGTAAATGTGTTCAGATAATTAGGAGTGAACGTGTCGGCAGACGGGTTTGTGAAAGATGAGGTGAACCATAGAATTGACGAGGGGCAAACTGATGGGTGGTGCACTGAAGCATCTGTGCAGACAAAAAAAATCCGTGGAGGCAAAAACGTAATGCACCAGAATATAGAGGTACCAACACTCTTGGATGGGTTTGAAGCATGGGTTTTAAACGTTGCAGTGGAGGATGAGGCTAGAGACAGTGGAGACGTCGTGTTTGAGGACAATGCGTGATGTGAATATTATGCAGAGATCTGTTTGTTACTCGATAAAGCTCCACTGCGTGGGTGAAACGTTGTCAATAAAGGATCACATTATACTGCTTATGTGTTTATTTTTCCATTGTGTCGGTATTTTATACCATTTATTTCCAAACCATCAGCTGTTAAGTTAGAGAAAGTTATGTACCCCTGGAATTACCACCAATTTCTTGTTGTTTTGCCTTGACATAAAGTAGTATGCAAAACCCTCACAAAACAATGTATAGAGAGATAATTGTATACGTTAATCAGCCTTTATTGTTGTTCGGAGGGAAGATGTGTGAGGCAAGACACTACACGGGGGTGGGACATCCTCGCCTCATTTACCCACATGTTGATGGAGATCCCTCCCTCATGAGTTGTAACACAGTTACCTCCGTACTCAAACAACTGATAGCCTATAGCAAAGCTTAATTATAATACTACAGTGGCTGTGACATCTTGTGATTTAAAGCAACAGCGGTTAATTGAAGGTCTTTTTTTTTTTTGTCAGGTGGTTGATAGTTGCAGTGTGGAGTTTAATACTGGGGTGTGGTTGTAGTTATAGAGGCGACGGTGGTGATAGTGGTAGTGACATTGGTGGTGGGGATAGTGAGAGTGGTGGTGGTAGTGTTGAGTATAATAGTGATGATGGAGGTAGTGAAAGATGAAGGAGACTTTGAGTTGTAGATATATAATTGTTGGTTGAGAAGCAGGGTGCCAGCCTCCAGGTATCAAGGGTGATGGTGGGGATGTAATTTATATAGTGAGGGATGGCAGGAAGCGAGCAGCTCCAGCACCCACATTAAAACATTACACCACTGCTACATTACAGGTGCACCTCGCTATTACCACGTTACACCGGCCCCCTCCATCCCAACCCCGGGAGCTACACTCTAGCTACACCTGTGTGTGTGTGTGTGTGTGTGTGTGTGTTAGTTACCATTTTGTCCTAGGCACATGTCGATTTGACACTAGGCCTGTTGTATGTACTCACCTATTGTGGTTGCAGGGTCGAGTCAAGCCCTGGCCCCACCTCTTCACTGGCCGCTACTGGGTTGTGTGTGTGTGTGTGTTGTGTGGAAACACTTCGAAATGTTTCCGCCCCGTCGGGAATAGAACCCGGGCCCTCCGTGCGTGAAGCGAGAGCTTCACGCACGTGTGTGTGTGTGTGAAGAGAAGCTGCGACCTACTGAAGCTTGGATCACTTCAAAGGAGAGGCCTTCATGGGGAGGGGATATAGATACAAGGGACTGGAATTGCCCTTAAATTTCTTGGACCACACTTGATTATCGCCGTATCTTCAGGAGCTGTGCGAACCCCTACGGGTTTAGCGTTTCCCCAAGAGCATGATAATACTAAAGCAGGGGTAAATCATAAAATATTTAATGAATTAATATATAAGTGGGATGTTTCTGGTATCCTGTGAACGCATCTTGTTAGGCCCAAAATAATGTTTTTCCAAGAGTATTTGAGAATGGGTTCAAGAGAAAATCTTGGGTTTTATCCTTGAAAATATTTGAATATTCTTTTCTTCGCCTATTATCCCACTTCTATGCATACACATACATCTATATTTTATTAGGTAATATTGCACATAAGGTGTGGATATAGCCAGTATCATTACTTATATAGTAGTAGTGTGGGTGGTGATGGTGGTGAGTGTACCCAACAACATTACTTGTATAGTAGTAGTGGGTGGGTGGTGGTTGTAGCCAGTATCATTACTTGTATAGTAGTGGTGTGGGTGGTGATGGTGGTGGGTGTAGCCAGTATCATTACTTGTATAGTAGTGGTGTGGGTGGTGATGGTGGTGGGTGTAGCCAGTATCATTACTTGTATAGTAGTAGTGTGGGTGGTGATGGTGGTGGGTGTAGCCAGTATCATTACTTGTATAGTAGTAGTGTGGGTGGTGATGGTGGTGGGTGTAGCCAGCAGCATTACTTGTATAGTAGTGTGTGGGTGGTGATGGTGGTGGGTGTAGCCAGCAGCATTACTTGTATAGTAGTGGTGTGGGTGGTGATGGTGGTGGGTGTAGCCAGCAGCATTACTTGTATAGTAGTGGTGTGGGTGGTGATGGTGGTGGGTGTAGCCAGCAGCATTACTTGTATAGTAGTGGTGTAGGTGGGTGGTGGTGGTGTAGCAGGGGGAGAGGCAGGTAGTAGGCGAAGCGAGGCACAAGAAGGGTATCATCACCTCCACAATTACTCCTTACCCACTGGTGTTACGCCACTTCTTACAGGGCATGGGCTCCCTACTCTGTGATCCTCCCTGCCCCACGTTCTCACGCCCACCTCCCTCACCGCCCACCCTGTAGACTCACGCACGCACACGAGCCTCTCTTTTTTCCCTCACACAGTAAGGGATGAGACGTAGAATGGGAGAGAGTAATGAGTAGGGTTCCGCAAGGGACTGCTGGAGTTCAACCCAAACAAATGCTATGTCATGCGAATTGGAGAAGGTGAGGGTAGACTTGACGCAGAACACAACATGGGCGGACAGAAGCTGCAAATAAAAGAGTGAAAATTTCTTAGGGGATAAATGTAACACCAAGCATATATCCAGAAATGCACACGCTGTAAACTGTGTAAGGTCAGTGACACATGCAGAATTAACAAAACTCAGAATGGCTTCGGAACCTTATGTACCACATATGTTAGGCAAATTATTTGAGTATGCCGCCCCATCTTGGAGCCCACAGTTGATATATAAAGCATGTGGAGAAGCTCGAAAAGTATGCAACCACAAGAGTACTAAAACTGAGAGGAATCCACTTTAAGAAGAGGTTGAATGAACTAACCTGACGACTTTGCCTGAAAGGAGGAGTGGAAGACATGACTACTACATAAGACATTCAGGTGAATTTATAGGGCAAGTAAGATTAGATTGAATTTAGAGGACCAGTTTCAAGGGAACACAAGTGTAAGCTGAAAGTCTGATAAACTACAGCATCAGCTCCCTTTCCTTCCTCAGAATTAGCCGATGCCATAACCCCTGTTCTAAGTAGATGCACCCCATTAATAAATGGCACCGCAATGTCGTTGCAGTTCTTGTCCAGCCAGCAATTAACACTAATCTGGATAACCATTTATTGTCGTTAACCCTCTACGACTAAATGCCACATATGACACGGATCCATCCCTTCTTAATTATATCTACTGATGTCCAATATATGGTAAGGTCTTTTGTCTGATGCTTCCCGATATCATGGCCGATGCAGATAATAGGGTTGCTTCCATTACCAGACAGGATATTTCCTAATCTGCTAACTATAGCCTCCATCTCAGCCTCAGGAAAACACCCTCTGCCTCCTATTCATATCCATGTTAGAAAAATTCGTCCATAAATGTAGTCTGGCAATCATCTACTGCCTACACTAGTGACTTTTGTTGTGGCCTCGATGATTGGAGCACATTTGTCAGGCAACACAGTGAACGAAACACTTGGTAGTCACAACAGCTGCTTCTTCGACCTTCTTCATTTTCATCTTTAATCCTTTCTTACCCACCAGTTTCCACTCGTTGCTGCACGTATTCTTTCCCTGGTTCCGAGGATAAATAATCTTGTTCTCTCTAACGAGTTGTATCTCCTTCCAAGATTCTTTCAGCTCCGCCTCACGTGAAGGTACAACTGCTCAAAACTCAAGAATCCATTAAGACCGTCTTCACTGGACACAGGTCAACTCACTTAATTTCTTATGCTGTCCTCCGATGTTCTCTTAATATTCTTTCAGGTCTTCTTTTCTATCAATATTTGGGTTGTAATATAATGTCTATATAGCGATATATTCACTCAGATTGAGTGCCGCTGTATCAGAAACGCGACTCTCAGGGCAAAATCTAAATCTAAATCTGAAGTATTGATTTGTTGAAGGATTCTGGTGTCCTTTCCAGTAATTTTTGTATTTCTGAGAATTCTTTTATTATCAATAATGGCTTTATTCATTGTTGGTTCTTACATAAGTTTTCTCACGTCGAAAAGTGTATGACAGAGAGGGGTACTTATTAATATCAATGACTTATATGACTGTTAAATGGGGTTCCTCTTTATAAATGTCCTTTTGTATAACGGAGCACTCTCCTGATGCACGCACGGAAAATGTGTGAGATAGTAAGAAAAAAAGTCACGTAAAGAAAACCGGAAAAAATACGATTTGCGATTTTTTGTTTGTTTGGTGAGGTGACAGTAGAATAAGAGCAGGGTAAAACGACAGTGTGTGAGGCACAATAGACGGCGCTGAGGTTCTTCCGGCCCGTCCCGCTTGGTCATGGCTGAAGTGCTACTCGACTCCTGCTCCTGCTTACACACGTCGTGACACTCGCTCTCCCTTTTTGTGTTGCTTACTGTTAGTGTTTTGTTGGTGTGGTGGAGCGAGGTGTTGTAACTGGGAGGGAGGCTGCCAGAAGCCTGTCTTCCCGCTTCTCTTTCTCCTTTCAATCACTCCCTTTCTCTACCTCCCCTACCACCTCCTCCCTTTTCTCCCCTCCACCTCCTCCCTTTTCTCCCCATTTCCCTCCTCCCTTTTACCCTTCTCCCCCTCGTTCACTTCTTCCTGTCACCGCCAATCAGGGAGCGCTGCGGAAGCGGCCGCCGACCTGTGCCATAATCGATACCTTTTGTGTGTTTAATTACTGAACTGTTTACGCTCACACAGACCCACCAGCCTCACCTGTATCCTGCCACACGCACGCATGCACGCGCGCACGCAAACATGCACGCACGTAGACACGTGCACGCATATACGCACGTGCACACACACGCTGAAAGTGGAATGATCTGGATGAATAAGTAATAGAAGAAAATTCCATACATAGTTCACGAATAGGTAGTATTAGGCCTACGAGGCAAGGAATGTAGAGAGAGACTTCATGAGTAACTGAGAGGCGGGGATAGGGATTGTGACTCGACCACTGCAAACAACTTGGTGAGTAAACACTAACACAGAAAAACAGGGAGAGGAATGGGAGGAAGGAAGGCAGGGAGTGGAGGACGCGTGTGCCTGGGTTTATGTATGCCAAATAAGTACGAATAGATTCCATAAAAATTATAATGTGTGTCATCAAGCGTTATAAACATGCACAACGAAAAGGACCTTGAGATAATTATAAATGTTTCAAAAATCGCCATAAAGTCGTAGTGAGGAATTTTTGTGTTGTACTGGTTCATTTAAAAGTTTTCCTGCCCTCGCCTCCCACCCTGGTGCCATCCTGTTGCCGTTGGCGGCCCGCCGGCTCACTTATCCTTCACAGTCTGGTTGATCAGGCACACCTCGGAGGTAAAGCGATACAGTTTCCTCTTGAATACTTCTACACTTGTTCTGGCAATATTTCCTGTGTCATATGAAGCCCACGGATGTTGATACAGTGTTCTCGTATTGTGCCTGTGGCGCCCTGCTGTTTACTGGGTCTGTTTTACTTTTCCTCCCATGACTTTGTTTGGGACTAGGCCTTCCAGAATCTTCCATGTACTATATGTTATCACTTGTGTCTCTGGCTGTCATGGGATGTGTTTCTAATTTGCTTATTTGTGGTTAAATATACGTTCCATAAGTTTATATAACCTAATTAAAATAACTTAATATAATTTAAAATAAAGAAAACACAATTTGGACACAAATGGGAAGCATGGAGAGACTGATGAGCAAAACGTCAACATTTGACGTTTTAAAATAAGTTGTAATATGTATTGATACGGGCAGAGGGCTCCAATGTAAGGACGAGATACACAATGCTCTTATTATATTCTGTTTTATTGTCTGCAATTAGGTTCATTTGTAACAGTGACTGGTATTTATTGCACTTTCATATTTGGGTATATGTTCAAATATATGCATGCGTTTATACACTCATGTATGCAAATGTATATACGTACTAAAATACATAATTTTAAACGCACACATAAACATAGATAGAGACATGATTTATGAGTGTAGTAGTTGTGAGTTTGAGTGTGGTGAGATATTCCCAGTGTTGTGTGCTCTCAGTGGCCCCGGCGTTCACTCTCCTCAAATTACTCCACCCTCAACAACCCTGATTGTTTACCTGCTAATTGAGGCTTAATTGTTGCAGCTGTGGCCGAGGCTAGTTATTACTGCGTGCAGCGCTGTGTAGTGCACCCTTGTTGCTGCTGATGCTGTGTATTACTGCGTGCAGCGCTGTGTAGTGTACCTTTGTTGCTGTGTATTACTGCGTTCAGCGCTGTGTAGTGTACCTTTGTTGCCTCTGATGCTGTGTATTACTGCGTGCAGCGCTGTGTAGTGTACCTTTGTTGCTGCTGATGTTGTGTATTACTGCGTGCAGCGCTGTGTAGTGTACCTTTATTGCTGTGTATTACTGCGTTCAGCGCTGTGTAGTGTACCTTTGTTGCCTATGATGCTGTGTATTACTGCGTGCAGCGCTGTGTAGTGCACCCTTGTTGCTGCTGATGCTGTGCATTACTGCGTGCAGCTCTGTGTAATGTACCTTTATTGCAGCTGATGATGTGCATTACTGCGTGCAGCGCTGTGTAATGTATCTTTGTTGCTGCTGCTGTGTATTACTGCGCATTGGTGAGGTGGTTGGTAACACAGGTTAGTGTTGTGGTGGTGGGGATTGTGACGTGCTGGTTGTTAGTGGTAGTGGCAGCCACTGTGATTGTGACTGGTAGGGAGGGAGGGGGGAGCCACTGTGATTGTAGCCGTGACTGCTAGGGTGGGGTGTTGGTGGATACTATTAGGATGGTGATGTAGGTGACCTCTAGGGTGGAGTGATGGTGGTGACCTAGTATAGTGGTGGTGGTGACCTAGTGTAGTGGTGGTGGACCTAGTGTAGTGGTGGTGCCTGCTACTTCCACGGATGCTTCTACGGGAAGATCTTGCCTACCACAACTATTAGAGCACATTGACAAAATTACGGAGGTTTTGGATGGAAACAAACGGACTTTGCAAAGGTTTGTAACAAATTCGACCATATAGCAATAGATCATAACATGAGGCCAGTAATAATATAACAGGGAAAAGTAGAGGGAAATGGATATTTAAATTTCTAACAGATCACAAAGAATTGTAGTAAGGAAAACAAAGTCAAGTCTCAGCAAAGTAAAAGGTTCAGCACCCAAGGAACGATGCTCACATCATTACTGTTTCTCATCCAGATAGCATAGACAAAAACACTAACCACAGCGTATTTTGGAAGTACGTTTCGCTCAGGGTTGAGCTTTATGAAGTCAAGAGTTCAAACCGAGCGTAACATTTCCAGTACTAACTTGCTCTACATATTGTGTCTTCATACCCGCGTCAGTCGGCATTACGCCTCAACATGCAACCTATTCTCACTTTATTACCTTAATTTTGTTTATGTGATTACCAACGTAGATTTATAAATGTTTCCTGTAAACTTACCAATTCTGTTTTCTTTATTTTCAAGTTAGAGTATGTTAGGTTACATAAATCTATATAAATCTTCAAATTAAATCACATATATGAAAGGTACCGCTGCACGTCTGGCAACAGGGTGGCTGTTTCACCAGGGAACGTTAAAATCTGCACGAGTATCACTGGTGGTGGGAGAATGAATTTAAAATAGGAATAGGTTGCACTTTGGTAGTGATGGAGCAGCACATTGTGTCGCAGGGTGTAGTGTAGGCATGGTGGTCCTGAGGGAGATAGGGAGACCTGCTGTCTCGCAGCTGTTCACTTAAGTGTACTCTCACATTATTATTCACCCATTTGTGTTTGTGGTGATCTGAGTCTCGGTTCCTGGCTTGAGCTTCGTCGACCCACATTACGGCTCCTTGTGTCAGTACTTGCATAAAAAAAAACTCGCAGATGACCTAGTAATATCACCTTTTTCCCACCAAAATCTATGCTTTATTAGAGAAAAACGCACTTTAACAAATAAGATGTTATTGGGACAACGTTTTTTTATGTAGACAATGACTTGATAAAACTACACAGGGCAAAACATTGTTCCAATAAAAGGGTGCTGTGCAGCATGTCTTTTTTGTCACTTTATCATCTTGATAGGGATTTTTTCAAGTATTCCCATATGGGTTAGTACTAAAACAACTTCAAAGGCTTCGTTCCAGCACAGCTAGGGTTATACCTGGAGTATACCTGGACAGAGTTCCAGGGGTCAACGCCCCCGCGGTCCGGTCCGTGACAAGGCCTCATGTTGGATCAGAGCCTGATCAACCAGGCTGTTACTGCTGGCCGCACGCAGTCCAACGTACGAACCACAGCCTGGTTGGTCAGGTACCGACTTTAGGTGCCTGTCCAGTGCCTGCTTGAAGACAGCCAGGGGTTTGTTGGTAATCCCCCTGATGTATGCTGGGAGTCAGTTGAACAGTCTTGGGCCCCTGACACTTATTGTGTTGCTATCACATATGAATTGTCATCTCAGAGAATGACCTGTCCCACTTGTGGTGGGGCAGGTGGAGGGCAAGGAAGGGGGTTCTTACCACATCTACACTGAAGCCTTCATTGTTTTAAAACGGGGGTAAAATATTAATTAACAGATTTAGTGTTTGTAAAACTACGGTCCGTACGGCCTTGTTGTGGCCATTAGTTTTGTGTAATGGCTGGGAAAGATATTTAAAGATTTCCTCTACTACTTAATTACTGAGAGCTAGCTCAGCCCTTCAATTAGCTAATAACAGCATACTGTTTCTCATGGTTATGTTTTCGTTGTATAGTTGTTGGTGGTTACTTACTGATTTGCATAATAGCTTAGGTATCGAATATATACTAGAGAGATGTTCCAGGATACACTACAATGTGTTCTTAGTCCTCTTCTATATAATTATTTTTTTCTTAAGGTTCGACACATCATTGATAACATATAACAGTAAGGCAATATTGGTAATATCACGATTCACACAACAGGACATAGGAAAATTAATGTCATTTTAATTAGGAGCCAGATCTGTGCCAACGACTTAGACAAACATGCAAAGAGCGGTCTTACCCATTTATCTGTAAGGTAAACTCAGCTATTATGTATGTTTTGACGTATGGTTTAGTAACTCCAGCACGACACAACTCGGTAGCAAAGCAAAGGTGTGTACTATACATGTATTTTTGTCAGCAATGGCAATTGTGAAAGAGAATTGGAGGTGCCACACGAGGAGTAGGTTCATACATCGATAACGAAAAAAAAAAAAGAGCCAATTTTTGAAAGATCATTGTGAGTCACTGTTCAGCAGTCCAATAAACGACAAAAGAGTTGAGAATTCAGAAGTAATGAAAGATCAGCACACCTGCCAACCCTACAGATCATATATTTGACAGCACAAATCCCTCAGATTTCGACAAGGAAAGAGAAAATAGGCTCACATATGCAGCACTTGGACTCGATTCATGGAATTCTTTAGAAAGAATGCAAAATACCACTAATACGAGCACTCGGTATTCATTTAAAGAAAGAGCTTAGATCTATGTGAAATCCCAGACCCTCAAAAAAGTGCAGCTATATCTCCCTTACGTAAAAGGGTAGTAGAACTCTGGAAAAAGCTACACATCAGTAACATCACATATCATCATCTTTGAAAAAGTGATGAGATGGCAAATTACAAACTTTATGGGAAAGCATGGCCTGAACAACCTAAGCCAACTTGGATCTAGAGCGGAAAGATCGTATTTGTTACAACTACTGGATCATTATGACAAAATTATGGAGGCTTTGGAAGAAACCCATAACCCAAGCGTGGGCTACGCAGACTTCGGTGATGCCGGCAGAATCGTGATGTTTTGCTGGTACTTCTTTCCTGAGTGCTCCTCCATCTATTTTTGGCAAGGAAATAAGGAAGGATTCACTACTGAGGTTATATGTTCAGTTTTCGGCATCAGAGCCACCCCTTGTAGTATCTTCATTATTAAAGTTACCCTTTGTTTCTTCATTATTAAAGTTACCCTTTGTGTCTTCATTATTAAAGTTACCCCTTTTGTCTTCATTATTAAAGTTACCCTTTATTTCTTCATTATTAAAGTTACCCCTTGTGTATTTATTAGTAAAGTTACTCCTTATTGGGTCTTCGTTATCAACGTTACTCCTTGTGGATTCAGTATGAACGTTACTCCCTGTGTCTTAATTATTAAAATTATCCCTTGTGTCTTCATTAAAGTTATCCGCATATATCTTCATTATTAAAGTTACCCTTTGTTTCTTCATTATTAAAGTTACCCTTTGTTTCTTCATTATTAAAGTTACCCTTTGTTTCTTCATTATTAAAGTTACCCTTTGTTTTTTCATTATTAAAGTTACCCTTTGTTTCTGCATTATTAAAGTTACCCTTTGTTTCTGCATTATTAAAGTTACCCCTTGTGTCTTCATTATTAAAGTTACCCCTTGTGTATTTATTAATAAAGCTACTCCTTATTGGGCCTTCGTTATCAACGTTACTCCTTGTGGATTCAGTATGAACGTTACTCCCTGTGTCTTAATTATTAAAATTATCCCTTGTGTCTTTATCTTTATTTCTACCAGTACATGTACAAGATATACAGACCATAGCTGACATCAATGACATACTACTATATAGAAAGCCACTTGTTATGCTGAGCATTTCCCGCAAATTAGGTCAGTTTTGTCCCAGGATGCGACCCACACCAGTTCACTAACATCCAGGTACCTATTTTACTGCTAGGTGAACATGGACAGCAGGTGTCTTAAGGAAACAAGTCCTAATGTTTCCACCCCTAACGGGGATCGACCCCGGTATGGGGTATCTTCATTATTAAAGTTACTCTGTGTCTTATCAACGTCGTGGCTCTATGATGGAGCGTTCAGCTCACACCCAGAAGACCCCGGTTCAGTCAACTGGCCAGGCTTAACGTAGGGGCAAGTCTTCCTACAACCTTTGTGTCACATCTTAGGGAGAGAACGTATAAAACACCAAGTCTTGTTTCTGTGGGGTTATCCTTGGCTATTACATTAGTCTGCCACTAACAAAGCTGTCCATTCTGTCGTCGATGCCAAATATGCCTATTTTTCTTAGTCAAAGTTGCTTTCTCTGTCTTTACCATTATAGTCACCCATTCCATTCACGCTTGTCGTTTTCTATCACTGTGAACATTGCCCGTTTTCTTGATGTTAAGGGTACACCACTGTCACACCTGTTTTGTTAGAATATGTTTTTTTTACACAGGGTTTTACAAGGTTAGGGTTCTTAATTTTATTTACAAGCTATGTTACCTAAATCGGCTCCTTTGACAGTCTTTTTATTGTTATGAGATATACAAATAGTGAACAACATGAAGTTGGACACATCTGTGGGCCAGCAATTTCATTTGGTCAACTGGCTTTATTTCGTTGATGTCGTTATGCTGTACAGACATGTTTTAGACTCGAGTCATCATCCTTAAGATCAGTATTTACGAGCAAATTATATTGTCGTTGATTATATATAGTAAACAGATGTGTATTGTTACTTCTTTTTCAAAATACATGATAGTGTTTATTGAGAAAAAGTAATTTTGGCATTTTAATATATGCCCGTGACTGTGTACTTAAAACTTTTGATTATTTCAACCATTGTATAATAGTGGTAAAGCAGTATGTGGAGAACCTTGTGTGCACCTAATATATTAGCAAGGCTAAAGTTAATAGTCGGAGCTAACTTTCTTCAGCCATTCTAGTACTGGCTTAACGCTATAACCCCCCAAAAAATAAAAAAAAAGTATATGGATTTTTATTGTGTAGGTTGCATGGCTATTTCACAGCAAGAAAAAAAAGTGTGTGACATTTCAACTTAATATGGTTCTTGCCTTTTTCTAAGATGGCTGAATTTTGATGTGAATACGTCATTTCTTTGAAACTTTCTTCTGCCGTAGACTGAGTCATTGTGGTGCCACATATCTGGTCTGACTAAAGATGTCTTTATAATTCTTCTGAGATCTCTGAATTACTTGCTCTAACTTCATAATAGTGGCAACAACATTGAAGTTTCCTTCTCTTATCGCGTGCTAGATGGATTTCTTATAGAGGAATGGATTTTCAGTTTGGAGCACTTTCATTCTCTGAAGGTGGCATGAACCATACTTCAGATAGTTGACACTCAAATCCTCAGAATATGCTTAGTGAGTCAACAGTTCACACGTGCAGTTTCCAGTTTTTTTATATATTCAGACGCTGTGATATATTTAAAAAATAAAGTACGAGATGCAAATACACGTTCCAGAATCTTTAACTCTGATTTCTCACAACATTCCTCAGGGAATTCTGAATTTTTTTGTTCAATGATTGAAGGCTTCTCCATAGCTTGTCAAGCTTTACCTCACTTTTTTTTTCCATTGACTGTTTTGCTTTCTTCAGCTCTGTGACATCCGATGTCGCCTCATTGGGATAATTACATCCATTGTTGTCCCGGAACTCCATCCACATCATAATAATAAACAGTCCATTTAGTGAGCAGACATAATGTGTTTCGTTGAACACATTGAACATTGTTCAAATAAAAAATCTGAGAGTCTACAAGAGCAGCATCCTCTCTGGCGATATACTTAAGCTTAAGATAAGATTAAGATTATTTTATTTCTCTGTAAAGATTACAATTTGTGGTTTACATTTAGAAGACAATGATTACAAAGATGGCCATTAGCATGCCTAGCATACCTGGGCATGTTAGGCATTTCGGGCAGACTTAATACTAGTTCTTAATCTATATTACAAATTACATATGAATACAAATTTCAAATGATTAAATAGATTTACAATAGTGAGGTAGTTCAGAATATTTAAGTTGTAAAATTAGTAATGAGAATGGTTTTGTCTTGGCATGTTACATAGTTTCTATTAAAGCTCCTATATTGGAGTATATCAGGCAAACTTAAGACTAGTTTGAGATTTATTAGACAATAGCTATATTCGGGATTTTGTGTTTACTGTCCTTTGGGTCAGTGTTGGTGTAGATGAGGAGGATGTGTGTGTGTGTGTGTGCGTGAATCGGTGATTTTCATGTGTTTAGGTGATGGTGAGGTGTGTTAGTGAGATAACAAAGAACAACTATTGTCAAGTGATATGTATTCACCATTCGATAAACACCATTAAATTCTTCTGATGTCATAACTGTCAACAAGTGTGGAAACTTTCATCAGAAAATATTTGTATAACAGATTATGACAATTGAGAACCAACACTTTGGAAATTATAAAGTTTATAAGACCAGTGTCAACATAAGGCAAAACTACTGATAAAAAATGGCTATATTTTAATTTCCGGATTCTCTAAACATATTTTTGTATCACAAATAGATCCTGAGGTATGACGTATTACCTTAAGGTTTAGCCATCTTGGAAAATGGCAGCTACCAAATTAAAGCCCCAGGGGTGAAATGTCTACCCATTTTTCTGTTGTTGAAGTCATGTAATTCACACTAACAAGAAAATTCCATATACATAAAAAAAAATGCAGGGCTATATTGTCGAGCTGGACTAGTCCTCGTCGCATTTAATGGAAAGGATAAAGTTCAAAACAAAACGTTCATAATGTACGTTGCATGTATTGGAATGTTGAACGTCCTTAGGCAGGTAATGTGAGCGTCACTAGCGCTACTGGTGTTGATGTTCCTGAGTGTAAGAACGCTTCGGAATATTAACCAAGAAGGTTAATCTTCTGTGCTTAATAATCCGAAGTAAATGTTCTCCTTCGCATTACATACAACCAAACCTAACATTTTCATTGTAAGGAAGTGCCATTACAATTTTGACTTTTTACGATAAGATGTACAGTAATGCGCTTTGGTCTAAATCCAGGCAAGGAATAACACAATTATAAATGATGTAGTTAGAGTCTATTTTGTGCAAATTCCTTATGTATATAAAGGAAAAAAAGTCTTCAGTTTCGGTCTGTGTATAAGCATCTTGATGGCAGTAACATGTAACTAGCTCCAACAAACTTGTCCCTTTAAAGGGGTGATTTTAGCCAAAAATTGCTGACTTAGATCATAAAACGACGATGGTCACGGCACGACAGCCCTGTTTAATAAATTCATTGTTGCAATAACTCCTCTAAAATCAATCTTCGCATCACAAAATTAATATATTTCATTAATGTTTATGAAACCTTAGGCGTCTCAAGGTAAAGTGAATAGCATTAAACTACCCACCACTCTACCTTCAGCAACGTTAAGTGTGGCTACTAAGTTTTTTGGTAAAAAAAAGTAAGATATGTCAATTCGCAAAAAAAAAAAAAAAAAAAATCAGTGCACGAGATCAAATTCTGGAAAATATGTATACATCTCGACCTGTTTGAGTACTCTGGGTAAAACTCTCCATGCTGTATCTTGTTACCATATCTCAACGGTTATTATTTGTAAGTACAGTAAGTCCTCACTTGTCGTCGATAGGTTCGAGGAAACTGCGACTTTAAGCAAAACGACGCATAACGAAACCAGTTTTACTATGGGCTAATTTATATTTTAAGAATCACCTCCTACCACCAGGCAGTTCAAAATCAAACCATAAGAAATATGGCTGGCTCGCTGAGCGCTTTCGTACCACATCGTTTATTGTCGTTCATTTGTATGATACTTTACAGACAGTGGCCTCGACCGGGATCTATTTTTTTCTCGTCAGTGTTGTAACGAAACGACGTTGAACGAAACGAGTTATTGGAGGACCTGCTGTACTTGTTCCTTTGTCATGAGGGAGGAGTCTTGATGCTGGTTAAGAGTTCTTGATCCAAGAAATTTTAGGTACTCTATCCTGCCTCGGATCAAACATGATTAAATTCAGTTTCCTAGGCTACACACGGCTTACAAGAGTCATGTAGATTACCCGATGGGATATCAAGCCTCCACCGCACCGTGCGAGGAATATCCGGAATAACCCGCGCGGATTAAGCGATTACCCATGTTTATAATAATTTAATACTTATCTGTAAAATGAATTACGCTTATATTAACATTTATATTGTTTTGATAGTTTATGTTGAATCATCAGTTGTATCTTGAATTATATGTTTAAACTGATCATCGTATGAATGATGGTCTTGAAAACGTTATTTTTTTTTTACATATCAGTTTTAGAGGCTAACAGCTGTTATCCTATCTCAGCTCATGTCAAAACCCAGCTCTATCTAAGGTATACTACCATCCTCCCACCAGGTTGAGACCCACAACAGTTTGCTAACACCCAGGTACCTACTTACTGCTAGATGAAGTGGGGCACAGGTGTAAGGAAACATGCCCAACGTTTCCACCCATGCTAGGGATCGATCTCTGAACACTCGGTATGTGAGCTGAGTGTGTTATCAACCGAGCTTAAGTTGTGTTGAGCTTAATTTGTTTTCCTTATAAGATAATTTTGAAGTCGGTTAACTGATCAGAGCGCAGGTGTGCAAATGTTTGCCAGAAAAGTGAAGACTGACGTACGTATTTTAAGTGACGCACGTACGTTCTTCTTATTCAGTTGAATAAAACTCAGAGAGAGAGAGAGAGAGAGAGAGAGAGAGGGGGAGAGAGAGAGAGGGGGAGGGAGGGAGGGAGGGAGGGGGGGGCAGGCAGGCAGGCAGGCATACAGTCGGGGTACGTGATAACTTATCTTGTTTGTTTGTTTTCTCAGGTTATTTTCTACGATTCTGATTGGAACCCGACGGTGGACCAACAGGCAATGGACCGCGCTCACCGGCTGGGCCAAACCAAGCAGGTGACGGTGTACCGATTGGTGTGCAAAGCAACTATTGAGGAGCGCATCCTGCAGCGAGCCAGGGAGAAGAGTGAGGTAAGTCAATGTACTTTGCAGCTCTCTTACTATCCCTTATCAATGTCTTATGTATGTTCCTTGTACAACTTAAAAAGCGTACATATTAAACGTAATAACTTGTAAGGAAGTAATCGTCATTGAAAAAAAGACAAAAAATGCATAAAAAGTGTTCCAAGGAACATGAATTTTAATTAAAGTTGTAATTATGTTCAGTATTTCACTCGATGTATTCTTCTAGAGGCTACTTTGCTAGGAGTCGTATTTAGGCATCTTATTTTCACAACTGTTATTTACAATTTTATCCAATAAAAAGTAAGGGCGTCATAATTACAAATAAAGAACTGTGTCTAGATTTGGTGTTAAACTCTTTAAGAAATGTAAGAAATATCGCCAGCTTCTGCTGGAGATGTCTGATCACTCAGGTTGTGATAGCTACGTGGTCTCTGTAGGCAGCAAACAGCAATAGCTTGACCAGGGAGTGACCTGATTAGCCTGAACTTAGGCACGGTTGTGAGAATATAAACACTATTGAAGTGTGTCAGATATGTGTCCACTGTGAAGAGATGAGAAAGGCATGACACTTGAGAATAAAAGTCGCTGCTAGTATTTCTTCCCATGCTTCTACTGTCTCACAACATTATAAATTCAGTGACCACACAAAATTATCACAAACTCTTAATTACATCTCGTTATTATTTGTCTAGCTTGTGTTGCAACAACGGTAGATGGGTGAAGAATCTTGTGTATTCACCGAGGGTTGGGCTAAAGTTCTTGAGCCCCCTCTGAACTTTCTTTGGAGTGCCTTAGTTGGTTCTTACCCTATTAGTCTTTTATCTTGCTATATAATTTAACAAGACCATCGTCTTGTTAAATTATATAACAAGACGATGGTGAATTGGAGAAGGGAGAGTGCACAAAGTGGGCAGCACAGATCGTACCTTCATTAATAACTCTAGGTTGGTGGTTTTGTTTATTATTGTCGTTAGTTTTGTTATTTCCAATGTTGATATTAATTAATATTGCGAGTGTTGGGTTGTTATACGAGGTGAGGCAGCTCGCCGCCATGACCTACATCCCTTACTACTGCTAAATTAACATTCTTGGAAGGAAACCCAATCAGGTGACACACGAAAGCCAACAGTTATTTGATCAAAGGTAACGCTTAATACGTTCTCGATGGGTCATGCTTTGTACCTCCTCCCCACCACACGCACACGCACCAGTGGGCAGGTGGTGGTGTGGTCGCGTCAAAAGCTCCTGTGTTTTGCAGTCAGATACTGTTGAGACCATGTTTCCAATGAGATAATGAAGGTTTTTTTTTATTCTGTCACTCAAGATTTAAAGTCGTGCCTGAGAAGAATCTTTCTGAGATATTGCATGAATATATTTTTTTTTCTGAGGAGAGAGATATATGGAGAGGGAGTGAGTGTGGGGGTGCGTGTGCTTGGGCTTGAGTATATACAAGTGTAGTTTTTGTCCATCCCCAGGAATACATGTGGACCGTCTCAGTGTGAACACTCTGCCAAAGCTCGCGGGAGAGGGTAATGGGCAGCTATTACCACTACATTTAACAACCTTGTGTTTAGCTTTATAGCGGCAGAGAAAACCTGAGTACTTAGCTATGACCACCTTCCCTATGACTCCTCTTTACCTCTCCACTGAACCTTCCATCCACCTGCCATATCTATGTATCTCTATAGAAAGGTGTGAAGGGAGTAGGTAAAGGAGGTCTTGTGTGCGAGAGGGTTAGACATCCAGAAAGTCCGTGTGAACGTGTTAAATAGGACTGAGTAATGGGAAGTGGTTTTTATGACTTGACGTGGTGTTGGAGTGTGAGCAAGGTAGCAGTCATGAAGGAATTCGGGAAAACCAGTTAGCCGGACTTGAGTCATGGAGGTGGCAAGATCAGTGCCTGCACTCTGAAGGAGGTGGGGATATTTGCAGTTTTGAACTAGTATCAGCGCGCCTCTAGCAAGATAAGGATGGAGTGAGTGATCTATATATATATATATATATATATATATATATATATATATATATATATATATATATAGGTGCCGAATACGTAAGACTTGAGATTTTGGCTTAAATAGCAACGTTCTTCTTGCCGAATAAGGCATGCAAAATTTTTGTGTGCAATAATTTCGCAAAAATCATTCTGAACCTAACGAAAAAAATATTTCATTGTATTTGTTTATTATTAAATTATTGTAAGCTTATCAAAAATATATTTAGTTGGATTAGGCTAAATTAAATTGCGCTTGTTATAATAAGGTTAGGTAAGTTTTCTAAGGTTCTTTTGGTACAAAATTATTAATTTTTACATTAACATAAATGAAAAAATATGTCTTTAAACGTATAAGAGAAAATTTTAGAAAGGACTTAATTTTAAATGAGTTCTTGCTAATTAACCAGTTTTACCTATTCGGTACGACTTATACGTGTGTGTGTATGTGTGTATTATTGACGTACGCGTACACACACACACACACACACTAGTAAGACATGAGAGAGAGAGAAAGAGAGAAGGCTGGGTAGACTGCATCTTCTTGAACTGCAAGGAGGTTTCCGATACAGTCCCACACAAGAGACTGATTGAAAAGCTAGAGAAGCAGGCAGGAATAGCAGGGAAAGAACTGCAGTGGATCAGGGAATACCTGACAGGAAGGATTCAACGTGACGAGGTGTCAGAGTGGGTGCATGTGACAGAAGCGATAGATTCAGAGGTGTCCCTGTTTGCAGACGATGTGAAGTTAATGAGAAGAATACAAGTGGACGAGGATCAGGTAAGCCTGCAAGGAGATCTAGACAGGCTGTAAGACTGGTCCGACAAATGGCTTCTGGAGTTTAACCCCAGCAAGGGCTAAGTCAAGAAGTTTGAGGAAGGACAAAGAAGACCGCAGACGGAGTACAGCCTAGGAGGTCAAAGGCTGCAAAACTCACTCAAGGAAACTGATCTTGGGGTGAGCATCATAACAAGCACACTGCTGCAGCATATGGCGGCCTGGCGAATCTAAGAATAACGTTTCGACATCGAAGTAAGGAATCATTCCAGACACAACATTGTGTACGTCAGGCTCACATTCGAGTATGCAGCACCGGTATGGAACCCACACATGGTCAAACACGTCAAAAAATTAGAGAAAGTGCAAAGTTTGTAACAAGACTAGTCCCGGAGCTGAGGGGTATGCACGACGAGGAGAGGTAAAGGAAAATCAACCTGACGACACTGGAGAACAGGAGGGATAGGGCGGGCATGATAACAACATATAAAATACTGAGAAGAATTGACAAAATAGACAGGGACAGAATCTGGAAGTTGAAAACTCAAATGAGTCACAGAGATATTAGGAAGTATTTCTTCAGTCATAGAGTTGTCAGAAATTGGAACAATCTGGAGAGTGATGTATTGGAGGCAGGATCCATACATAGCTTTTAAGAAGAGGTTCAGTAAAGCTCATGGAGAAAGGAGAGAGTGGATGTAGTAGCGACCAGTGAAGAGTCGGGGCCAAGAGCTATGACCTGACCCTGCAACCACAATTAGGTGGGTACACACACTTGTTACAAGAATAAGAACTATTAAGAAATACAAGAATTTAATGATGAGTGTATACTGGACGTAAATATTGGTTTGAAAGCTTTACTTGTTGATGAGAGGAAGAGTTGTGGTAGAGTGGTCCACCTTATTGCTCACCTGATGTTTCACGCCAGGTGATCTGTCAACTCGGTAATATTAATGAACGAGTGGGCAGCTGACCTGTTCTGATCAGCCAACAAACCAGGGTTAATTAACCAGTAATTGCCTCACGTCAGGTCATTAGCTCAGAATTGGTAATTAACTATCTGTTGTATTATGTATGAGGTGATTACTCAACTCCAAAAACTAATTAAGGAATGGCTTCTTGCATCAGATGATTGCGTAATTCAGAGGTGATTGGTTTCACAGTATAAAGAAAGTGAGTGAGGATAAGTTGCTTTAAATGTAACAAATATATTTAACACAAAATTAGCATGAATTACTCTTTACACAATCGTATCATCAATCACAGGTACGACCACCCTGTAATACATGTGTGAAGAGAAGCGTTTTAAACATTTTGTACTGTGGCAGATTGCTGTAAAATGGCAAATAAATCAAGCAAACAAATACTTTCATTCAGTATATATTTACTTTCTCGCAACATGTCTTTTTCCAGCTTACGAGACGTAATCTAAGACGGGATGGTGATGGTCCCCACAACCATTAACATGTGTTCTTAAACACCGCATAGGGATAACAATTTACAAACCTTATACCTCATTCTGCATGCAGCTTTGCTGGAACTTTATTACTTATATTCAACCCCTTTCCCTTTTTTAGCATGAGGTGTGTGTGTGTGTGTGTGCAATAATCGCGAACGAACGATAAAATATATAAAATAACCACAGGGGGGTTTAATGATAGCTCTAGGCCTTTCGTGTTACAGTCAACACATCAAGAGCTTGCAATGTTGCAGAAATGAATAGGAAGTCCAGACAAGCTCCTGATGATGTGTTGATTACAACACGAAAGGCTTAGAGCTATCATTCAACTCCCCCTGTGTTTTTTTTGCATATATATATATATATATATATATATATATATTTTTCGCTTGCCTATCCGGCAAGAAGAGCGTTGCTATTTAGCCAAAATAGCAAGTTTTATTTATTCGGCACTACATTATATATACGTATATATATATATATATATATATATATATATATATATATATATATATATATATATATATATATATATATTATGTGTGTCGTGCCGATTAGGTAAAACTTGCGATTTTGGCTTAAATAGCAACGCTCACCTTGCCATATAAGACAAGTCAAAATTTGTGTATGCAATAATTTCGCCAAAATCATTCTGAACATAACGAAAAAATATATTTCATTGTGTTTGTTTATTATTAAATTAATGTTAACGTATCTAAAATATATATGGTGGGTTAGGCTAAATTAAATTGCGCTTGTTGTAATAAGGTTAGGTAGGTTTTTAAAGTTTCTCTTGGTACAAAATTATAAATTCTTACATTAACATAAATGAAAAAAATATATCTTTAAACGTATAAGAGAAAATTTTAGAAAGGACTTAATTTTAGATGAGTTCTTGCTAATTGACCAGTTTTACCTAATCGGAACGACATATATATATATATATATATATATATATATATATATATATATATATATATATATATATATATATATATATATATATATATATATATACACTATCACTGGCCGTCTTCCGCATACAGTAACTATCAATAACTTTTCGGCTCATAATAAATCAAATTGCCTTTTAAGAACCCGTGTTACTAACTCGTAACAGATGAAATAAATATAAAAATACTTTGAATCTTATTCCTATGAACTAGTCAGAAATTTACAGTCTCCAAATAAATCACATTGGAATCACAACTTGAGAAGAGACAAGTACTAGCTTAAATGTGTTGATCTCAAGAAATAGCTATCGTGCCCCAAGTTTCAACAATATTACCCTCAAATAACATGGATACGGAATGTGATAAAATGAACTAGCCACTCCAACATTCCTAGTAAAACTGTCCTCAGCACGCTAACCTCAGCCCGTTGTACAAAAAAAGTGAATAAAAAGAGTACTGAGTATGCATAAAATAGTATGAGAAGGATCAAAAGGAGGTGCCACAAGTGTAAGACAAACGACGCTATGGGAGAGAGTTACTGAACTGCTAAAACTTACTCACGAATAATAATAACAAAATTTCACCAATATTGCAGAGATGGAACAAAATTTAACATTATGTAATACTCTTAAGATGGACAGCTTCTCTAGAAATATTCCTCAAGGGAGGTCCTTGATGCCGATGAGGGGCTCTTGATCTAATTCAATTAACCTATACTCCTCTCCTTGAATCAAAAACTTCCTCAGGTATAATAAAATTTTACCAACATTGCAGATAAGAACAAAATTTAATATTATATAGTGTTCTTAAGGTAGAAAGCTTCTCAGGAAATATCCCTTGATGCCGGTGAAGGGCTCTTGATCTAAAGAATTGAACCTGTGCTCCCTCTTCTTGAATCTAACCTGAATTCCTCCAAATTCTCAAAAATTAGGAAAGCGAATATGTTTTCGTGTAAAAAAAAAAAAAAAAGATATAAAAACAAATTCTTTCAGCCTTGACCACCTTCAATCCCACCTAACTGCTGTATAAATTCAAACATCAAAGTTATTGGGAACGCCTAGTCACTTAAATTGTACTTTCTGAAACTCAAGCGAGAAAGATGTCTCTGGAAGGTCTTAAATTGTACTTTCTGGAACTCAAGCGAGAAAGATGTCTCTGGAAGGTCTTAAATTGTATTTTCTGGAACTCAAGCGAGAAAGATGTCTCTGGAAGGTCTTAAATTGTATTTTCTGGAACTCAAGCGAGAAAGATGTCTCTGGAAGGTCTTAAATTATATTTCTGGAACTCAAGCGAGAAAGATGTCTCTGGAAGGTATAGTCCCAAGTTTACACATTGAAATTAGTTCTTACGAGCTGGGAAGTTATGGTAGACGGTGGAAAATACCGACACTGAAAACCAGCAGTGTAATAAGTACATTTAGGAGATGGATTTTAAGATTTAAAGATGGATTTTTTCACAGAGTGGAAGGCTAATGGAATGAATTAAAAGAAGTAGCAGTAATTCCTACAACCATTGACATTTAAAAAATTGTATGTAAAACAATGTTACTAGAACACACACACCACTCTCTCTCTCTCTCTCTCTCTCTCTCTCTCTCTCTCTCTCTCTCTCAACTCATAATCACTTAATATTGCAGGCAGAGCTGCACATTACAGAGCACCTGTCAAAACAACTATAAAATAATCTCACTAACATTACACGTCATTAAAACTTTAAGAAAGTGCTAAATATTAAGCACTTGACTCAGTGACTGGGTTTTACTTCCCAGGTCATGATGTATGGGCATATCTTCTAACACGTGTTGAACTTGTTTACTTAGGACTTCACTGTGTTTGTGTGGTTTTCATCAACCAATGCCTGGTGAAGGAAGGCTAGGATTTGAAATCAGCTGAATTGTGATAAAAGCTTTTAGGCTGTAAATTTAACTTGTTAGAATAAATATTTAGTTAATCAGTTTCATGAGAGATGGGGTACAAAACACGACTTTAAAGCATGACGATCCTGCCTCTCGCCCTTACTCAACCAATATTTTTGGCATATTTTAATGTACAGGGTAAGAGCTCTTTTCTTATATTAGATATATCTCAGATTATTTTTTAAACCCAGTCCTACTTAAGGTATACTAACACCTCCCAGCAAGCGATTGACAGCCGTTGGCTAACATTCAAGCACCTATTTACTGCCTGGGTAGTGAACAATGAGTGTAGAGAGACCTGCCAGTACGTCTGAGAAATAATGGTGCCGTATAAGAAAATCAATTTGCAGATGTATACACAAATTTTGCATCACCGTGTTATAAATTGTTTGTTTATAAACTGTTTTAAGAAACTTTCATATGTACGTTAATATAAGCTAGATTAAGTTAACGTTAATTAACGAAAATTAATAAATTCTCGCATACCTGTAGGCTAACTGAAGTCGCTTCCTGGGGCCACCGCCTCCACGGCCCGATCCCAGACCAGAATGTAACGAAAAAAAATCACCAAAGTGTTCCTTATTTCTCTGGAAGAGGAGCTGGACAAGGCTGGGGAACAGCCGTGGTGGTACTGACAGTATGTTGATAAAGACATATACGTTTCCTCAGTAATTATGTTAAACTGTGTCTTTATCTGTATACAGGAGCTTAATAAATTCTGAGACGACTCTTCATGACAGCAAAAATCGGAAAATTAAAGCTGTTTTGAATATAAAAAAAGTTGCTTTTTGCACGTTTTGTAAATGCTTTATGTACTCACGTTGCAGTATGAGGATGGGAATGTGAACACTGCTGCAGTGGTGTCAGTGTTACGGTAGCCGGTGAAGGTAACGTCACTCTTAGCTGCGACAATGGCACTGTGTGTTCTCTGGTGTCTTAATGTACTCTTCTTAGTCCTCTTTGGGATTAGTTCCTAGTCAGTAAGTGTATCTATATACTCGCTCTTTACCTTCCACAAGATGGACATCGAGTGCACAATATATTAGTGGTTATCGTTAGGTAAAGGACACCTGTGCAACAAATGCGACATTTTATTGTGGATTTTGTCAAGCCGTTACATGCACAGGATGGGTATGGGGTGTACAGTAAACTAACAGCTTCGAGACATAATGTTAGAGACAAGCACTGTGCTCCGTTCCCTTCACAGTAAACTAAGACACGCGAACACACTTCAGTGGGTCATTTCCTTGAGTATGTTTTCACGAGTAAGTAATAACGTGGAGAATGACTGTGTTATTACCGAGTTATGTTGAGCTTACCGTGCATTACGGTAATTCTACCTTGCCCTTGCCTGGTGCTGCTTCAACCAGGTTATACAACCACTGCATATAGTGTGGCGCGCGAACATCACGATAAAAACTGAGCCACAAGTGGGTGAATGAGATGATGAGATGAGTGAGGAGGGTGAGGGTGATACGCGTGCAGATTTGAATGTTTCCTGGTGTTACACAGCCTGGTGTTACGTTGTTAGCTGTGTTGCTGACTAAGAGCACTCGCTGGAACTGCATCCCTATCCATTGTCCATACCACTGACTGCATCCACTACCCACTTTCCACACCACTAACTGCATCCACCACCCACTGTCCACACCACTGACTGCATCCACCACCCACTGTCCACACTACTAACTGCATCCACCACCCACTGTCCACACCACTGACTGCATCCACCACCCACTGTCCACACCACTGACTGCACCCACACCCATTGTCCACACCACTAACTGCATCTACCACCCACTGTCCACACCACTAACTGCATCTACCACCCACTGTCCACACCACTAACTGCATCCACCACGCACTGTCCATGTCACTGACTGCATCCATCACCCACTGTCCATGTCACTGACTGATCACCACCCACTGTCCACCACTGACTGCATCCACCACCCACTGTCCACACCACTGACTGCACCACCACCCATTGTCCACACCACTAACTGCATCACCCCTATCCACCTAACTGTCCACCACGCACTGTCCATGTCACTGACTGCATCCATCACCCACTGTCCATGTCACTGACTGCATCCACCACCCACTGTCCACACCACTGACTGCATCCACCACCCACTGTCCACACCACTGACTGCATCCACCACCCATTGTCCACACCACTAACTGCATCCACCACCCACTGTCCACACCACTAACTGCGTCTACCACCCACTGCCACCACTAACTGCATCTACCACCCACTGCCACCACTAACTGCATCCACCACCCACTGTCCACACCACTAACTGCGTCTACCACCCACTGCCACCACTAACTGCATGCACCACCCACTGTCCACACCACTAACTGCATCTACCACCCACTGCCACCACTAACTGCATCTACCACCCACTGCCACCACTAACTGCATGCACCACCCACTGTCCACACCACTAACTGCATCTACCACCACTGCCACCACTACTGCTACCACTGACCACTAACTGCATCCACCACCCACTGTCCACACCACCTCATCTACCACCCTGCCCACTAACTGCATCTACCACCCACTGCCACCACTAACTGCATGCACCACCCTCTACAACCACCATCCACTGTCTCCTTAATTACGGTCTTCCTGTAGCTAAATATTAATTAGTGGTGTTTTACCTCTGTGGTATGACCTATCTTGTGGTTTCTTCATTAGCAAATATATATACAGTGTTTGCCAGAGGGATGTAATTACAGTGGGTCATTGTAGACCGATCATCATGCTTGTGAGCTGCTCTCTCGGGACCTTGTGTAATTAACTCACTCTTCATGATATAATGTTGAATTAGTTTAATCTTAATGACTTTGCTTAACTAATTCCTTCACTGTTCAAGCTATAATGTTTCATTAGAGTAATTTTTCTTTTGCTTGTTCATTATTTTGGTTCTTAATGAGGTTGAGTCTCGCGAAGTTATATATTTATACCCTTTTTTAAAGGGGTACCTTGATGTCGTGATGGGCTGTTGATCTCAATAATTGGAGCTACCCTTTCCTTCCCTTGGATCAAGCCTGATTACCTCCCATTTCCCATCTGCTGTATCAGCTTTGCTGGTTTATTGCTTTCCCTTGAATAGGAATGTGGCGTCACATTTTCATAATAGTTTCTGTTCGTAAATGGTAATAAATTTCATAATAGTTCTGTGCGTAAAGAAGAATTAATTTGATAATAGTTCTGTGCGTAAAGAATGGTCTATTTCATAATAATTCCTGTACCTCAGGTTTAATGAATTTCATAATAGTTGGTGTGCATAGAGAATAATCAGTTTCATAATAGGAAACGGGTGGTGAGAGGGAGGCATAGCATTGTCCATCACTGCAAGCTCTCCTGAGGAAACGTCGGTATTTTACTGTAACTCAAGACAATCGATAATGCTTCTTCGAGACTAAAATGTAAACGTCGGTATGTTCCTTTAACTCAACACCGTCGGTAACCCCTCCATCCTACTGTAAAATTAAAATGTGAAATTGATAAATTTTTGTTGTCATTGTGTCTGTCTTGGTCCTCGTTGTTCCTAGTTTTCTGTTCGCTTAGCAAAACAGTTTCATTTACATTCATTTATTGGTGGTGAGGAATTAGACACATGTGCAACATCTGGTATCTTTATTGTAGATGTTTCGCCCTCCAGTGGCTTTATCAAGGACATAATTGGAAGATAGTAGAACTATATACAAAAGATGAGGTAATCAGTTCATCAATCAGCCTTGGAGTTGAAGAGCACCCTGGTTAGTTAAATGACGTTAACCTAAATTAACCTTAGCGTATTTAGAGAAACTGACATAACCATATAAAATAAATAAAACTTTGTAGTTAGTAGTAGAGGATGTGAAGAGTGTGTGTAGTGTTGATGATGCTGCATGACCTTGATGTTGACGTGCTCTTCCGGCCCCTTGTAATATACTGAGGTGTGCCCTGCCATCCCATGCTTTGTATTGAGGTGTGCCCTGCCATCCCTGCTTTGTATTGAGGTGTGCCCTGCCATCCCATGCTTTGATTGGTGTGCCCAGCCATCCCTTTCTTTGTATTGAGGTGTGCCTGCATCCCTGCTTGTATTGAGGTGTGTCCTGCCATCCCTTTCTTTGTATTGAGGTGTGCCCTGCCAGCCCATGCTTGTATTGAGGTGTGCCTGCCATCCCTTGCTTTGTATTGAGGTGTGCCCTGCCATCCCATGCTTTGTATTGAGGTGTGCCCTGCCATCCCATGCTTTGTATTGAGGTGTGCCCTGCCATCCCATGCTTTGTATTGAGGTGTGCCCTGCCATCCCTTGCTTTGTATTGAGGTGTGCCCTGCCATCCCATGCTTTGTATTGAGGTGTGCCCTGCCATCCCATGCTTTGTATTGAGGTGTGTCCAGCATCCCTTTCTTGTATTGAGGTGTGCCTGCCATCCCTGCTTGTATTGAGGTGTGTCCTGCCATCCCATGCTTTGTATTGAGGTGTGCCCTGCCATCCCATGCTTTGTATTGAGGTGTGCCTGCCATCCCTTGCTTTGAATTGTGTGCCTGCCATCCCTGCTTTGTATTGAGGTGTGCCAGCCATCCCTTGCTTTGAATTGAGGTGTGCCGCCAATCTTTGCTTTGTATTGAGGTGTGCCTGCCATCCCTGCTTTGTATTGAGGTGTGTTCAGTCATCCCTTGCTTTGTATTGAGGTGTGCCCTGCCATCCCTGCTTTGAATTTGTGCCTGCCATCCTGCTTTGTATTGAGGTGTGCCCTGCCATCCCATGCTTTGTATTGAGGTGTGCCCTGCCATCCCTTGCTTTGAATTGAGGTGTGCCCTGCCATCCCTTGCTTTGTATTGAGGTGTGCCCTGCCATCCATTGCTTTGTATTGAGGTGTGCCCTGCAATCCCTTGCTTTGTATTGAGGTGTGCCCTGCCATCCCCTGCTTTGTATTGAGGTGTGTTCAGTCATCCCTTGCTTTGTATTGAGGTGTGTCCAGTCATCCCCTGCTTTCTATTGAAGTGTGTCTAGTCATCCCCTGCTTTATATTGAGGTGTGTCCAGTCATCCCCTGCTTTATAGTGAGGTATGTCCAGCCATCCCTTGCTTTGTATTGAGGTGTGTCCAGTCATCCCCTGCTTTATTTTGAGGTGTGTCCAGTCATCCCTTGCTTTGTATTGATGTGTGTCCAGTCATCCCCTGCTATGTATTGAGGTGTGTCCAGTCATCCCCTGCTATGTATTGAGGTGTGTCCAGTCATCCCTTGCTTTGTATTGAGGTGTGTCCAGCCATCTTTTGCTTTATATTGAGGTTTGTCCAGCCATACCCTGCTTTGTATTGAGGTGTGTTCAGCCATACCCTGCTTTGTATTGAGGTGTGTCCAGCCATACCCTGCTTTGTATTGAGGTGTGTCCAGCCATACCCTGCTTTGTATTGAGGTGTGTTCAGCCATACCCTGCTTTGTATTGAGGTGTGTTCAGCCATACCCTTCTTTGTATTGAGGTGTGTCCAGCCATACCCTGCTTTGTATTGAGGTGTGTTCAGCCATACCCTTCTTTGTATTGAGGTGTGTTCAGCCATACCCTGCTTTGTATTGAGGTGTGTCCAGCCATACCCTGCTTTGTATTGAGGTGTGTCCAGCCATACCCTGCCTTGTATTGAGGTGTGCCCAGCCATTTCTGGCAGCCTTATTCATTGTCTACACTATTTCTCAGAAACATTCGTAAATAGGGAAAGAACTTACCCTGAGTCCTTCCTGTACTGAAGAATTACTTAACACTCACTTCTAAATTTATCACTGTTGTTATATGACTAACAGACAGACACACCAGACCAGCAGACACACGCACCAGACACACGCACCAGACACACGCACCAGACACACGCACCAGACACAGCACGACACGCACCAGACACACACCAGACCACGACAAACACACCACACACACACACACAGACTTCACGCACGGAGAGGCCGTCTATTCCAGGGCGGAAACATTCAGAAGTTTCACACGACAACATACACAACAACATACAACAGAGCCTAGTGTCAAACACATCACAGACAAAATGACACTAACACAAATACGTCAATGAATTGTTGGTTTATGGAGAGCTGGAAGAAGAGCCACAGCCGTGTGGTAAGTTCTGGGTAGGTGTGACTTACACAAGAGCTGAGAGCTACTCACATATATATAAACTGTGTCTGGACAAAATATACCTATTTTAGGTCATCAGATTTGACCTAAGGAAGGTGAAGGTAGCTCCACTTCCTTGTATCAAAAGCCTTTCATGGGAATGAAGGCATCCCCCTTGCAGAGAGAAAAGTGAGTGTTTGACACCTGACGTCAGCAGCACTAGGCTGACACATGACGTCAGTAGCGCCAGTATTTGACGGCTGACGTCAGTAGCGCCAGTATTTGACGGCTGACGTCAGTAGCGCTAGTACTTGACGGCTGACGTCAGTAACGCTAGTAACTGACGGTTGACGTCAATAACGCTAGTATCTGACGGCTGACGTCAGCAGCGTCAGTGTCTGACAGTGGTCACGTAAAACTGAATCAATGAAGTGAATAACGTTAACTCGTATGTCCGTGTAGCATTGTAAGCTGTGACCTGCTGGGTACCTAGCTGTGACCTGGGTGCCTAGCTCTGACCTGCTGGGTGCCTAGCTGTGACTGCTGAGTGCCTAGCTGTGACCTGCTGGGTGCCTAGCTCTGACCTGGGTACCTAGCTGTGACCTGGATGCTGTGGTCTGCTTGGTGCTGGTGCAGTGGTCTGCTAGGCGCTGGTGCTGTGGTCTGTTAAGTGCTGGTGATATGGTCTACTAGGTGATGCCTAGGAGCTAGTGCTGCACTCTGCTAGTTGATGTCTAGGTGCTGATGTCTAGGTGTGAGCGGGTGGTGGAACTTGCTTCTACTTCCATGACTCAAACCTGATTTCTGTCCTGCCCTGGTTGCTATATGAGCAGCAGCAGCAGCAACAGCAAGAGTAGTAGTAGTAGCAGCAGCAGCAGCAGTAGTAGTAGTAGTCGTCGTCTTGTTGACTTCAAAACATGTCAATAGCTTTTTTTTTTACGCGTGGATAACTAGTTGAAAAAAATCATGCTATTCTTTCATATTTATTTATAAAAAAAACGGCAAAGTGTTCAGAGATCGAGTCCCATAAGCCCATTATGTGGTTCCCATAACCCTAAGGGGTATGGAAACCCCAGGTTATGAACCCCCTAGAGCTATTCTTCGTTAATATATCGATAGTGATAACCCCTGAGAAAACAGTTGTACCTCCCTTCGTGGTTCCTGACAACCATTGTAGTAGTAATAAGAGTATTAATAGTAGTAGTAGTAGTAGTGGTGGTGGTATTGATAGTATTCAGGGGGACGCGTTAGACTCCTAGGGGTTATACAGCGCCTGGGGAATGGGAACCAATCAGATTCACTTCAAAGAAGGTGAGAAGTTCAATTCCTTAGATCAAGGAACCCTCCTTGAGGGATCCTGACACCAACCTAAGTCTCGTATCTACAAGGTAAATTTCAAGTTGTTTGAGTTTGTCTCTGTATAAAATAACATGTACGAAGATGAGTGATGATAGTGAGACAGTGTGCTGGTCAGGGTATTGAAGACATTTCCTTCACCAGGGCGAAACATCTTCAAGTAATATACTATAACCCGCACATTGTGTCGTTGTCATCATCCTCTGGGTATATATTACCATCTTAAAGAAGTGGTGTGTATGTTAAAAAGTATAGTGACACAATAGTGGGTCACTGTCTCACAACATTGCTTGACAAATTATTCCTTGATAATATTAGTGAGGTATGCAGTGAGGACATAGGTGTATCCCGGGCTTCGTCTAGTGCTTGTCTCATGTTTCCAGCTAGGCGGCTTGACGAGTCTTAAATAACACGCTGAATGGGAAAATAGCTGAGGAGTGGGAAGAGGGGAGGAGTCTCAGACGAGAGTGACGATTCAAGGAACTCGACCTCGTCTTTACCACACCTGTCTGGTGTCTTCACCACACCTGTCTGGTGTCTTCACCACACCTGTCTGGTGTCTTCACCACACCTGTCTGGTGTCTTCACCACACCTGTCTGGTGTCTTCACCACACCTGTCTGGTGTCTTCACCACACCTGTCTGGTGTCTTCACCACACCTGTCTGGTGTCTTCACCACACCTGTCTGGTGTCTTCACCACACCTGTCTGGTGTCTTCACCACACCTGTCTGGTGTCTTCACCACACCTGTCTGGTGTCTTAATCGCTGAGTGACGCCACCGTAAAGCTATCCAAGATATGTGTTTAGGAGACCTGTTTGCAGGGAAGGGGATGAGCTATGTGCGGGGTGCACATCTATCTATATGATTTTTTTATACAAATCAATTTTACGGGCTAAGAGCTGTTATCTTATTTCAGCTCATTTCAAAGCCCAGCCCTATCTTAGGTATGGTACCACCACCAGTCGGCTAATACCCAGGTTCCCACTTACTGTTAGATGAACAGGGTATCCACTTGTACCGGGAATCGAACCACGAACATTCAGTGATAGATTCGTAGTGGGCATAAAAGTTAGCTTTCTTTGAATTTCATTTTCCATTACACAGTATGTATTTCTTACCTCATGTGATGAAATCTGTTGGCCTGAGCTGAAAGATCTCGGGAGGAGAAATGAGAATATCGTCAATATTGAAGGTTCAACAGCTACGAAAGCTTCGAAGATTTTCTAGCAGATCTGGAGTAACTATTACTGTGGATGCTCAAGTATGCGGGAGGGAAAAAGAGGAGAGGAATGCTTTTTGGGTGAACTAGTGTGTTTGAGGAGGATTAGAGTATGTTGGAGGACAATGTGTGGGTAGACGAGAATGGTATTGTACCAATATTGAGTTCGATGGTCCGTTGATTTTCTGTCTTTCCCAGGAATCAGTGTTTTTCAAAGTAACATAAATGATATAGAAGCAGTGACATGTACTTCTATTCTGTACGTGTTTGCCGTAGTTACAAAAGATATAGAAGCATTGACATGTACTACAACATTACACAGTTTAGAGAAGCCAAGTGGAGGCAGCATAAACTACCTAGCAAGGATGGTCAGTGTAAGGACAACTACACAACTAACCCATAAATTTGGTGATAAATCTTTAGATGTAACTTGATAATGGTCCGGGACGAACAGACAAGTTGTGTCAAGATTTATCTCCAATTTGTGGGATTGTTGTGAATGGTTTCAGCCACGGTATTGTGACTTCGTAATTAGTACAATTATGTCGCTCTGGGCTACACTAGGACATAATTAGAATTGCGTTCTACTATTTCGTTCTACTACGAACGCCTAGTAATTAACAGAGTTAAATATTTTTGAAAATTACTCGCAAAAGAAGCAAGCATCAACTTTTAAGTGGTTTAAAGTGGCAGTTGAAGCGACGGGTTATCCCGTGGCTTGTAATTGCCACACCTTTCTGTTGAACACTTGGAAAATCTGGCCGCAGGAGGGGCTGAGAGGGTAGAAGAATCCTTGAAACTAGTCACAGGTATACAATGTTTGGAAGAGAAACAAAGAGGGAAATTAACATGATTGCGCTTTTTGGCAATACCATAAGTTGGACAATTAGAGCATGTCAAAAGATATTAAAAATAATGTCATCGACAAGTTAAGAGGTTCTTTTTTTATATTTCAAGTGGATGAATCTACAAACATAAGTGGTAGAGCGCAGCTCCTTGCATTCATTCCTTACCTTCACGATCAAGTATTATTTTAATTTGGAAAAATAAACACATAAGCAGTATAATGTGATCCTTTATTGCAACATGTTGCCCACGCAGTGCTTTATCGATCACAGACAGATCTACCTGGAAAATGAGCAACATAGAGATATATGAGGTACAGTCAGGTAGAATGCTGGGTCAGTGCTAGTGTTGTATTCTGTGTAGAAGTCTTAGTTACTACAGTAAGAGATCATGAAGTAACACACATATTGGGTCAGGCAGTGCTAGTGTTGTATTCTGTGTAGAAGTCTTAGTTACTACAGTAAGAGATCATGAAGTAACACACATATTGGGTCAGAGTGGTGTATTCTGTGTAGCGGTCTTAGTTACTACAGTAAGAGATCATGAAGTAACGCACATGTTGGGTCAGGCAGTGCTAGTGTTATATTCTGTGTAGAAGTCTTAGTTACTACAGTAAGAGATCATGAAGTAATACACATATTGGGTCAGGCAGTGCTAGTGGTGAACTACATGAGACAAGGATCAGACAAAGCCACGTAAGCTTGTACTTACAGTATAACTTTGTGAAAGAATGAAACCTGCCAGTATCAGTCTCACTCTCATTCTGCACTCGAAAGTGAATTGTCTTGCTAAACAAAATTCCTTTCAAGGGGCGTACATGGTGGTGACGATCTATTGATCCACAGAATTGGCTCTACCTTTCCCCTTGTTTTATATACACCCAGATTACCTCATATTCTCCACACATAATTCCTAATGGTGTAGGGCTTCTTTACAACCATAACAATAATCAACAGATAAAGTACAGCTGTATTATTATGAACTTTGAGAACAAATTTCAGGTGTCTTCATCAGTGAAAAATACAGTATTTTAAAATTCACTGACACTCTGGGTAATCAGTAGTGGTGTACAGAGTTGACCAACTTAGCCGAGTTTTTATAATACCTGAAGAGTGTAAACATTGGCAGTTAGAGATGAAATAAAATTGTCCTGAGTTCATCTGTAAAAGAAAAAAAAAAGAAGAAATATTTGCTGCAGCAGAAAATTTCAGTTTGGAGAACACATTGCTGAAGCAACAACCTGGGAATGTGTTTATCTGTCAGCTCAGACACTTAGGTTAGGTAAGCTTCGTCGGGAAACAGAAGTGTTTCCTGACGCGGGTCTTAGATGATGATCCGCAGTTGGAGTTTTTGGCCATCTGACCGAGGCCTTTCGCTGGCTTACCGGTCCACCCCTTTAAAAATTATGATCATTGTTAAAAGCATTTAGTCTCAGACACTTGATTAAGAAACTTATATTGCTATTTTCAGTGTAAATGTCTCACACTATTGCATCATTGTTGCAATATTCAAACATCACTGCAGTCTCAACTACTGTTACTGATGTTAAAAAAAATATGAAAATTAGCGACTTTAACCCGTCTGGGACTTGAGTGTTTGTCGATGATTCTGCCAAAATCTCAGTTTTCACGCTAATTTTGGGGGGATTTGTTTTTTAAAGAAAGATGAATGAATACGCTAACTTTTTGTTCCCTATGATTGTGAATTAAGGTGCGTACCTATAATATAAAAAACTCGTTCAAGAAAAAGAGGTAAGAATGGATAAAGTTGATGTAATTCCTGAAAATATTTAATTTTACTTCGACTCTTCAATTGGAGCGTCTTGATGTTGGTGAAAAGTTCTTGATCCAAGGAGTTGAAACTGACTTTTCTTTCCTCTGATCAAGCCTCATTAGATTCGATGGGTTTAAAATACATGTCAGCTGCTTGTAACAAGTGTTGCAGTTAATCAGGGAACGGGTAGGACACAAACTCATGGCAAGCCACTCCTAAAATTCGCAGCCCCACCCGCTATGGGAGTTGTTTGAAATCACGTTATTACGACTTCACGAGTCAGTGTTCCAGTGTTGTTTATCACTGGGGATGTCATCACTGGTGTCATCACTGGTGTCATCACTGGTGTCATCACTAGTGTCATAACTGGTGTCATCACTAGTGTCATCACTGGTGTCATCACTGGTGTCATCACTGGTGTCATCACTGGTGTCATCACTGGTGTCATCACTGGTGTCATCACTGGTGTCATCACTGGTGTCATCACTGGTGTCATCACTGGTGACATCACTAGTGTCATAACTGGTGTCATCACTAGTGTCATCACTGGTGTCATCACTAGTGTCATAACTGGTGTCATCACTAGTGTCATCACTGGTGTCATCACTAGTGTCATCACTGGTGTCATCACTGGTGTCATCTCTGGTGTCATCACTAGTGTCATCACTGGTGTCATCACTGGTGACATCACTAGTGTCATAACTGGTGTCATCACTAGTGTCATCACTGGTGTCATCACTAATGTCATCACTGGTGACAACACTGGTGTCACCACTGGTGTCACCACTGATGTCATCACTGGTGTCATCATTAGTGTCATCACTGGTGTCATCACTGGTGTCACCACTGATGTCATCACTGGTGTCATCACTAGTGTCATCACTGGTGTCATCACTGGTGTCATCACTGGTGTCATCACTGGTGTCATCTCTGGTGTCATCACTGGTGTCACCACTGGTGTCACCACTGGTGTCACCACTGGTGTCATCACTGGTGTCATCTCTGGTGTCATCACTAGTGTCATCACTGGTGTCATCACTGGTGTCACCACTGATGTCATCACTGGTGTCATCACTAGTGTCATCACTGGTGTCATCACTGGTGTCATCACTGGTGTCATCACTGGTGTCATCTCTGGTGTCATCACTAGTGTCATCACTGGTGTCACCACTGGTATCATCACTAGTGTCATCACTGATGTCATCACTGATGTCATCACTGGTGTCACCACTAATGTCATCACTGGTATCATCACTAGTGTCATCACTGATGACCCGACGCACAGCTGATTGCAGGTGACATGCTTCGAGCAATGATACCCTTGGGACCCTTCACCTTGCTTGTGCTACCATGATTTCATTTCTCCGTTGTACTGCTGATGAGGACCTCAGGTGGAGGTCGAAATATACAGTAAACTAAGTTTTCCTGTTTCTGTTGACATGTGGATTCGCGCCTCTCATCGACATGTGTTCCTCACGTTACTTTTGGAAGATACAAGCATGCACGTGCGCGCGCGCGCTCTCTCTCTCACACACACACACACACACACACACACACACACACACACTCACATACGTAAAAAAGTCCAGGCTTTCCTGTTGACCACGTGGTCAGCCAGGCTATTTGTTCTAGCGGCCTTCATGGCTACACAACCATCACAATCCGGCTGATCCGGATCCTGTAGCAGGATGGTGCTCGGTTTCTTCTTGAAAACTATGTTCAGGCGATATTTGTGATGACTGCTGGTGGTATGTTGGTAACACACCGGCCGTCTTCCACCGAAGTAGGTTGACCAAAAAAAGAAAACATTTTCACCGTCACTTATTAAATCACTGTCTTACCAGAAGTGTGCTGACCTCACTGTTCAGAGGGCCCTCAAAACTGCAACATTCCCCCTCCAGAGTGCAGGTACTGTACTTCCACCTAGAGCTCAAGTCCGCCTAACAGCTTTGCTCTGATCCCTTCATAAATGTTTCCCTGCTCATGCTTCAACAGCACGTCAAGTTATAAAAACCCACTTGTCTCCACTCACTCCTATCTAACACACCTTAGAATGCTGGGTGTCCAATCCAGAAGTTTGAATATTCGTTTTCCTACTTTTCCTGTTATACCTACTCACCTAAATTTATTACGTGTTATTCCATGGTCGCATTTGTCAGAAGTCTTTGCAAAGTCCGTGTACATTATTACATCATCTTTTTTTTTTCCATGACTTGCGTGATTTTGTCAAAGTGAACTAATGGTTGTGATAGGCAAGATCTTCCTGCTCTAAAGTCATGTTAACCTGGGGATTGTTTAGCTCATGTTTTTCCATAAAGTCAGTAATTTGTGTCTGAGCATCATTTCAAAGATCATCTCTAATGTTTATAGTACTGGTGTGTAGTTTTTTGCTGTTGCTCTGCAGCTTCCTATGTGAATAGAGAAGATTTTGTCTGCACTTTTCAAGGCCTCTGGGCTTTCACCTAAATCTAAGCTCCTCCACACAACACTGAATGAAGATTGTAGTCTCAGTTTACTCAACCCGAAGGTTTTCCTTCCCCATCCCCTAATCTCAAGTAGTTCACCTGATTAACTGTATTTCTAACTTAACATAATACGAAAATCACCCCTTTCCCTACTCTACCTAGGAAAGATGATTCAAATTTTGTAACAATACATGTTAAATATGAATTTAGGAAAGTGATATTACTTGCACATAGGGTATGTAGACCGCGAAGTGTACTTGCACATAGGGTATGTAGACCGCGAAGTGTACTTGCACAGAGGGTATGTAGACCGCGAAGTGTACTTGCACAGAAGGTATGTAGACCGCGAAGTGTACTTGCACAGAGTATGTAGACCGCGAAGTGTACTTGCACAGAGGGTATGTAGACCGCGAAGTGTACTTGCACAGAATATGTAGACCGCGAAGTGTACTTGCACAGAGTATGTAGACCGCGAAGTGTACTTGCACAGAGGGTATGTAGACCGCGAAGTGTACTTGCACAGAGGGTATGTAGACCGCGAAGTGTACTTGCACATAGGGTATGTAGACCGCGAAGTGTACTTGCACAGAGGGTATGTAGACCGCGAAGTGTACTTGCACAGAAGGTATGTAGACCGCGAAGTGTACTTGCACAGAGTATGTAGACCGCGAAGTGTACTTGCACAGAGGGTATGTAGACCGCGAAGTGTACTTGCACAGAATATGTAGACCGCGAAGTGTACTTGCACAGAGTATGTAGACCGCGAAGTGTACTTGCACAGAGGGTATGTAGACCGCGAAGTGTACTTGCACAGAGGGTATGTAGACCGCGAAGTGTACTTGCACAGAGGGTATGTAGACCGCGAAGTGTACTTGCACAGAGTATGTAGACCGCGAAGTGTACTTGCACAGAGGGTATGTAGACCGCGAAGTGTACTTGCACAGAGGGTATGTAGACCGCGAAGTGTACTTGCACAGAGTATGTAGACCGCGAAGTGTACTTGCACAGAGTATGTAGACCGCGAAGTGTACTTGCACAGAGGGTATGTAGACCGCGAAGTGTACTTGCACAGAGTATGTAGACCGCGAAGTGTACTTGCACAGAGGGTATGTAGACCGCGAAGTGTACTTGCACAGAGGGTATGTAGACCGCGAAGTGAACTTGCACAGAGTATGTAGACCGCGAAGTGTACTTGCACAGAGGGTATGTAGACCGCGAAGTGTACTTGCACAGAGGGTATGTAGACCGCGAAGTGTACTTGCACAGAGTATGTAGACCGCGAAGTGTACTTGCACAGAGTATGTAGACCGCGAAGTGTACTTGCACAGAGGGTATGTAGACCGCGAAGTGTACTTGCACAGAGTATGTAGACCGCGAAGTGTACTTGCACAGAGGGTATGTAGACCGCGAAGTGTACTTGCACAGAGGGTATGTAGACCGCGAAGTGTACTTGCACAGAGGGTATGTAGACCACGAAGTGTACTTGCACAGAGGGTATGTAGACCGCGAAGTGTACTTGCACAGAGGGTATGTAGACCGCGAAGTGTACTTGCACAGAGGGTATGTAGACCGCGAAGTGTACTTGCACAGAGGGTATGTAGACCGCGAAGTGTACTTGCACAGAGGGTATGTAGACCGCGAAGTGTACTTGCACAGAGGGTATGTAGACCGTGAAGTGTGTATCTTTCAGTGTACATGCACTGAAAGTTTACATTTATTCCTACTTTAGGAATCAAAGTATACCTGATTGTTAGTGTACAAGTGAATTGCAGACATAATGGGCAACCGATAGGTTTTAATCCTAACACAAATGGTAAACTATTACCTGGGTATTGTTATATTGGTAGTGGTATATTTTCTTCATTATGGACAGTGTTCTGACGCTGGCCTTGTGATGACTCCGTCAGTGGCTAAGCAACCTCTGCTTAGAATTTAACCCATTTAAAAAAGCTATTACGTAACGTGTATTATTTATAAAGAATACTTCCTTAGGATTGTTAATCACAGCGCATTATTAACCCAGGATAACCCAGGAGAGCGAAGATAAATGACGTATTTCCGGTGGGGGCCTTGGATCCTCTCCTCTAGGATGCCACACACAACAGCCGAATAATTTCTAGGTATCTATAGTGCTAGGTGAACAAGGCAGCATGTATAAGGAGCCTTACACGTGTCTTGGCTTGCTCAAAGATCTAATTTGAATTTCATTTCTGCGCCAAATACTCTACTACAGTGCTATGAGTAGCCTGATTTTGCTCGGCAAAATCTCATCGCCCCTGTGTGTGCATGTGTGTGTGTGTGTGCATGTGTGTGTGTGTGTGTGTGTGTGTGTGTGTGTGTGTGTGTGTGTGTGGCGAGGTGTGAAGGTGGTGAACCAATAAGCTAACAGGATGTACGCCAAGGAATGACTGTGACCGCCCTCACCCTCCCACCCTTCCCTCCCCTGAATGTCACGTTGAAACTCCCTCACCTTCTCAAGCCTTCTTTCTCTACCTCCATCCTCCTCTCTTATCTGTCAATACCTTTTATATATGTTAATTGTCCTGGAAATCGTCTTCTCCACGCCCTGGTCTCAGACCAGCCATCCGAAATGTAATTTGATCAGAGAATCCAACACGACAGGGAAGGTATGGTGATACAGACAGTGTGTAGGTAAAAGTAAATGCAAGTTAAAGACATTTTTAGGAAACGTTTCGCCATGAGTAGCTTCTTCAGTCCAGAAGGACGGAAGAGATCACTCCTGGCGAAACGTTTCCTCAAAAAATATCTTAAGCTGTTCATGTCTGCCTCTATCTACAGTCTCAGTACGGTCTTACAAAGGAGCGTTCTGCCCTTACGAATTTACTAAAAAAAAAAAATCACTGAGGTATTCGAGGCAAAATACGATATTATGAATATGGTCTTCAGTAAGGCCTTTGAAAATGAACCTAATGAAAGTAGCGACTCATAGTATACGAGAAATTTTCTCCTGGGTGGAGTCATGGCTGATCGATAGGTAACCGTGTGTGTATCAATGGGGAAAATAAGAATAAGGACAAATTAAAAATGGTGTGCCACAGTGGTCAGTATTGGAACCCTTGTGACACACCATAGATGAGTTAGCACTCATCTATGTCATATGACATAGCTGAGGCGCAAGACTGATTAAAACTAGCCAGATAGTGTGTTAAGAGGCGCATCAGTTTCCATGTCTCTTAATATCATGTTTATTTTTTCCCTATAATCTACCTTGTCCATAATTATTCTCCCATTTGCTTTGTCTGCTTTCGTAAGGTGAAGTTTAGGAGCTTTCCTTAATTCATGTTATAACTTAATCTTTGAGGACAATTTGTTGTGAAAGCAGACAAAGCAAATGGGATAGTAATTATGGACAATGTAGATTATAGGGGAAAAAATAACATATTATTAGAAAACAGGGGAACTGACGTATCCCTTGGCGAGTCTTGTTCTTTTATGATAAAGGTTCCCTTCAAGATGTACCATGATCCAAAGAATTGCAGCTACCCTCGCTTTCCTCTGTTTAAACCTGATCACCTCCCATTCCTCAGTCGCTGGGGGTTCGTGGTTAGAAGTTACGGTAGCAAGAAATACAACGTTATACTGTTATAGAAGCGTTGTATTGAGTATTCGTGACGGAGCCCGGCGTGTCCGTCTGTGTCCCCTAGGCCTAGTCGAGAGTTCGGTAGAAGGCTCTGTGCTATGTGCGATGGGATCACGTGACTCAAGGCTTGGCCAAGGAGCCTTCCTATAAAATGGAGCTATAACAATATATGCTACACAAGTATTACATTATTGACAGCTGTATGGCTTTACGGGTTTAGTGCTACCCCGTGATTATAATAATAATAATATAAAGTTTAACAGAATGTTCACACAGGATTCAGCTCATGAAACACGTCATATTTGGAGTACGCTGTTGTGGTCTGCCATTTTATATATTGGAATTTATTTTGATTGGCATGAAATGCAAATCCGTGTGGATGATTTAACGCAAGGAGAGATGGAGGCTCCATCCCTTGTCTGCATAGACGTCATTTTGGTGGTGTGCTATGGTATCGCTTCAATATATTGACTTGAGGTCCCATGAATGACTTGACTTGTAAAATCCCTCATTCAAATGCCTTTACGTAAGTTTAAGCAAACTCTTGCTAGTTGAGGGCCTCGATGATTGAGTATATCAAGTCCTTAAACAATCATAATGCTTAAAACGTTCCTTCCTTCAAGGAGGATGTTACGTTGGTGAAGGTTTCTTATTTCAAAGAATTTGATTAAATCTTGCATTAACTCCCATTATCCAGGCGCTTTATTACCTCTACAAATGGTACCTCACATGGAAAGAAGAGCGGGAGAGTACTTGTCTGTATATTGCAACTTCGCTCTGAGATCCTGTTGGGCAGATACGAGAAAATGAGAGAGATTACATGTCATATAGAGGAAGAAATCAAAACAAATAAAACACTGACTCCTAGGTAGTATATAACACCATAAACACCATCAAGAAAATTAACAACACACCAGTAGCATGAACACCGCTGTCATCCTGAGCAGGCAGTCGGCTGGTAATCTTGTCATTGTCAAGATGGAATGAGGAATACTGATTTCTGGGTAGCGGTCATTTGGTGCTTGGATGACGCGTCAGGAATGTTGAGGGAGGAAGATTGGGAAAAGCCAAGAATTCTTAGGTGATGAAGATGTATCTAGTGTTTGTTGAGATGGCGGAGACATTCCTTTGATTACTTTTGACCGGCTTCCAGGATTCTGCTATCACAACTCGGCCTTAGGTCAGCCTTCTGTGTTAACTGCCTGATCAACCAGGCTTTTGCTGGAAGCAACCAATATGCCTACACGCCAGGCAGTCAATAAAACCTGGTCTCAGTCTGTGCTGCGAGAATAGGGCTCTAAATCGGTCACAGGTAGTTCAGAGAACCGCCAAATTTGCCATTCTTCCTTTAATGTTGATTTATTGTTCTTACATGACTCCCTCGTAGATAGTTTGTCTTCGCGTAGAAAAATAAAATATTTGGAGTGTCAGTTTTGACAGAAGTGATTGTTATCGGCCTCAGGATTACTCTTGACAATTCTGTGTACCTTTTCTGGTAGCTGAGGAGCCGCCACAATGTGTAGCTCACACCGGTGACCTGAAGCCGATCCAGCACCCTGGTCGCTCCTGTTCACTGTGTCAGCTGCTTTGTGGTCTTGACGGCTGGAACCAACGGATCAAGGCAGTGGAACCTGATGGTCACTGCCGAACGAAGAAAGTTACATCTGGAAGATGAAGACATTGTGGAATGTGGCGTAACACGAACACATTTGGAAAAATATTAGTAAAAGTCGATGGGAGGCTGAACACTTCGGAAGCTAGTGTACAGGCTAGGACATTCTGGGAAAAAATATTGTGCTTTTACTATGCCTGTGTGGGAGGGAAAGTAAAAATATCAGCTCGCAAGATTATGTATTGGGTCCTGTTTAAAACTAAAACGTTTATCGAAATGCGCTAAATTACAGAAGCAGAAGAAACGTTTATAACAGTTACTGAAAAAAATGAGAGCTCTGATACTGGCGTGTGTCTACCTTGACGAACTGAGCTTTGACGTCACCTTTTCCTCGCTACCTATTTCCCTCTTTATCTTCTGCCCTTGCCCCTTCCTTTCCTTTCTTCTTCTCTTTCTTGTTCTTTCTCTTTTATCTCAGCTTCCCTCCTTGCCTGTTAGAGTGTCTGTACAAGGTAAACAAAGGTGACTCTGTGACGCTTGTTATCACCACGCCCACTTCCGCTCACACCTTTGACCACAGGGAAGTTGTCGCATTGTCGCTCCAGTGTGGTCCTTGTATCACCCCTCCTGCCACCCACCACCACTCGTGTTTACCCTCATCCCCCCTCCCTTTCCCGTCCCTCTCAGCATTGGCAGGGTGAGTCGTCCCAGCCACCAGATGACTCAGGCAACAACCTGTTAAGTTAAACAAAATTGCCTGTGGAGACTCATTATAGGTGTGACTTATGTCTTGTTAGGAAAATTTGGAGTATATTGGAAAGGCAGATAGCAGTTGACCTTACAGTATTAGAGTGGCTTTCAACCGGAGGCGCAAACGGATTTCAGGAAAATGATCCAGGAGGTCAGTGGAAAATGAAGGCAGGAAGCGCTTGCTATGTGAAAAATGCACACAGCAGAACACGAGACACTACTGTTTCACACTAATTCTTATTAACTTTCAAATGGAAACATGGTGGGTAGCCTCTGTCAACTAAAAGAGGTGAGGATATTTATTAAAACTAAAGGAACATTCTTCCTCGCCACTTTGATTATGGAGGGGTTTAGCCCGTCTTAAATGTCCTCAGTCTTAAGCTGAAAGGTACACACACTTCTCATTGGTAACTACGATGCACTTGCAATGCTCATCACTAAGCTGCAGTTTTGGAATGCCATCGTCAAACAGAGGAGCTCAGCATTCTTTCTCTTGAAATCCTGAAAATATATAAAAAAAAATATCAGTGATATACTTATAATTGAGATTGCGTGACCTTCATGTTCTGGAGGTTAAGTTCAGGGTTATATTTATCTGGCCTAAAGCAGTCCTGTTTTAAATCTTTCTATAAATCCCTTCTATGTTGCAAACGAGGATGTTACTGAAGCTCTTGCTATGTGGAAAGTGCACACGAGACACCACTGTTTCACACTAACTCTCACTAGTTTTTAAGTTGCAACATGGTGGGTCGCCTTTATCAAATGAAAGAGTCGACTTATTTATTGAAACTGTTCCTTGATCATGTGAAAAATCACTAAAGAGCTTTATTTTTTTCACTTTGGTTATTTTGCATATTGTGATATCACCTGTTACTGTGTACAACAACATAAATATAACATTAGAATTGGACATTGGACAAAAGTCTGATGCTTTGTTTATTCAAGTGAGAGATTTTAACCATCGAATTGATTTTCAGAAGGCCGAGAAAGTTTTATCAAGCTAGTCCATGGTTGAGAGAAATATAATAGAATCAAGCTTCATAAAAATAGTTTTGAATTTAATATGAATATTTATTTAGGATTATACAAATTAGATTAATTTATGATTAATACAATTTGGGAAGAATTTAAGATATGTTCAACAAGTTAAAATCATAAAACTTGGGAAGAATATAAGCTATGTTTGACAAGTCTTGACCATCTCACCCACATAAAGGGAAGGGTGAGGTGTCGGATGTTGACCACGAGGTGTAATCTCGCCCTTATATGCCGTCTTCTGTTCTATTATTTTTACAGTTCCTTGATAATGTGAGAAATCACAAAACACTTGGAAATTCTTTTTCACAATTTATATATATTTTATATATATATATATATATATATATATATATATATATATATATATATATATATATATATATATAATCTGCACAATTTACATCAGGGAAAATAAAGGGAGCGGTGGATGAGAGGTTTGTTAGGGAAAGCGCGGGGAAAAACGCCTGAAGACCACTGTTCTTCATGACTGTGGCAAGGATAGTATGGCAGAAGTCTATAATGAGATAAAAGTGAGTCAGAGGGAGCAAATCAATAAATTAAGGCGTAGTTAGAATGGGAAATATGTGAAAGGGAGGAAAAAAGGAACAAAAGAAAGCAAGTATGTTAATATCGGTAGCTAGAATATTCGTGAAAATCGTTCTAACACGATTGTAAACATCTCAGGGAATGGGCAGGGTTCGAAACCATGGAAAGCCAGTTTTGAAACTAACAGGCCAATGTTCTAACTACTAACCTGCTACATTTAGAATTAGCTTGCCATAGGTTCGATCCTTTCCTCTTCCCTGAGTAACCAGGATAGGCTGGAGTGAGAAGGAAGCCGTCCAAAGATCATGACAGGAGTATAAATTAAGGAAAATTAAAAATATAAAAAAATGAAAGGATCGGAGAGGCGAGTGCGTCAGTGGGAGTCAATAGGAACAAGACACAAAAGTGAAAGAGGTGGAGGGGGATGAAAAAAAAGCCGGAAAGGGTATGCAAGAACATGGTAAATGAGAAACCGAGGCAGGGGGAGGAAGAAGAATGGAAAGAAAAGGAGGAATGGATGGGGTAAGGGAAAAGGAAGAATTGGAACTGGATGAAGGGCGTGAAGGGAGAGGAAAGTATATAGTATGAATTTTTTTATTAATATTTTTTTATGTATAGTGAAAAGGATGGGGGTTAACGTGGAAGGGATGGATGGTTACACGGAAGAGAGCAGGAAGGGTGGGGGACGGGGGGCATCATTTACCTGACCAACACTTTGTGTGTGTACAGTATTTCTTGAGACCATAGACTGGTGATCATAAGTGACGAACAGTGATCAAGTTATTATTGAAGCAGAATGAAGAGTGATGTTCACTTTTTAATGTTACCCAGTATTATTATGTTGGTAAAACTCTGAGGATGTATATATACTTTGTGGTGCGCCAAACACTTTGTTTTATAATTCAGTCTAAACAATGTTGGAAGCTCCATCCTACATTCTTCAAGTCGCTTGTTCTAATTAAAAGAGGTCTTCATAATTCACTACCATCATCGCCACTGTCACATCAATAGGGAAAGTGAAGTCCACTAAGAGAAATATTTTATGTAAAGGTTGTCGTGTAGTGAGAATACCTCTTACATTCAATTACAATCAATAATGTCCAAATATTTACATAAGTGTTTCATAAAGGGTTATATTGTGTAGTACTGGTGAGGGGAGAAGGTAAGGGAGGGAGGGAGGGACAGACATGGATGGAGGAGGCAAGAGAAAATGATGGAGAAATGAGTGTATGCTCTTTTTACTTGTACTTGCCTAGTTGTTTTTTATAGGATTCGAATCATTGCCTTATAGTCGTCTCGTCTAGTGTTGTAAGTTTAAGTTCCTCGAGTCTTTCCTCGTAGCACATACCTCCTTAGTTCAGGTAACATTCTTTGCCAATTTGTGGATCTTTAGTTTATATAAAGTTGATCTCCTGAGCCGTGCCTCTCAACGTAGTATGGTGGTGTGGTGAGCTTCACTGCTGAAGCTTCTCCCTTCATACCTGAACATTTAACATCTCTCTTGCATAGTTTGTCACCCAGTAAGGTCTCACAAGGTCATGTGTATATGTCGTGAGTTAACTAGCTTCTCTCCAGTCGTCGTGCTCTCCGCCCTACCATCATCGCTGCCATCCAGTTAGAAGGTGAAGCAGCAAGCGCCATGAGGCTATGTTAGAAAATATGTTGACAGTGTCAATACAGCATATTGATTAAGGAGTCTGTAATATAGTATAATGGAAGCTGAGACGATTCAAAGCAGGATATATTGGATCACGCAAGTTAGTTCAGAGTTAACCCTTAATTGGTAGCAAGATGTACGCACGAACGCGACACACACACACACACACACACACACACACACACACACACACACACACACAAGAGCTATGACTCGACCCCTGCAACCACAACTAGGTGAGTACACACACACACACACTAATCAGCACTGGTTTAGAAATGGTAAATCTTGTCTTACTAACCTACTGTAGTTCTGTTACAAAGTAACAAAAGTGAGACAGGAGTGAGAGGGTTGGATGGCTTGCATATTCTTGGACTGCAAGAAGCATTTGATACTGTACCTCACAAGAAACTTTTAAGAAAAAACTTGAGGTACAGGCAGGAATGGCAATGTATTCCGGTAGCTCAGAGAATACTTTACCGAAAGGAAACAGTGTGATAATTATCCGGGAAGAGTTGTCAGAACGGGAAGGAGTGGCAAGCGGGGTTCCGCAAGGATCGGTATTAGGACCAGTACTGTTTCTGACATACATGTAAATGACATGCGAGATGGGATTGAGTTAGGTTTATCTCTACTGACGATGTAAAGCTAATGAGGATAAAAACCGACGAGGCAAGGAAAGGCTACAAATGTTTCCGGACAAGCTGCAGGATTAGTAACATAAGTGGATACCTAAATTTAACCCCAGAAAATGTATGGTTGTGAAGATCGGGGAAGGATTAAGAAGGCTAGAAGTGAATCTGGTAAGCGGTAAGTTGAGAGATGGAGCCCAGGAGCTGAAACTCGACACCTGCAACCATATAGACGTAAGTACACACATGAATGCATGCACGCAAGTTCGTTCGTAAAAAATCACATCGTTCTTATATTTCCCGTGTCCGACATTATGGATTTTCAAATGCGTGTTTGGGTGAATTGTGAATTAGTTTCTTGTTGAATAAAAGCACACACAATACCATGTCAAGCATAGTTCTAATACAACTTCTGGCACCATGGCAAAGAACCATGATAATTTGGGTGAAAGTCAAAAGAATATGCCTCTCAGATATAGTGTTATTAGTAGTAATGATACATGTTATGGTGAAAACAATTTAGAGAAATTCTACAGAAATAAGGAATTTGCAGCCATTTAACGCAACGTTCAGCTGACCCTCAACCTCACTCACTTCTAAGAACATTCCTCCACATTAAAAGGTATTTATTTCACTACAAAACAATGATAGAAGCGGCGATGAGGGGGAAAGTGATCATTATATAACTAAAAGCTAGAAGTTGGCGAGTCTGGTGATAGTGATGTTAGTGACTCAGGCTTGGTAAGTATTTCCAGGCTCTGTTCCTGTTACAGGAAAAACAATCATATCCATAAATGGTGTTATAGGTGAAGTCACAAAAATAATAATGTAAATACTGCATAAAATCAGCTGTACTTGTGAAGGACGTGTAATGTGACGTCGTGTATTTAGTCACTTTGTTAATGGTTGAAGTCGGACCGAAACGTCGTCGTAAGCTTTTCTCTCTCCATGTGCGGCTTACTTGCGTATTGTTTCAGTCACGGTATTGTGCTTTTTCGTTCTTTCTTCACAAGCTAGAATATTACATATAAGTTAATCAACTGTTATAAATAGTATAAATACACAAATTTCGGAAAGCAGGTCCGTGGCGGTGATTCTCGTCCATCAAAAAATAGTCTTCAGTGAGTTCCTCAAACCTCACTGCCCATCCTCTTAATAACAGACAGCATCTCACTATTGTTTTTTTGTTTATCAGGACTGTTTGTCTTTATCTTGTCTTTAATCTATTACCGTTTTGGCATGTAATGAAAAGACAGGCATTAGAACTGAGCTAGAAATATGTAAACTCGATTAAATAGTGTGAACACAACATGAGGAACAAATTACGAAGAGAAAAACAAGAAAAAAAACGGAGGAAATACGAAGAACAAAGTGGGAACCAAACACGAGGGAGACACGGGGAGCACACAGCAGCACTAGTGTGTGTGTACAGTTTGCGGCAAGTTTACCCCCGCAGGAAGTCTCTGTGGTTCTCTGGTGGCCAGGTACCACGATCCTCTGTGTGAGGTTTTTTTTTTTTTTTTTGTGGCGCGCGTCTTTGTGGTGGCGCTAGATGCCCATGAAAGGAACGTAATGGGCCTCAGTAGCCAGCCAGCGTGCCAGCCTGCCTGCCTGCCTGCCTGCCTGCCTGCCTGCCTGCCTGCTTCAGCCAGTTTCCAGCACTGTCCTAATGTCTTCCAGCACTGTCCTATAAATTCTCAGCATTATTTTGCCAGTTTCCAGCACTGTCCTATAAATTCCCAGCAATGCCTTGCTAGTTTCCAATATTGTCCTCCAGTTTCCAGCATTGTCCTGCTCTGCCAGGTTCCAGCATTGTCCTAACAGGTTCCTGCGCTGCCTTGCGCTGCCACACATCACAGTTAAGATAATTATCCAGATTTTTTGTTAGACTTTCCAACTATTTTTTATAATGATTTTCCTCTTTGATAAACCTGAAGATGATGCTGCCTCTGCTGATCTTGACACAGTGGTGAGATAAGTGGGAGGGATGTTCCAGCAGCCTGAGAGGAGGCTGGCCAACTCTGCCATCGTGAGAAAAAAATGAGATGTGCTGGTAGCAAGAGGTGAAAACTTCCTTGGGGACACCAGGGAATTGAATGTGTATGCCAGTGACACTCTTGAATTCCACAAAGGCTCAATTAAAACCTCTTCTTGTGGCTTTCTTCCGTGCCCCCACCCGCCCTTCCCTCCTAATCCCTGCCTTTCCCTCCTATACCTTCTCTTTCCCTCCTCTTTCCTTTCTCCCTTATCCCCCTCCCTCCTGTGCCGGCTGCAGTTTCAAAACCGACTAAAAAATCTCGGGATTCTTCTAGTGTTGCGTGTTCTTGTTTGTGTACTTTTTGAGGCTGAACTGGTAGCGATTCGAAACATCTGCTCTTATATTGACATGAACCTAATAGTGTCCTCACGTGAGGCATTGTGTTGGAGATGGTGGAGGCATCACCGACTGCAGCCACAGCAGTTTTGGCGGTGGCATCTGCGGCTGCGGCGAAACCCTGGGCAGTGGGGGCATCTCCGGCGGCATTGTGCGCATATTTAGAGGCTATTGTACACCTCAGGCCTCCCCAGGAGCTTTTTGTGCACCCTCTACTCTGCCCCTGTACCTGCCCTCTCCCCTTACCTGCCCTCTGCCTCCACAACGCCCCATACTCACCTTTCATCACGCCCGTGCACGCACCCAGGCACGTACGGCGCTTTTCATGGTTGGGGATAGGGCAGGGCAGGGCATTTAAACCAACCCTTCTCGTGGCTGAAAGAAAAAATCATTGAGTGTAATTCTTACCACATCATTTATTTTTAAGCCATGAATTATTCATTATATATATATATATATATATATATATATATATATATATATATATATATATATATATATAGTATATATATTGCAACGTATAACAACACAGATAAATGAAGTAATGCATAAAAGCTAAAGAGAAATTTGAAGTACGAGCAAAAAACTGGGACCCACATAGCGAACTGTAAAATACACCGTCAGATACTCGTATAGTGTCAACGTCGCTCATCAACCACTAAAACAAAGGCTGGTATGCTTAGGAGAATGGCCTCAATGTTGGCTGATCAGCAAAGTTTACTCTAGGTTAAAATGTTGTTTGATTATCTTGCTCGTTCATTCATTTGTGTTCCTGTTTATGAGAACTTTGTTTTGTACATTTATTATGTTATCAACAATATAGATGGTTGATGTCACTGGCACTAGTATGCCATACAGTCATTGTTCTCAGATATTCTAAAGCTTTGTTATCAAGCTGTATGTACGGACTCAAAAACCCTTTCTTAATGGATAAACCAGAGACTTGAGGATGGACGACGTTGCTGCATGTTTGGCGCAGCGCCTGTAATGTTTATAGATGACTTAATGGTATAATATGTAATGGTTTACACTGACTCTCTTCTTACCTGATAATAATTTACCTTCTTTGAATTTTAATAGTACTAATTTGACATACTATTTTAAAATGATTTATATACACTGTATCAGCTTTGGTGAAATTTTATGTAATTGTTATAAAACCCATATTATTCTACATTCTATGTTCTATATTTTCAGACCATTTTATGTTCTCGTTGTATCTTATGACGTGGTACTTTTTCATGGAATGATACGGTTTATGTTCCTACTCTTCCTACATATCAGCATCCTGTCTAATGTACCTACTTCCGTCACACCAGCATCCTGTGTCTAGTGTACCTACTTCCATCACACCAGCATCCTGTGTCTAGCATACCTAGTTCCATCACACCAGCATCCTGTGTCTAGTGTATCTACTACCATCACACCAGCACCCTGTGTCTAGCATACCTAGTTCCATCACACCAGCATCCTGTGTCTAGCATACCTAGTTCCATCACACCAGCATCCTGTGTCTAGCATACCTAGTTCCATCACACCAGCATCCTGTGTCTAGTGTATCTACTACCATCACACCAGCATCCTGTGTCTAGTTGCCTACTTTCATCACACCAGCAGCCTGTGTCTAGTATACCTACTTCCATCACACCAGCACCCTGTGTCTAGTGAACCTAGTTCCATCACACCAGCATCCTGTGTCTAGCATACCTAGTTCCATCACACCAGCATCCTGTGTCTAGCATACCTAGTTCCATCACACCAGCACCCTGGGTCTAGTGTACCTACTTCCATCACACCAGCATCCTGTGTCTAGTGTACCTACTTCCATCACACCAGCACCCTGGGTCTAGTGTACCTACTTCCATCACACCAGCATCCTGTGTCTAGCATACCTAGTTCCATCACACCAGCATCCTGTGTCTAGCATACCTAGTTCCATCACACCAGCATCCTGTGTCTAGCATACCTAGTTCCATCACACCAGCATCCTGTGTCTAGCATACCTAGTTCCATCACACCAGCATCCTGTGTCTAGCATACCTAGTTCCATCACACCAGCATCCTGTGTCTAGCATACCTAGTTCCATCACACCAACATCCTGTGTCTAGCATACCTAGTTCCATCACACCAGCATCCTGTGTCTAGCATACCTAGTTCCATCACACCAGCATCCTGTGTCTAGCATACCTAGTTCCATCACACCAGCATCCTGTGTCTAGCATACCTAGTTCCATCACACCAGCATCCTGTGTCTAGCATACCTAGTTCCATCACACCAGCATCCTGTGTCTAGCATACCTAGTTCCATCACACCAACATCCTGTGTCTAGCATACCTACTTCCATCACACCAGCACCCTGGGTCTAGTGTACCTACTTCCATCACACCAGCATCCTGTGTCTAGCATACCTAGTTCCATCACACCAGCATCCTGTGTCTAGCATACCTAGTTCCATCACACCAACATCCTGTGTCTAGCATACCTAGTTCCATCACACCAGCATCCTGTGTCTAGCATACCTAGTTCCATCACACCAGCATCCTGTGTCTGATGTTCCTATTTCCCTTTTATGTATTTAATATAATTTTTCATAAAGCAGCACTCAGTATTTTACACTCAGGTTTTATCAATAATGATTGCATTATGTCTGATAAGTGTGAAGTGATTTGTTTTTCCCTCATATGTATGTTTGCACGGATATCTATTGTTTTTACCAGCAAACGTAAACAAATTTTGGTTGCTGTGTTAGTTTTGTTGCAGATTCACAGAATGGTTTATAAATATTACTTTAATAATTGTCTAGTGGGGGACGAGGGTTAGTCTTTAGATCATCCATACACACAACTAGACTATCACATAAGTCAAGCACCGTTAACAGTCTTCCTGACCCACACATTGTGTGATGGCACCACATGTTAAAATAAGCATCCTCCTCCACAGGATACATTCGAACAATCCTCCTGCCATTCTCGTCGTAAGAGGGCAGCACACGTTAAAACACTTCTGCCCCACACACTGTGTGACGGCAGCACACATTAAAACAATCAATCCTGCTGTCCCACAGTGCACGTTAAAACAATCCTCTTGTCTCACAGTGCACGTTAAAACAATACTCCTGCCAAACATATTGAGTGATGACAGCACACGTTAAAATAGTTATTCTGCCTCACACATTGAGTGAGGGTAGCACACGTTGCCACACCGTAATAATAGTGTTGCCTCTCGCAGTTTTGCGTGCAACAAAGTAAGGTGTGAGGGAGATTGAGTGGTGAATGCCGTTGTTGCGTGTCCACGCTGTTGTGATACTGCGGCGGCGTGCACGATGAAGCACATTGTTCCTGCGGTTTCGCTATGGTTTGCAAGCGATTTTCTTTAGTGTGGGAGAGGAGGCGAGAAAATACTTTGGTGTCTGGTACTGGATCGTAGGAGCAAGCAGTGCATCTTATTACCCATTTTTGTGTAATTATTTATAGTTAAATTAGCAGAGTTATGCTGGTGATGTGTCGTCTCCCGTGTAAAGGTTGTTATATAATGGTTTAAACTGGTAGGTCTTTTGCAACTAATCACTCACTGTCAAGGTTTATTTACTAGTGTCTATTGTGCACTGTTTTTCTTCTTTAACAACTGTGCCCTCGTGTTATCCATATTGACGCTGTTCAAAATAATAGAAGTCATAAAGTATAACTTTATGACTTCTATTATTTATACTTCTTGATATGAATTCAGGAATTCTATTAGCTTTATTACAATTATGCACTGCAGTTGAGGCTTTAAATTTCTGCAAGATGTTTTTCGCACTCTTAGATATGCATTATTTAGCTGTAAGTACCGTAATATCTTGTTTTTCGTAGGATTGCAACCTTACTCTTGTCTTCATTGAAATGCAACTGCCTTCTCCGAACCCAATATTCATCTATCCAGGTCATTCTGTATCCTTTTAGTGTCCTAGTCTGAAATTATTTAACGGCCTATCTTAGTGTGATAGGTAAACATAAGAAGTATATTTTGCTTCATCAGTGTGGTTTATGTAGATTGTTAACAAGGGTGCCAACACTGTGGCACACAACTCGTAACAGGTCCTCATTTCAATATTTCCCCATCAGATAAATGATTTAGAAAACCGACAATTTGATAAATACGACACCCTTGTAACATCTGAATTTTATCAAGATTGATGGACTGAACACATCTACTCGAGGCTGAGGACTGACTACCTCAAACTCCTCCTCATCTTCCACCGTTCTTCTCTGAATTGGACTGAAGAAGCCACTGGCTGACGAAACGTTTTCAACATAAAGATACTCAAATATTGCACAAGTGTCTCACAAACTCTGTGTTGACACCAGCTGGTGTCAACACAGCTGGTGTCAACACGATACCTTTACTCTGAGGACACTTCCTCCTCAAGCCACTTGTTGCTGCTCATGCAACATTGCATAGCTCATAATGACGCACGGAGACGTGTGAAAGATCTTGAGTTGAAGATTTCCATTTCCCCGTGGCTTGGCTTATCTTGCATTGCTAAGATCGCATGTCTGCGATTATATTGCATATGTACGTGTGTATGAATGTGTGTGTTAGTTACCAGTTGTCAAAAGCACTTGCCGATAGACACTTGGCTCAACCCTGTGCAACCGAATTGTCCTCTTAAGATTTGTTAAGTCATATCGTGAATTAAGGAAAGATCCTGGACTTCACCTTACGAAAGCTAAATAAATGCGATAGTAATTATGAACAAGGTAGATTATAGTGGAAAAATAAACATTTTATTAGAAGATAGGGAAACTTAGGTGCCCCTTCAACTGTACAGATGTAGTCGTAGAGGTAGGGAGGGACAACCAGCACTACGCTCTGCTCACCTTGCAACTATCTACGAAAAGAAATTCTACTCACTGATGACGGAAAATATTATTGAAACGAAATTCAAGCATCAGAATAATTTTTACGATGTATTAGTTGATCTGTTTCCCATTTATGTGTATCTGGGGAAAAAGTGGATTAATATAATTTGAATTGATAACTTATCCTACGTTTGGCAGTGGCATATGATTTTTAGCCAGCAGGAAGGTGAAAGATCATACTGCAGATCCAGTGTTGCTTATTACAAGACATATTACCAGAGATAAACGCTGCTGTCTTGCAAGATTAAATAAATGTAATCTACTAGTGCACCATTATTAAATTCAATGACATAAAAAATGCAACTGTTGTATACATTTAATTAATGCACTATATAAGCAAAGATTTTTTTGTAATTAATTTTTTTGGGGGGTAAGCAATGCTTATCTTGCTTCTTATGAATATCCCAAAGCACTTAGTAGTAATTAATAAGAACAATTATATATATATGTGAATTCTTTCTTTAAGAGCCACAAACAGAAACTGTGGATTAAGTTTTCACATGTCTGCTGATGTACTCAACTTCATACTTTTCTCACACGAATTTTCCTTCGTTTATTACTACTATTTGTGTTCTATTTGTTAGAAAATTGAATATGCATTTGCCTACTTTTCCTATTATATCTATTAACTATGTTACGCTCTGTCGCCTTATGATTGCATTCATCAGACCACGTCTGCATTTTGGCGATCTTTCCAAGTCTTTGTAATTTTGTAGTTATGATCTCGTAGTTGTGACAAGCATGATTTTCTGGTCTAAATTAATGTTCACTTATATTGTACACATCTTGCTTTTTCATAAAATTAGTAATTTGGCATTGTATCATCCACTCAAGGATTTTTATAACTGGGTCTTTCATCTACCATTTCTACTTCATCGAGACGTAAATATGCTCTAGTTAAGGTAATAACTGTGTTGTACACAACCCGCACGTAGGAGAGAGGACCTTACCACGACGTTTCGGTCCGTCTTGGACCATTTACAAAGTCGCACTGTAAATGGTCCAAGTCGGAGCGAAACGTCGTCGTCAGTAGTGTCTCTTTCCTTTTACTGTGAGGTTATTTGTGTATTGTTCCAGCCACGGTATTGTGTCTTTTTGTTCTTCAACTGTGTTGTTGTTAAGGTAATAACTGTGTTGTAGTTAAGGTAATAACTGTGTTGTAGTTAAGGTAATAACTGTGTTGTAGTTAAGGTAATAACTGTGTTGTAGTTAAGGTAATAACTGTGGAAATTGCAACATTCCTCATTGGGTATAACATATATCAGATAAAAAAAATTCTCGATTCTCACGCCACATTATACACAGTCCCATTATCACAAGATAACCCAAATTTTGCAGCTATTACTGGAATAATATAAGACTTAACCGGGCGGATTTTCATATATAATCTCAGTGTCTGGATCGACTGACAGACAAATGAATATAGCTGACCCCAGCATTACTAAACTATACATATCACACTTCCTATGCACCAGTTGACTTAAATATTTTCCACATCGTCAGGATATAAGACAAATGAACTCACGCAGACATTACTGGTATGGAGAAAATGATTGTAATTTCAATGATGAAATACAGGGAAATGTTTGGCATGAAACTTTCTGTATTGGAAAATGATAGGCTAGATAATACCACCACTACTACTTCTACTACCAATAATAATAATAATGTATTGAGTAAGGCACTTACGATGTAAGGTGTCTGCTGTCTTACTGCTTGCATATTTTTCTTTGTTCCTGGTGTACTCGTCTTTCCCCCTCCCCTCTCCTCTTCCCTTCTCTCCACTTGCAAATTCTGCATTGTTAATGATTTCCTTTCATTCTGTCAGTCTGTCTTTGTGCGCATGGTACAGTAGCATGGTACAGTATCATGGTACAGTAGCATGGTACAGTAGCATGGTACAGTATCGCTGCTCTACACTTGTGCTATTTCCCGTCTGCATCTGTTGCCGTGTGATTAACTAGGCTTACACAACCACCCCGTGTGTTTATGTCCAAGTATGGTTGACTTAGGTTTCCACTTACTGCCATGCTGCAGTGCTCTTACCTTACGTGGTCAACATTCTAACTCTCAGTCTCCCCTTTCATGCATATGTTGCGTACACGCTCATGTACACTAGTACATTCTCTATTTCCATCTGTCTCCCCTTCTTGCATACGTTGCCTACACATCCGCGCTCGAGTATCTCTCACTGTAGGACAGTATCAATGACTAGGATTATTGGCTAGCCTTTCTGCTTGTCTGTGTTGCCCTCTGCTTGTCTGTATTGTTTACCTGTGTTGCCTCTGTTTGTCTATTGTTTACCTGTGTTGCATCTCTGCTTGTCTGTGTTGGATTTGCTTGTCTGTGTTGCCTCTGCTTGTCTGTGTCGCCTCTCCTTGGTTGTGTCGCCTCTCTGCTTGTGTCGCCTCTCCTTGGTTGTGTCGCCTCTCCTTGGTTGTGTCGCCTCTCTGCTTGTGTCGCCTCTCCTTGGTTGTGTCGTCTCTCCTTAGTTGTGTAGTCTCTCCTTGGTTGTGTCGTCTCTCCTTGGTTGTGTCGTTTTCCTTGGTTGTGTCGTCTCTCCTTGGTTGTGTGTCTCTCCTTGGTTGTGTCGTCTCTCCTTGGTTTGTCGTCTCTCCTTGGTTGTGTCGCTCTCCTTGGTTGTGTAGTCTCTCCTTGGTTGTGTCGCTCTCCTTGGTTGTGTAGTCTCTCCTTGGTTGTGTAGCTCTCCTTGGTTTGTCGTCTCTCCTTGGTTGTGTCGTCTCTCCTTGGTTGTGTCGTCTCTCCTTAGTTGTGTAGTCTCTCCTTGGTTGTGTCGTCTCTCCTTGGTTGTGTCGTCTCTCCTTGGTTGTGTCACCTCCTTGGTTGTGTCGTCCTCCTTGGTTGTGTCGTCTCTCCTTGTTGTGTAGTCTCTCCTTGGTTGTGTCGTCTCTCCTTGGTTGTGATCTCTCCTTGGTTGTGTCGCCTCTCCTTGGTTGTGTCGCTCTCCTTGGTTGTGTCGCCTCTCCTTGGTTGTGTCGTCTCTCCTTGGTTGTGTCGCCTCTCCTTGGTTGTGTCGTCTCCTTGGTTGTGTCGTCTCTTTTGGGTTTTGTGTCACCTCTCCTTGGTTGTGTCGCCTCTCCTTGGTTGAGTCGTCTCTCCTTGGTTGTGTCACTCTCCTTGGTTGTGTCGTCTCTCCTCTGGTTGAGTCGTCTCTCCTTGGTTGTGTCGTCTCTCCTTGGTTGGTCGTCTCTCCTTGGTTAGTCGTCTCCTTGGTTGTGTCGTCTCTCCTTGGTTGTGTCGTCTCCTTGGTTGTGTCGTCTCTCCTTGGTTGTGTCGTCTCTCCTTGGTTGTGTCACTCTCCTTGGTTTGTCGTCTCTCCTTGGTTGAGTCGTCTCTCCTTGGTTGTGTCGTCTCTCCTTGGTTGAGTCGTCTCTCCTTGGTTGTGTCGTCTCTCCTTGGTTGTGTCGTCTCTCCTTGGTTGTGTCGTCTCTCCTTGGTCGTGTCGTCTCTCCTTGGTTATGTCGTCTCTCCTTGGTTGTGTCGTCTCTCCTTGGTTGAGTCGTCTCTCCTTGGTTGTGTCGTCTCTCCTTGGTTGTGTCGTCTCTCCTTGGTTGTGTCGTCTCTCCTTGGTTGTGTCGTCTCTCCTTGGTTGTGTCACCTCTCCTTGGTTGTGTCGTCTCTCCTTGGTTGAGTCGTCTCTCCTTGGTTGTGTCGTCTCTCCTTGGTTGGTCGTCTCTCCTTGGTTGTGTCGTCTCTCCTTGGTTGTGATCGTCTCTCCTTGGTTGTGTCGTCTCTCCTTGGTCTTGTCGTCTCTCCTTGGTTGTGTCGTCTCTCCTTGGTTGTGTCGTCTCTCCTTGGTTGTGTCGTCTCTCCTTGGTTGAGTCGTCTCTCCTTGGTTATGTCGTCTCCTTGGTTGTGTCGTCTCTCCTTGGTTGTGTCGTCTCTCCTTGGTTGTGTCGTCTCTCCTTGGTTGTGTCGTCTCTCCTTGGTTATGTCGTCTCTCCTTGGTTGTGTCGTCTCTCCTTGGTTGATGTCGTCTCTCCTTGGTTATGTCGTCTCTCCTTGGTTGTGTCGTCTCTCCTTGGTTGTGTCGTCTCTCCTTGGTTGTGTCGTCTCTCCTTGGTTGTGTCGTCTCTCCTTGGTTGTGTCGTCTCTCCTTGGTTGTGTCGTCTCTCCTTGGTTGTGTCGTCTCTCCTTGGTTGTGTCGTCTCTCCTTGGTTGTGTCGTCTCTCCTTGGTTGTGTCGCCTCTCCTTGGTTGAGTCGTCTCTCCTTGGTTGTGTCGTCTCTCCTTGGTTGTGTCGTCTCTCCTTGGTTGGTGTCTCCTTGGTTGTGTCGCCTCTCCTTGGTTGTGTCGTCTCTCCTTGGTTGTGTCGTCTCCTTGGTTGTGTCGTCTCTCCTTGGTTGTGTCGTCTCTCCTTGGTTGTGTCGTCTCTCCTTGGTTGTGTCGTCTCTCCTTGGTTGTGTCGTCTCTCCTTGGTTGTGTCGTCTCTCCTTGGTTGTGTCGTCTCTCCTTGGTTGTGTCGTCTCTCCTTGGTTGTGTTGTCTCTCCTTGGTTGTGTCGTCTCTCCTTGGTTGTGTCGTCTCTCCTTGGCTGAGTCGTCTCTCCTTGGTTATGTCGTCTCTCCTTGGTTGAGTCGTCTCTCCTTGGTTATGTCGTCTCTCCTTGGTTATGTCGTCTCTCCTTGGTTGCGTCGTCTCTCCTTGGTTATGTCGTCTCTCCTTGGTTGAGTCGTCTCTCCTTGGTTATGTCGTCTCTCCTTGGTTATGTCGTCTCTCCTTGGTTGTGTCGCCTCTCGGCTCTTCCCTTCATAATTCACTAGGCTGCACCATGGTGCAGACCATTCTCCTAAATGTCAGATTTTTTTTACTGATCCTGAAAGCAGATGGTAAAGCGACATTGACGCTAAAATGTAAAGTTCTAAAGAAGTTCCAGTCTGTTGGGTCGGCCCCCGTTTTCTGTTCACGATTTAAAACATTCTCGCTAAAATAATAAAAACACAATACCTTGGCCAGAACAATTCACACACAAAAAAACACTCTTTGACAGACTTTTTTTCCGTTTACCGCAAACCTATGCACAGTGAGGTGCACATTCACTGCTTTTCTTACATGCTCTTCTGCCAATGTAAGTGTTCTGGTTTATCTCTTCCTTCGTGCCCTCCGCGTCTGTGACCCTCAATTTCTTAACTCAATCGCCACTCTTCGCAACTTCTCTCGTCTTAGCAATCCTCCCGATTGCATTAACTCTGACTGTCGTATGCCAAATACACTTCTCTCCTAAGTTAGTATTTATTTCGTGAAAAATCTCACCGCTGTGTAGTATTGTATTGCACACATGATTATTTTTAAATGGAGAACACTTTAACCTAAGCAAACCTGAACTAAATTAAATCACATAAGTACGAGAAATTAGCATAAAAATGTACGGAGGAAATCAAGGTTGGTATGTTGTCCTGCCACCCCCACAACCTGCCGTCACGTGTGACACTGATCACCCTGTCTCAGGTTACCTGATTTTATTCTATTCTCCGTAAGTTATGACGTGTTGGTATCCCTATCTGCGGTGCAGCCAGGGTTCTTCTCTCTTTCCACTCCCTCTCTACTCATCTGCATCAACAAATGAAAGATATATATATGTCGTGCCGAATAGGTAAAAACTTGCTATTTTGGCTTAAATAGCAACGCTCTTTTTGCCGAATAAGGCAAGCGAAAATCTATGTATGCAATAATTTCGCAAAAATCATTCTGAACCTAACGAAAAGCATATTTCATTGTGTTTGTTTATTATTAAATTATTGTAAACTTATCTAAAATATATTTAGTTGGATTAGGCTAAATTAAATTGCGCTTGTTATAATAAGGTTGGGTAAGTTTTCTAAGATTCTTTTGGTACAAAATTATTAATTTTTACGTTAACATAAATGAAAAAATATATATTTTTAAATGTTTGTGTGTGTGTGTGTGTGTGTACGAATAACCCACATTCAATAGTTCAGAAATAAAGGCAAATATGTTTCAGTTACCCATACGGTAAATGTATAGATCACTTAGTGAAATACATAAGCATAAGACTAATTATGAAAACTTAATTTAAGATATATTGGGAAAGAGAATAATATGTATGGCAGTTCATCCAAGCTTCCCATAAGTAAGCTGTGTACCCAGGATGCTGCAGGCATTTCCTCCCCGAGCTTACCCCTGAAAAACAACGGTCAGTTTGCCGAATAAGCAATGTGAAAAATTTGCATTTGTATTAAATCGGCGAAAATCAGTTAAAATGTAGTTAAAAAATATATATAATTGATGTTAATGCCAAATATATTTACATTGACCAAAGGTAAGTTCAGTGGGATGAGGCTACAGCAGTTAGTTTTGATAGAACAAAATATAATGTTTATGATATTTTAAAGGAAAACAATTAGTAATTGTTAAAAATAAAGTTTTGGGAAAATCTGTTTTAAGCAGTTGTGCTTGACTGACTGATTCTCATTAACAGGCGCCGCTCTCTCTTTCTCTCTCTTTTTCTCTCTTTCTTTCTCACACACACACACACACACACCTCGGGAGGCAAGGTTTTGTAAGCACTGTTGTGTATATAATTGAGGCACACCTACAGGAGATGAAGGGAAGGCAGGGAGACAAAACCGTGAAAAAAAGAGAGGGAAAAATGAAAGGAAGACATGAAAGAAAGGAAGGGGAAAGGGTTAGTGTGATTGTAAAAAGAGTAGAGGAGAGAGGGGGGGAGGTTGTTGAAACTAATGAGAGGAAGTGTAGAGGAAAAATATTAATAGCATATGATTCCCCAGTGTGTTGTGTGTCACCCTCACTCGCCTGCTGTGTGCCTACTGCCAGCTCTCCTCTTATTATAGTTCTGGGTAATGGCAAGTAATGAGGCTGTATTCGTGTCCTTCCATTTACTGATATTCACCTTTACCTTGCTGGGAGAGGAAGTGCAAAAGTTCGCAACATGACCACTCCCGGAGCTACGAGGAATGGAGTGACCTAGAGGAGTAAAAGAACTAAACGTGATGATATTAGAGGATAGAAGGAAGATGGCAGTAAACTTATGTGTAATTAGTCAGACACGCAGACAAAACAAGCTTTTATTAGAGCAAGGTTTCGCTCAATTGAAATATATCAATTGAATTTGATTAAGCTTTCAGTGAACGATGCATTGTTTTTTATTACTAAGGGCTAGTTCTGTTTACGTGTCAGTGGTCAGGAAAGACTTAAGATGTTCAAGATGAACGATTTGTTATGGTGAAAAGGGGAAGACTGGATAAAACTGATTCTCAGTAATCGCAAAAGGAGGACATTAGAGGCAGTTAATTACATGTCGATATTACTAACCTATATATTTTCCAAAGAAATGTGAGAAATTATAAAATAGAGAGTGGCTGAGCTACTAAAGAGGAGAGACTTCATGAAAAATAAGTACATATTTAGGGAAGACAAATTCTGCCTCATGAACCTACTGGAGATCTGTGACAAGAGAACAGCTGAAACAAGAAAGACTGGGATTGGTCGACCATATATTCTTGGACTGAAGGAAATATTTGACACTGTTCCCTACCAGACATTTATTTCTAAGAAAGGAACTCCTGACTAACAGAAGACAGGTAATGGTAAGGGCGAACGTTTTGAGGATGAGAGAGAAAAGAGTGGGGTCCCTCAAGGATCAGCACTAGGATTGTTGCTATTCTTAATTTACATAAATGACCTGGGAGAGTATATTGAATCATAGGTATCATTATTTACTGATGATATGAAGCTGAAAGGCTATTGGGAGAATTATACAGGATACAGAAGTTATTAAACTAGTTGTTGCTGCAGTTTATCCCAAACAAGTGCACAATATTACGTACTGGAGAGAAAAAGAGACTAAAGAATTGAGTACAGTATATCCATTTGGCTCACAAAGACATCCAAAATCACATTACAATGTCACAATAGTGAAGTGGGACAGACGAGAGAGCAACACAGTAAAAACTTAAATATCTTGTATATTCACATCAGGTTAAGCACTAGCAAGTTAAAGAGTAATCACAACAGGATTAAGATAGACAATTAAACACAGGTATTAGCACAGCTAATTTACAGTAAAATGGTGAGAACATGAGCTATGACTCGACCCTTGTCAGCACACTGTCAGTAACTAACAGGTGTAGTGATAGTAGAACTGGCTACACAGCTTGGTGTACACAGCGGGAGGTTCATTAAGGTGAGGTGAGAGGAGAGCGTGTTCGTGTTGCCCCGAGGCAGGTGGTGGGTGGCTACCTGTGCAGTAGCAAGCTTGCTCCTCACCCCGAGGTCATGGCTCCCGCATGCTGGGGCAGGGGGGACACGATGCTTCCTCTCTACCTAGTCTCCTTCTGGCTGTAATTATCTTGTAGTTGCCTCTAGGAGGGCACTCAAGCAGTGACGTGTCATTCTCGTGTTTTTGTCTCCGTAATTGCCAGATTGCCAGAAGGAACTGCCCTCCTCCCCTCCCACATTCAAGTTGGCTGATTTTTGCGTTTTGAAATTTACATGGATTTTTTTTCTCTTTCCAGGTAAGTGTTCACTAGTCGCTGAAGTCCCAGGAGTTTTTCTACGTCAGTAAGTAATTATGTATATTCATATTACACTTATATGGCATTTGTAGCCTAGTGATGTAAGGCGTCAGAACGCATCTCCCAGCACTGTTGAGTTAGTGTTTGGTTTCGAATCCTCAGCAAGGCTGAGATGTTTTTTCATATATTATCTCTCAGTCCGGAACAGGATTCGAATTGCGCACTGTGCATCAAAGTACACAGTACTTTTGCCACACAAATAATTATTGATAATAGCAGTAGTATTATAAGTGTGTTGGTGAAGAGAATAGTAAGAATTGTGTTGTCCTGTTGGACACACAAATATTTTACTTTACCACCTATGTTATATTTGTTGTTAGTTAGTTTGTGTATTTTGTCGTTTTTTTGGTGGAATGGAAGTCACTGAAGTGCTGAAGTGGAGTGGCAATCCTTGGATGTCTTTTTCCACGACTCTAGAATTCAAGTCTTCGAAAAAGCTTGTAGCGTGGGATTGCATGTATGGCTTTTGAGCACCTCCGAGATCTGAAATCGCTATTTCTTGCTGAATAAGCTATTTGTATAGTAAATGTTGGCCAAAAGATGAGCCATTGCTAAAAGGGAGACCAGTTCCCCCGCCTAACGACGGAAACTGGGAAGCCTTCCACCTTTATTACGTTTCTTCTTTTTTAATCGGGAAAATAACGATGGTCTTCCATGACTGTGTCTTCCTTCCTGACTCCAGGGATGGATACGGGTGCACTATGAAATGCTATGTCATCTCCGTCCAGCTTAATTATTTTATTCGGGCGAGTGATGTGAGCTCCCACAGCAGCAGCAGGCTGTAGACCCGTCTACCTCTCACGAAGCTGTATCTGCAAATTACCAGAGACGATGTTGAATATAATCTTTTTCTGGCAGTTGAATCAAACAATTGGATGTAGAAAGAGAACAGATTTAAGAAGAAACTTTTATTGGGACAGCATTTCGCTGTGTGTAAAGCGTTACCAAGTCACGATGCAGTCAAGCACTACACAGAGTGATTTATTGTCTCAATAAAAGCTTGTTCTTCGCTACAGTACCACATTTGGGTCTAAACTGTTGTATATCTATATATTTTAGCTTTTTCCGTCTCCATCACGTGTTTGTCTCGTCGGGAAGGACGAGAGAAGTCAAACTTCAAGAGAGGAGAGCTACACAGGGAGGAGGAAACTCTTGAATGAAGTACTGTAAGAGAGGGAACTGGAAGGGAAGACAATGAATGAGATGGAGTATGTAGCTGGAAAGTGCCAGAAGGCAGAGGAGAAATCAGTATCCAGGAGCAAAAGAAACAATGGGAAGAACAGAGTGAGCCCAGGGTTCACCCAGAGGTGCAGAAAATGCTGGAGAATATGGAAGTGAGCAGAAGAGCCAGACATTAATATGCGTGAGAATAAAGAGAAGCTTAATGACAGTTTGAAAATGACAGCATTAAGGACTAGATCTGACCCAAAGTTGCTATACAGCGACATCAGGAGGAGGACAACAGTAATAACCAAGTGATCAGACTGAAGGGAGCAAAGCTCACGATGAATGATCAGGAAAGCTGTGATGAGCTCAGTCCAAAAATTAAGGAAGTATTCTAAGAGGAAATAGGGATGATACCAGAGCACCTAATTGGCAGAATGCACCAGTGAGTGTTATACACACTACATAGGAGAAAAGGTGAGGAAACTATTGTGCGATACCTTGAGGGCAATGGGACGAGATGAAACCTCTCCTGGGGTCCTGAGAGACTGGACAGAAACACTTTGTGAACGGCTAATCACAATCTTCACTATAATCGATACAGGGTCACTGCTAGTGGTGTGGAATACAGCAAACGTGGTTAAACTACATACAGTGTCACTCACTTGCATCGTATGTAAGGTTATGTAGATCATCAAGAGAAAAGTGTTGGAGCACCAAGAACTGAGTGGGTTCATACATGACAATAAGCACTGCTTTGGAGTTGGTAAATCTTGTTCCACAAATCTATTAGAGGCAAGAGTGAGAGGGGTGGGTAGATTTCAACTTCCTTGTCTGTAGGAAAACTCTTGATGCAGTACCACATAAAAGACTGGTTCAAAAGCTAAATGAGGAGGCAGGAATAACAGCGAAAACACTACAATGGATCAACTAGCAGGAAGAAACGAGTGATTGTCCGCAAAGAGGTGTGGGAATGGGTGTATGTGACAAGTGAGGTTCCACAAGGGTCGGTACTGGGACCAGTACTATTTTTTGTATATGTGAATGACATGACGGAAAAGATAGGATCAGAGGATACAGATGATGTTAAACTAGTGAGGAGAATGCGAACGAGGAAGGACTACAAGTGGATCTGAACAGGACTGCAGGTCTGGTCTGATAAGTAGTTTCTGGAATTTAATCCCATTAAGTGCAAAGTTATGAAGTTAGGGGAAGGGCAAAGAAGATCGCAGACAGAGTACAGACTCTGAGGGCAAAGGTTGAAACCCTCACTCAAGGAGAAGGACTTTGGGGTGAGTATTGTACCAAGCAGCCTGAGGGGCACATCCGAGTAACCGCTGCAGCAACTGCCCGTTTGGTAAATTTAAGACTAGCTCTCAGAAATCTAAGAAAGTCATTCACGACAATATTAACGTGCATGTCATGGCTATATGCACTAAAAGTATGGAACCTACACCTAGTCAAACAAGTCGGGTAACTGGAGAAAGAGCAGAGGTTTGCAACGTGACTAGTCCCTGAGCAAAGGGTATGTCCTATGAGGAGAGGTTAAGGGAACTGAATCTGATGACAATAGAGAAAAAAAGGGACTAAGGGTATATATTAACATACAAAATACAGAGAGAAATTAATAGGGTGGACAGAGACAGTTTGTTTGAGAGACAGGAACACGAGGACACAGCTGCAATTTGAAAACACAGACGAGTCAAGTGGATGTTAAGAAGAATAGTCAGGAAATGGAGCAACCTGAGGAATGAAGTGGTAGAGGCAGGATTCATACTTAGCTTTAAGAAGATGTACGATAAGGCTCTCGAAGCCAGGCGAGAGTGAACCTAGTAGCAACCAGCGAATAACCAGGGCCAGGAGTCGAGACTTGACCCCTGCAACCACACATAGTTGAATAAGATAAGATAAGATTTTCTTCGGATTTTTAACCCCGGAGGGTTAGCCACCCAGGATAACCCAAGAAAGTCAGTGCGTCATCAAGGACTGTCTGTCTTATTTCCATTGGGGTCCTCAATCTTGTCCCCCAGGATGCGACCCACACCAGTCGACTAACACCCAGGTACCTATTTGCTGCTAGATGAACATGACAGACAACAGGTGTAAAGAAACACGTCGAAATGTTTCCACCCCGCCGGGAATCGAACCCTGGCCCTCCGTGTGTGAAGCGAGAGCTTTAGCCACCAGGCCACGGGGCCTGGCATGATATATATATATATATATATATATATATATATATATATATATATATATATATATATATATATATATTTATATATATATGTCGTGCCGAATAGGTAAAACTTGCTATTTTGGCTTAACAACGCTCTTCTTGCCGAATAAGACAAGCGAAAATTTGTGTATGCAATAATTTCGCAAAAATCATTCTGAACATAACGAAAAAAATATATATCATTGTGTTTCTTTATTATTCAATTATTGTAAACTTATCTAAAATATATTTAGCTGGATTAGGCTAAATTAAATTGCGCTTGTTATAATAAGGTTAGGTAAATTTTCTAAGATTCTTTTGGTACAAAATTATTAATTTTCATTTCAACATAAATGAAAAGAAATATGTCTTTAAACGTATAAGAGAAAATTTTAGAAAAGATTTAATTTTAAATGAGTTTTTGCTAATTGACCAGTTTTACCTATTGGGTAGCTGTGGAAACAAATGGTAATAAGCTAGTCTTTTTAACGTTGTGGCGACACCTGCCGCCTGTCAATGGAAGACGACACCGGGATCACCTGTAGGGAGATCTTGTGTGGAGGTGACCCATAGGTGAAGTTGATGGTGGCCAGGTGAGGTGCATAGGGGAAGTTGATGGTGACCAGGTGAGGTGCATAGGGAAAGCTGATGGCGACCAGGTGAGGTGCAAAGGTGAAGTTGATGGTAGCCAGGTGAGGTGCACAGGGGAAGTTGATGGTGGCCAGGTGAGGTGCATAGGGAAAGTTGTTGGTGGCCAGGTGAGGTGCATAGGGAAAGTTGATGGCGACCAGGTGAGGTGCATAGGTGAAGTTGATGGTAGCCAGGTGAGGTGCATAGGGGAAGTTGATGGTGGCCAGGTGAGGTGCATAGGTGAAGTTGATGGTAGCCAGGTGAGGTGCATAGGGAAGTTGATGGTGGCCAGGTGAGGTGCATAGGGAAAGTTGATGGTGGCCAGGTGAGGTGCATAGGGAAAGTTGATGGTGACCAGGTGAGGTGCATAGGTGAAATAATGTTGCAAAATTCATTCTGAGACTAACGAAAAAGTTATGGTATCATTGTGTTTGTTTCATTATAAATTGATGTAACTTATCTAAAATATGGTAGCGGTGAGGGCTATGAAGTTAATTGGCTGTTGAGGTCATAAGGTAAGTTGATTCCAGGTGAGTCATAGGGAAAGTTATGTGACAGATAGTTGCATAGGAAATTGATTGGAAGTGAGTGCATAGAAAGTTGATGGTGACCAGGTGAGGTCATAGGGAAATTGATGTAGCAGTGATCATAAAGTTGTTGGCATGAGTGCAGACCTTTTTGCAATGAGGTGCTGGAACAAGTCATAGGGAAATGATTGTGACCAGGTGAGGTCATAGGTGAAGTTTGGTGGCCAGGTAGATAGGAATTGATGGTAGCCAGGTGAGGCATAGGAAGTTGATGGTGGCCAGGTGAGGTGCATAGGTGAAGTTGATGGTGACCAGGTGAGGTGCATAGGGAAGTTGATGGTGGCCAGGTGAGGTGCATAGGGAAAGTTGATGGTGACCAGGTGAGGTGCATAGGGAAAGTTGATTGTGACCAGGTGAGGTGCATACTGGAAGTTGATTTTGAGGTTGTTTTTATTGTAGTGGAGTGTGCTAATACTCTGTTACATGACGGTAATTAATTCCATCACACAGGATGGGTTACGTACTTCAAGTAATGAAATTTGCCAGTGTGATTTGTGAAAGTTAAGCAGGACGATGGGGATATCGTGATGGTTGAGGCAACACACACTCCAGTGCCAGCAGTGTGTGGAGGGAAGAGGCAGGTTGAGTTGAGGAAATTTAGCTGGATTGGCTCAGGTTATATGAAATATAGTTGAAGGGTGATTAAGTGGGATTGAAGGGGTGGATAAATGAAGTTCCTGGGGTGCGATGGGTGGTGGAGATGGGTCTTTTTTCCCCGATTGCTGAGTTTAATGAATTGGCACTCACTCTGTAAGTGAACATTCCACTATACAGGCAGTACATTACAACCCAAGTAATTGAGACGCCGTAGACGACATCAGTTACAGCTTTGGCTCTTAATAAATTCTTATATCACTCACTGCCATTACTTGAGGTCCTTAGGTCTACATGGAAAGATGGTTAGGAGCGGCCAGGTGGGTTAAAGATAAAAGGTGGCACGGTGACCTGGTTGGGGTGTGAGGGGAGGGGTCGAGGTAGGGGTAGCCAGGTGTGGAGAAGGTGTAGTGTTACGTGGGTGACCACATTGGTTCCTGTGGTGAGGAGGGGCTTCCCCAGGTCGTGTGGTTGGGGGGCTCGGGGGTGAGAGCTGTGTTAGGCTACGTTGTGAGGGGTGTTGGTGAGGGGGTGGGGTGGAGGATGTCAGGTGGGAACACGACAGACACATGCTTCTTCCTCACATCACAAGACTTACCCCAGCCTCTCCTAAAGCAACACAACTCACTGTCAAATATTTAGGAAATCTATTGAAATACTTAAACACATTTTTTTAATAAAAAATAATACTAAATACTAAATTATACTTTGCTCCTCTTAGAAAGCCTAAAAGAAGAACAAATAAATTGCAGAGCTAGAGCATGTACAAAGAACGTTCACTTCCTGTATAAACTTAGCCAAGCACATAAATTACTGAAAATGTTTGAGGTCCCTCGATTTGTACACTTTGGAATGCTGGCGAGAAAGATGCATTATAATTTACGCCTAGAAAATCCATGAGAAACTGATCCCAAATCTGCATTCTCAGTAACTCCTCCGAAAGTGAAAGGGTGAAAAATACTTCCCATAAGAAGTAGAGGCGTATTGAATACACTAAACGACAACTCAATTAGTGTAAAGGGACCAAAACTCAACAACCTCCTTTCACACACAAGGTGAATTACCAACAGACCTGTGGCTGTCTTCAATAAGGAACTGATACGTTCTTCCAGTCAGTGGATACAGTACATCGTTCAACGTCTGCTAGGACTAGGACCGGGCCGTTTAGACAGTGACCCCCCAAAAAAACATATACAGATAACATAAACGTACAAAGAGAACGCAGGAGAGTTTAAAGAGCAGATTGGAGTACTTAACTGATAAAACAAAAACAGCAAATATCACAACGAAGTATAGAAAATTTATACCAGCAATTCAGCTGACACCACGGGGATTGAAGACCCAGATAATTTCTTCAACTAACCATGCCCACCTTATATAGCTGCAGTTAGCACAAATCCTACAGACTTCGAGCAAAAAAAGAATAACATGTCCATGCATGAACACCTGGGCCTGATACCTGGAAGCTTGTGTTTATAAAGAAATCTCTAGTACCATAAGCATGAGCACTCAGTGTTATGTGGAGGAGCTTGCAGTAGATTCAAGCGAAATTCAAGAAGCCTTACAAGGTGTAGACGTAACCCCTCTAACATCACACATCATTAAAGTCATTGAAAAGTTGCTAAGACGTCAACTTACTGTTTCTGTGAAAAGGTATGACCTCCACCAGCCAAGTCAACATGCATTTTTGCTGTGGCAAAAAGATCTTGCCTGTCGCAGCTATTGAAACATTATGAGAGAATCACCAAGGCTTTGCAAATAAACTAAAACTTAAATGGGATTTTCATGGATTACGCAAGGCATTTGACACACACATCAGTGGAGTGCCAGCTCATACAGTGGCGTTATTAGGCATAATTGGAAAAGTAGGGAAATGGATATTCCATTTTTTTAGAAAACGCAACACAGGAGGGACAGTAAAGATATCAAAGACCAGTCTTGGCAAAGTATAAATTTAGTACCCCAAGGCATGTTTACTCTCATGCTCCCAACAGACATACAACAAATATTAGCCACAGCTTAATGTCATTCATTACTGTCGATATCAAAATTAGCTGTGAACGTCACCTCAGTGAAGACACAGGGAAAAAATATAATCCGATATCAGAAAAGTCGTCCTTTTGGCAAATGAAAAAAACATAATGTTCAATGGAGACAAATTTCAGTTGCATTGGTACTGTGCAGATAACGTATGCATTCACGCCTAGAATATTGTTCTGTGCCAGATCAACCAGGCTGTGATGGATATGTGGGGCAGCGGCCACCAGCAGCAACAACCAGGTTGACTAGGCAAACACCAGACGAGCCTGGACCATGGCCGGGCTCCAGGAGTGGAAAAACTCTCGGAGCTCATCAAAGGTATATCAGAGGTAACGGTATTCTCACAACTCCGTTCAAGGCCGAAAATATAGCTAGACCTGGAAAATGCACAAAGATCATTAACTAGAGTCAGTAAAACATGTAAATAAAGCAGCACGAAAGGCATAATTTTTTCACATTGTATCGTGACATTCTGCGATAGGATACCTCCTCGAATTCCTTAACTGGATCAAACAGTATCTCGTTGTAGTTAGACAACAGAAAATATTCGTGAGTATATATAGATACTGTAAACTGAGTACAAAATAATTTACTAGGCAGTATTTTATTTCGACAATATACTACTGTATTTTATATTTGATATTGGTGGCAATTGTCAATTCAGTGAGGAGGTAATGGAGAGAGCGTGAAGATGTGAGCACACACGACTATAGCGGAGAGTGATGAATGTGTCGATACATTTCTGTGAGCGTTCAGTGAGAGGTGGGGCGAGCTTCACAGAGACGGGAGAAAGGGGGCCAACATAATCAATGCATTTTAATCTCCAATAGTGTGTGGTTCACGTGCAGGGCAGGCGGAGGACATGACAGGCAGGCTGGCTGGGGGTCCTGTGAGTTTGAGTGATCCTGCGTGACGCTGAGAGGACAGCTGTGCTCCACAAATGCGCAAACACTGGGAGAAAAAAACAGCTGTAGAGGTAGCCAAAAAACAAACAGTCAAAACAGGGCGTCCGTGCTCCCGCCTTCCTCACATCGATTACCATCAAGCCTTACAAAACAGCAATCTGGGAGGCTCCCCCAACCCCTTTCCAGCCTGCTCTTCTCTCTACCTCTCTATCACTCCTATATCCCTATCCCCCCCTTTAGTTTGTTCAGCCCAACCCCTATTTCCTCTTTCTTTGACCCCCCCTGTTCCTCAAAGCCCCCTCTCTGCCCTCTTTATGCACATTCTTTATCACTCTTGGGGCCATTGATTCAGCCTTTGTAGACGATAAGTGACAGTCACGGATCAGTTTCAGATCCACCCCTTTCCCTGAAATGCACGAACATCCTGTTTTACCATAACAAGCCTTATGGACCTCGTCAATAAAGGCCATGATCGACGGTCTTACTGCTGCTGGCCACACCCTGGGGGGCCATCCTGGAGGTCTTCAGCTGCGGCAAAGTGGTCAAAAAAAAATAAAGGGGGAAAAATAGTCATTGTAGCGAGTGGACGGAAAGGCGATATCCGCCACCTTGAGCCCATCCTCCGCTGCTTATGATTTGATATAATGGTTTAAGCGGATTATTTGCCAGCTCCATACTGACAGCCCCAGGGTGGTCCTCCCTCTCCAGGGACAAGGATGTACTCTTACACCCAGTACACAGCTGTAGGTAAAAAAACTACGTATAGTTCTGTTCACCATGTTCATTCATGCACCTCGCCATCACTCTACATCCATAGTTCTGTTCACTTTGTTCATTCATGACTATCACATTTATTTGTAGTTCTACCCATCACATTTATTTGTAGTGCTATCCACCACATTTCTTCGCATTTCTATCCATCACATTTATTCACGGTTCCATCCACCACATTTATTCACGGTTCCATCCACCACATTTATTCACGGTTCCATCCACCACATTTATTCACGGTTCCATCCACCACATTTATTCACGGTTCCATCCACCACATTTATTCACGGTTCCATCCACCACATTTATTCACGGTTCCATCCACCACATTTATTCACGGTTCTGTCCATCAGTTTCACTTATTTTTCTGTCTCCTAGTTTTTCTCTGGTTCTAACTCGAAGAAGGTTAAAATGGAAGTCATTTTTTGTAATCTTTGATATTAAATTGCAGAAAGTAATTACTTTTTTAATTGACTTGGAGAGCTGGTTGATGTTAATCCAGTATTCAAGAGAGAGAGAGAGAGAGAGAGAGAGAGAGAGAGAGAGAGAGAGAGAGAGGTGAGTGAGAGTCATGCGCTCTAAATTATATCGTTCCATCTGCCTGGCATTTGTTGCGGGGAAACTAATGGAAATTAAAATTAGGGTCAGATACCTATAAAACAGTAATTAACGTCGTTTTCGCAGTCAAAGATCCTGCTTCAGTTTATTGGAATTATTCAGCGTTGTATGAAACTGACAGGTTTATGGCTTCCTCATGTAAATAATAATAATAATAAAAGTGGGACCATAAAGTCACACTTGCAGTGTAACCTGAATCGCAGACAGAATTCGACAAAGTACCACGTAGGAGATAACTAGGTAAACTAAAATATGTTGGCATAGGAGACAATCTCCAGTAGTGAATCAATGATTGGCTCTGTGAGAGGAAGCAGCGAGTAGTTTAAATGGTGAAGTGTTCAAGTGACGAAACGTGATCATTGGGGTCCCTCAGGGACACCTAATACTTGTGTATTGACTCAGTCTTCACGAGCAGCCCGCACTTAGGAGAGGACATCTTAGACGACGTTTCGACCCGTCTTGGATCATTGTCATTGTTCCAGTCAAAGTATTGTGGCCCTTATTCTTCTTTTAGCCCAGAGCATGAATTGAAGAGGTTTACGTTGCGTATATAATCCAGAGGTTACACGAGTATAAAAGATAATCTTTATCTGTGTCTCCTTGTTTGGCTCCTCTGTCAAAATTCTATTCCTATTCATCATATCAACGTTTCTGAGTAGCTCATCCGTCGCGGTAGCATTTTCCCTGATTTTTCACGTTTCTAATGATCTGATTTCAGTTATTTTAGTCTTTTCTCGTACCTTATTCTCTTAGCCTAGCTACAAATCTGAGCATTCTCAAACATTAGTATCTAAATTATGTGCGAGGCTCCACCCAGCCCGGTTCCATATTCTGTATTGTGACTCGCCCGACGAACGTGTCTGTGTAGTCATCTACATATTTTTACAGGGATTAAGTTCCTGCTTTTGGGCTGTTATCTTTGCCTTCTCTAAATATCTTATTCCAAATTCCAATTCCTGCTAGTATATGGAAATATAAAAAATAAGGTGAGTTGAGTCATATCTGGTCATAGAACGGAGGAGTAGGTGAAAGGTCAAGGAATATTTATGTAAGATGGTTTAACCTTCATGGCAAATATAGCCAGAACTTGAAAAACAAGAGAATCAAGCCTGTTATACTCTCATACAGTGCTGTTCTGCCCTTACATCTACCCCTAGGACAGTTGTACACACCTTGTGTTTGTCGAAGTATAACTCCCGGCCCTGCTCTTTGATTATTATTACCTGGCTTTACTGATTAATCGTTCTCAAGACCTGATGATACCTACTCTTAAAACTTTGTATGGTGTTTGCCTCGACTACCTCTTTCACATGTGTGCATACGTGTGTTCCAGCGTTCATACGCAGCAGGGCGATGATTGAAGCAGTCTCGTTTGTTTCTGTCAAGGCAGAAAGGTGCTAGACATAATCATTTTTAAGTGGTAAGATTTATGGCGGGCGTGTTCGGAGGTGGCTAGTGTACATACAAACGATATATTTTGTGCTGAGGGTGAGGTCGTGTGTCGTGGATTATGGCAGTAGCACTTGTCAATTACACCCACCAACCGCCTCTTCACTGCCACCTTACTTTATCAAAGCTGATTATTGACAACAGTTTTATTGGTGATGATTTACGGCAGGGTAGGGTAGGTGGTAGGGTATAAAGGAACGTACGTGTGTGTGTGTGTGTGTGTGTGTGTGTGTGTGTGTGGGTGGGTGAGTGTGTGTGTGTGTGTGTGTGTGTTTGTGTGTGAATTTAACTGTCATTTTACTTGATCGTGAAACAAAGAAATGATCATCAATCCTGCCAGAGTAAAAAAGTTTATCAGCCTTCCTCTTCCCACTCATGGCAGGATGGTATTGCCTTCCTCTTCCCACTCATGGCAGGATGGTATTGCCTTCCTCTTCCCACTCATGGCAGGATGGTATTGCCTTCCTCTTCCCACTCATGGCAGGATGGTATTGCCTTCCTCTTCCCACTCATGGCAGGATGGTATTGCCTTCCTCTTCCCACTCATGGCAGGATGGTATTGCCTTCCTCTTCCCACTCATGGCAGGATGGTATTGCCTTCATGGTGGTTGCTGTCTATCAACCTCATTGTGCTTTCATCAGAGTCACTGGCTGTTTTTATTACTTCCATTATGAACTGTCTCTTATTCTGGGGAAAAGATTGGCTAAGCTGTGATTTCTGAAGTATGCAGATTTGCTACCCACTGGCAGTAATAGGCCGGTTGACCAGGCAGTCAACAGTAAAGTTTTTCTTTAGTCCTGGCTGGGAGTATAGAACTCTGAAAATGATCACAGGTAAGATGGGGGACCGCGCAGGCTGGTGACTGATGCTACATGAAATAAACTGTGGAGACGTGATCTGTGTGCGCCCCGTGATTTGTGGTGACTCAGGAATTGTTGCACCTCCCCCTTCCCGTCCCATCCATCCCTCTCCCTACCCCCGACACACACACACAGGTTTGCGACAAGGTTAGTTCCACAACTCAGGGGTCTGTCTTATGAAGAAAGGTTGAGGGAAATAGGACTAACAACACTGGAGGAAAGAAGGGTCAGAGGAGACATGATAACGACATACAAAATACTGCGGGGAATTGACAAGGTAGATAGTGACAGGTTGTTTCAGAGAGGGAACACAGAAACAAGGGGACACAACTGGAAGCTGAAGACTCAGATGAGTCAAAGGGATGTCAGGAAACATTTCTTCAGCCACAGAGTAGTCAGGAAGTGGAATGGACTAGAGAAAGATATAGTGGAGGCAGGAACCATACATAGTTTTAAGACAAGGTATGATAAAGCTCATGGAGCAGGGAGAGCAGAGACCCAGTAGCAGACAGCGAAGAGGCGGGGCCAGGAGCTGAGTCTCGACCCCTGCAACCACAATTAGGTGAGTACAATTAGGTGAGTACACACACACACACACATTAGGAAGCACTTCTTCAGCCATAGAGTAGTTAGGAAGTGGAATAGTCTAGCGAACGATATAGTGGAGGCGGGAACCATACATAGTTTTAAGACAAGGTATGATAAAGCTCATGGAGCAGGGAGAGCAGAGACCCAGTAGTGGACAGCGAAGAGGCGGGGCCAGGAGCTGAGTCTCGACCCCTGCAACCACAATTAGGTGAGTACATTTAGGTGAGTACACACACTCACTCACTCACTCACTAACAACAATTTTCAACACATCCATTGAAACTGGGCAACTACCTGAGGTATGGAAGACGAAAAATGTAGTTCCCATTTTTAAGAAAGGAGACAGACACGAGGCACTAAACTATAGACCAGTGTCACTGACGTGTATAGTATGCAAAGTCATGGAGAAGATCATCAGGAGGAAAATGGTGGAGCACCTAAACGAAACAAGCTTATGAACGACAACCAGCACGGATTCATAGAAGGCAAATTCTGTGTCACAAGCCTACTGGAGTTTTATGACAAGGTAACGGAAGTAAAACACGAGAGAGGGATGGGTAACAGGAAAGGCACTGCAGTGGATCAGAGAATACCTGACAGGGAGGCAACAACGAGTCATGGTACGTGACGAGGTATCAGAGTGGGCGCCTGTGACGAGCGGGGCTCCACAGGGGTCAGTCCTAGGACCTGTGCTATTTTTGGTATATGTGAATGACATGACAAAAGGGCTAGACTCAGAAGTGTCCCTGTTTGAAGATGATGTGAAGTTAATGAGGAGAATTAAATCGGATGAGGATCAGGCAGGACTACAAAGAGACCTGGACAAGCTGGAAGCCTGGTCCAGTAACTGGCTCCTTGAATTTAACCCTGCCGAATGTAAAGTCATGAAGATCAGGGAAGGGCATAGAAGACCGCAGACAGAGTATAGGCTAGGCGGTGAAAGACTGCAAACCTCACTCAAGGTAAAGGATCTTGGGGTGAGTATAATACCGAGCACATCTCCTGAGGCACACATCAACCAGATAACTACTGCAGCATATGGGCGCCTGGCAAACCTGAGAATAGCGTTCCGATACCTCAGTAAGGAATCGTTCAAGACTCTGTACACCGTATACGTCAGGCCCATACTGGAGTATGCAGCACCCGTTTGGAACCCACACTTGGTCAAGCACATCAAGAAATTAGAGAAAGTGCAAAGGTTTGTAACAAGGCTAGTTCCAGAGCTAAGGGGAATGTCCTACGAAGAAAGGTTAAGGGAAATCGGCCTGACGACATTGGAGGACAGGAGGGTTAGGGGAGACATGATAAGGACATACAAAATACTGCTAGGAATTGACAAGGTGGACAGAGACAGGAGGTTCCAGAGATGGGACACAGAAACAAGGGGTCATAATTGGAAGTTGAAGACTCAGGTGAGTCAAAGAGATTTTAGGAAGTATTTCTTTAGTCATAGAGTTGTCAGGAAGTGGAATAGTCTGACAAGTGATGTAGTGGAGGCAGGAACCATACATAGCTTTAAGACGAGGTATGATGAAGCTCATGGAGCAGTTAGAGAGAGGACCTAGTAGCGATCAGTGAAGAGTCGGGGCCAGGAGCTACGTATCAACCCCTGCAACCACAAATAGGTGAGTACACACACACACACAACACTGTCCTCTATCTCTTTCATCATAGTCGTGATTTAAGAAGCTGCACCGTGCAATAGGTAAAGTGTACGAGTATTACAGTTTGTGAGAGTGATACGAGAGCTGCAGGCTGGCGGCTCACTCCTCCTTACCCCTACAGTGTGTGCATAACTCCATTTCTGGTGCAAGTTACATCCTTTGTAAGAAATTATATCATGTGTAAAAAAACTCTGTCTTCAGTCTTGCTGGAAGTTACATCGTGTGTCAGAAGCTCCAGTCTTGTTGGAAGTTACATCGTGTGTCAGAAGCTCCAGTCTTGTTGGAAGTTACATCGTGTGTCAGAAGCTCCAGTCTTGCTGGAAGTTACATCGTGTGTCAGAAGCTCCAGTCTTGTTGGAAGTTACATCGTGTGTCAGAAGCTCCAGTCTTGTTGGAAGTTACATCGTGTGTCAGAAGCTCCAGTCTTGCTGGAAGTTACATCGTGTGTCAGAAGCTCCAGTCTTGTTGGAAGTTACATCGTGTGTCAGAAGCTCCAGTCTTGCTGAAATGGTACTAGTTTTGGCTGGTGTCCCACAATGCGGTGTAGTTGATAAAAAATTGGGTTTGAAATCTGTCAGATTTGGTTAGACAGTTTTATTGATGTTTTACAGAATAAGAACAAATTGCAGATGTTTAACGTAGACTGGGCTAGCGCTAGAGAGTGTTGACGGGAGATTCAGGAATGCAAATCAAACATATGGACATAGAGCAACATTCTTCTTATACGATGCGTCAGCCATTATAAAGACTCATGCCTTTCTCATGAGGCATGTTTAGTTTATTTCTCAAAAAAATTCCGCACTGTTTTAAAAATAAACTTCCAAACTAGCACGTAAACACTGCAATAACAATGTAAACCTTTGAGTAAGATACACCGGTGTTGAAATTAAATCGATTACAATAAGCTTCCTTAAGTTATCTGGGAAAATTAAATTAGTAATAGGCTATATAAAACTGACCAGATGGCACCTGCACGTGGCAATAATTGAACCGTTTCCTAATTTAGAGTATACTAGCTTTGAAAATTTATAGCCTATTGAATGAGGCGTTCACAAGTTATAAAGGAAAACCTTGGAAAAAATATATATATCGAACATTTCGAGTTATTCCACGGCAGCGTCGAAATACTGAACCATGAACAGGATCCACAACATTTATGTAGATCCCATTATTTAGACACTTAAATCATATACTTGCCCTTGAGAGAGTAGCTTCTCGATGGGACTCACCACCATGCTGTCTCTCTGAAGCAAGTTTTTTGTATATTTGGAACCTATCTCGCTGTTGTCGTCACAGAATGTAGTGGAGATCTTCCTCGTTATGTCTACTTCCTTTCTTTGACTTATTGAGAGTTCAAGTGTTGAATGTTTATTCGCTAATGTAAATGGAGTCCAATAAGCACAAATAAATAGTGAAATTAAATTTCTTCTGTAAACATCCTGCCTGAGAATTGAACCTGTCACTGTTAAGTGTTAATTAACTCGTCAGGTATCAGTAATATGTTTTTTTTTTCTTTTTTTGGTTTCATTATTACTTAAACCTGACCCCTTAATATAGAGAGTGGTTATGGGCGGAGGTGCACCCACCTTGTTAACTTCAGCTGTGGCTGCGTGTGATGGCCGAGTGTGTGTACTCGCCTATTTGTGGTTTCAGGGGTCAATTCATAGCTCCTGGCCCCGCCTCTTCACTGATCGCTACTAGGTGTTTGTGTGTGTGTGTGTGTGTATGTGTGTTGTGCTTACCTAGATGTATCTGAGATTCTAGAGTGATTGAAATCTATCTCTTGGGCCCTGCTGTTTCGCCACATGTGTGTTTATTTGCCTCTGTTATAGTTTTGTAGTTGTATATATAAATAACACATCACAATATCACAACTTGAAAAAAAATAATGGAAACATGTAGGTGTTGCGCCAGTATGAGAGGGCGGACACAGGTGAAGTATGGGACAGGGATCGATAGCAGATACATAATAAGTTATCATTTCCGGAGAACTAGACTACTGTAGCAGGCGGACTCGGTGAGGAAATATGCTGAGTCTATTGTCGGGCACACCAGATAAATATTTTGTCGGTTATCGTGAGCAAACGCGGTCGATGATGGTTGTTGAAGTCGTGATAGCTGGCGTAAACAATTGTCTGTTGCTTCTGTGTGTGTGTGTGTGTGTGTGTGTGCGCACAAATCATCACGCACCCCGTGCTTCGGCTAAGGATGCAGCCAGTTGAGTTCCAAAATTGCCTGGACTATATTTTAGTACATTTATTTTTGCAGGCAATGAGCTGTGAAAATACTAGGCTTTGAAAACTACTGGGTTCATCTACCTTTGCTGAATTACCTTTATGTTCTGGTAGAATGTTTCACAGGGGATCTGTGAAGTTATTCGGCCAATCTGACTGAAATTGTGTCTTCCACCCACTGTTATTCGTCCGGAGAAATGTTCAGGAATTTTTCTAGCATGTTGTACTCAGTTTAAGATGTGGAGCCTCTCAATATGTAGATTAGCCTAGGGAGGGATAGACATCTAGTGAAGAGATAGAATGCATCTTGGGAATCGATGTTTCCGAATCTGGTTTCCAGCCTCATGAATTCGTGATATTTGTCCCTTTTTGTGCCATAGAATGTCAGCGATGACTTGAGACCGCAAGGAGAGAACCGAGGAGAGTATAGTCAACGGGACCAGTAACCTCCACACCTTGTCATCTTGCTGCTAGGGTGATAGACTGATTTCATCAGAGTACTTCTATACTTCGTCTTCCACCAACGCTGATGTTTCCATGATCCTAATTAATCTCCGAATTCGACTGAGGAAGCCTACAACGCAAGCGAAACATTCCGTCATTAAAGATTCGTAGTTGAAAATGCGTCTTATTAACTTGTCAATGCTGTATACCATTTATGATATGACACTGGTTCACGTCTGGCTACAGTTAGATGGGTCTTGTATGCTCTCTGATTTTAGTAATGTCCTCTAGCAGAGGCACTAGTACCAACCGGAGTGCCATTGTCCAAGAAACAGATTTTGAGCTCGCTGAACCACCCTTCTGTGTAGTGATTACCTTAATGACTAGACAGACTAGACTGGGACCAGTCTTGTTGCAAACCTTTGCACTTTTTCTAATTTCCTTGTGTGTATGTGTGAGAGAGAAATGAAATTTCACAATATTGCAACATTGTTAAAGTAAGATACTTCTAGTAGACTGACCACATGATGAATACGCAGTAGGCTTCTTCAGTCGAACACAGAGACGGCTAAAAATGGAGACAATAGGAATGAAGAGGTAAAGACGATGTAATCACTTCACATGCCTTGCAGTAGTAGTTTTGAGATGATGAATACGCAGTAGGCTTCTTCAGTCGAACACAGAGACGGCTAAAAATGGAGACAATAGGAATGAAGAGGTAAAGACGATGTAATCACTTCACATGCCTTGCAGTAGTAGTTTTGAGATGATCAGAAGGAGTCCAGCTCCGTGGTCTTGGTCATTGTGAAGCTGAAGCATGAATCACACCTTTTATACTGGAACCGGTATAAAAGGGCGGTGGTGGATAGAGTCAAGGTAGAGGGGAAGTTAAGGGAGTGAAGAACAAGAGAGGCAGGTGAGGTGTAGCAGGCGGGGGTTGTGTGGGTTAATGACAGATCAAACTAAGCGACTCATTAGCGAGAAGTCCTCCCGTGTCCCTCTGTTTGTCCACCATGTCACCAAACTCCATTCACCCCCAACCTCTCCACCCCCTACTTACCCACCCCTTCTTATTAATTCCTCTTTACCAACTCCTCTGTATTCACTCCACTTACTCATTCCTTTACCCACCCCACCTTCCCTTTCCCTCCTTTCCCAGCCCCTCTCTACGGTTTAGATTTTTTCTGGCAGAGTGCCACGTAGCTCACTGAGAGCATTCCAATCGAATGGTTGGATTTGACTGGGATTTGCAGAGCATGGGTTAGTAGTGTTACTGAGGCTTAAACCTTTGACAGTTTTATGAATATGCTGAGCAAATCTTTTGAGTGATGGGGGTTGGATTTGAGAAAGACGTGCCAAATATGGGGCGATAGGCCTGCTGCAATGCTCCTCCATTATTTTGAGTAAAACACAGGTGCAGTATATGATCTGTCTTACTCATCTACTTGCGGTATTGTATTTCATTTTCGCAATTATATCCTCCAATCTTATCTTCTTGTGTTTCTTATAGGAAGGTCCCAGGTTCGATTCCCTGGCACGGAAAAATATTTGGGCACATTTCTCTACACCACTGCTGTCTCTGCCCACCTACCTGTGTGTTAGCCGATTGTTGTGTGTCGCATTTAGGACAAAATGTGGTAGACAACTACATTACCTGCTGTAATATGAATATATGGTGAATAAATTCTTCACATTATGTCCTTGTTATTGTATTGATAAAGCCACTGGAGGGCGAAACGTCTACAAATAAAGATACCCAGATGTTGCACATGTGTGTTAATTCTGCAAATGATTGAGAACCCGACAAGTGGATAAGTGAGACACCTACTAAGCACACACGAACAGATTTCTTAGCTTCTCCTCCCAGATCTATTATAATTAACATTAGGCACACGGATACCCTTTACCAAACACCTGAGTACTTCCAGCAGGTGCTGGAGTTTCTTACACACTTAGCCGGAGTGTTTTCTTACACAGCATATGATATTACAGTAGGTGGATAAATGAGACACTTGTGCAAGATTTTGGTATCTTTATTTTGGAAACGTTTCGCCAGCCAGTGGCTTCTTCAGTCCAGTGGAAGAGGTTTGAGGTAATCAGTCCCTCAGATTGATGGACTAAACACACCGACTCCAGGCTGAGGGATTGGTTACCTCAAAGTCCTCCTCATCTTCCATCTTTCTCTGCACTGGACTGAAGTGTCTCATTTATCCACCTACTGTAATATATGCTGTTAAGAAACACTCCTAATGTTAATTATAATAGATGTAGGAGGAGAAGCTAAGAAATCTGTGTTCGTGTGTGTTGGTAGGTGAGATGATAGCTGTTGAAATGGCGGTAGTAGCTGTTGAGGTGGTGGTAGTTATTGCGGTGGTAGTTGCTGTTGAGATGGTGGTGTTAGCTGTTGATGTTGTTGTTGATGTCTTTTCAGTGACTACTTCAAGACAGTCAGCTGACAATGAGGGAACTGAGTCAGTAATAGTCATGGCAGAACTGGTGGTAACCAGAAGTAGAACCACTCGTACACACTAAGTGGCAGTGGAGTAACTCGAGTAGTTTAAGGCAGTAACAGTACTAGTTTAGTAGAGGTAGTTGTGACCCACGTCTTCCATCCAGTTTGTGACCCACGTCTTCCATCCAGTTTGTGACTCACGTCTTCCATCCAGTTTGTGACCCACGTCTTCCATCCAGTTTGTGACCCACGTCTTCCATCCAGTTTCATCTCTCCTGTAAATTCCGTTCCATTTTCCAATGTGGCACGTGTACTTTTCCCCCGTTTTTATTCTGGCAGTGGAGGGTGGGAAGAGAGCCTTCTGCTTCTCTAACCTTGACACTCGCCTTTAGATAATAATAGTTCGTAATCTAGGTAGAAGTTGATAGCTCTTCTCAGCAGATAACCTGGGTGTGGACGTCAACGTCCTCTGCTATTTGTCTTTGCCATGTACAACTTGTAACTTGTGAGAATACAATGTTAGGTCAAGTTATAATACTGCCCTCACAGCCTGGTCTCAGAACTAGCCTCCTTAAAATGTTAGGTCAAGTTATAATACTGCCCTCACAGCCTGGTCTCAGAGCTAGCCTCCTTAAAATGTTAGGTCAAGTTATAATACTGCCCTCACAGCCTGGTCTCAGAGCTAGCCTCCTTAAAATGTTAGGTCAAGTTATAATACTGCCCTCACAGCCTGGTCTCAGAGCTAGCCTCCTTAAAATGTTAGGTCAAGTCATAATACTGCCCTCACAGCCTGGTCTCAGAACTAGCCTCCTTAAAATGTTAGGTCAAGTTATAATACTGCCCTCACAGCCTGGTCTCAGAGCTAGCCTCCTTAAAATGTTAGGTCAAGTTATAATACTGCCCTCACAGCCTGGTCTCAGAGCTAGCCTCCTTAAAATGTTAGGTCAAGTTATAATACTGCCCTCACAGCCTGGTCTCAGAGCTAGCCTCCTTAAAATGTTAGGTCAAGTCATAATACTGCCCTCACAGCCTGGTCTCAGAGCTAGCCTCCTTAAAATGTTAGGTCAAGTCATAATACTGCCCTCACAGCCTGGTCTCAGAGCTAGCCTCCTTAATTGGAAAGTAAATATTACAGGAATAAGAACCTCTATGAAGGACACAAATGAAAGTAGAAGTATATACCGAATGTAAGTACAAGTTTTTAAGATTTACTTGTTATCTTGCGTATTCATGAGAAAAAAAAATCAGCAGACTTGCAAGGGAGCAAAACATTTAATGGGGTTTGGTTTCACACTCATAACGGGACGGCATTATCTCCCTGGGTGAATACCATCCTAATATTATTGACAATAATATATCCTATGTATAAATTCCCATTTGCCAACTCTCTGGTCTCTGGGTCTATGAAGAGTCAACTTGTCATCATATGACTAAGACCCGCATCACTACACATTTTCCCAGACAAAGAAAATCCCTGAGTGTTGCGCTCTCAAGTCACCATCATCACAAGTTGTAGACGCACGTTACATGTGTGACTGATACTTATGAGGTGGAAGGAGAAATCACTGATGTAAATATATATGGCGCTGGTTAGTATACATGTATGTGGATCAAAATGTGAGTTGAAGTGTTCAGTAATAAGTGGGTGGGTGGTGTTGGGCAGGCCACTCACGTCAAGAGCACTCAGTGCCAACCACATACTGCCTTTACCACTGGTTTTACTTAATTTATTATGCTTTTCTATGATTTTGTAAGACGTGTTAAAAAACCACTATCACCACCGCCCACTACCACCACCACCACCACCACTACTACAACCACCAGGACCACCACCATTACTATTACTACTACCACCCCACTACCACCATTAATACGATTACTACTACTACTACCACCACCAATCGCCCAGCTCAGTGTTAGTCACTACTCATAGAGTTATGTCCGAGGTTTTCCTTCACACTACACTCATACACTATGGTGACTTTACCTTCATAAGTGTAATCGTCACAGCTCTGTTCTTTTTCATCACGTATTAACTTACTCTTTTACACTTCACGTCACGTTACTCTCCATGTCTCTTAATGGCCGTCATTATCTATAATTCATATTCAGCAAAAATTCTCACTTCCATAATATATTAATATTCTAAAGTTTCAATAATCTTTGATTTGTGTTTTCTGGTGTAGCTGAACATTGTCTCAGTGAGAGTCATAAACCAGAGTTGTCTTCCTCTATACACCTGCATAACTCTCACATATCGCTGCTATATAACTTTCTATTTCTCTCATTTTTTTATCTAAAATTTAGTTTGTTTGGTCTAAACTGTTGTATGTATCCTGTATATTATTGTAGTTTTTGTATATATATATTTACCTCATTAAGCTCCTTTTGAAGTTATTTATTCACGGTAACAAAATATTTTTTTTTTTTCTTTTATTTTATTTATTCTTATCAAGAGTTCACTCACCTTTATTTTTCCTTCATTAAAACTTTCAGAGTTATTTCTGCTACCACTTTTTGATGTGCTACCATCTTCCCAGAATTTGCTATTTTGTAAACATCTGCGAGATGCTTCAGCAAGAATCTCAGTTGTTTACCTTTGGTAAACACCATTATTTTCTACACATTCTTTTTCTGGGATTAACCCTCAGGAAGCTGGAGCACTATTCACAAAATTAACCTGTTCACTCTCGAGATTGGTATATTTTTTTTCTATATCTTCGAATTTACATGTTTACATTTAAGCCCAGGTTTACCTGAGGTATACTCTATCCCTGTTACCTTCCTCCCGGTCCTCTCCAGGAGGCGACCCACAACCGCGGACTAACACCCAGATATATATAGCGCTAGATGTACAGGGACACCAGGTGTAGGGAAGCTTGACACTTCGTCTCGCCCTGCCTAGAAATCGATCCAGAGTCCCTGTGGCTGTAAGCCAAGCACTCTGCCCCTGAGCTTAATTCGTGAGAGCCACTTGTCATCAATTTCGTCTCATTACTTAGCGTGCGTGTGTGTTCATGATATGTGATTATGAACGAATATAAACTTAGTGGTAGGTAACGCCAGTGATAATTTACGACAAGGGATATTCAGGAAATTTAACTTCAGCAGTCACAGAATTGACTGGGACAAAATTAACAAAGATTTATCAGACATATCTTGGGAAACAGTCATGAATCCTCACCGGAACCTGGAAAAATTGAACACAGAAGCATACAAGGTCTGCATTAAATATGTACCATGTGGAAACCTTAAAAAGATCAAACATAGAAGGAAAGCATAGAAATGTACAGAAGAAAAATAATTGCCAAATTGCTTACAAACGTAAAATGTCAAAACGAATGAAAAAAATTCTTAGTCGAGAGATCACTGAGATAGAACAAAAGCTTAAGCTGTATACAGTACCAAACAAAAGAAGCACAAAGGGAGCAGAAAGTCATCCAGGATAATTCAAGAAACCCTAAATATGTCTATACACTTGCAGAATTCAAGTTAAGAACGACCTATATAATTGGACCATTAATCACAGGAGGTTCACATTGATTTTGAGGAAATAAGTGAAATTCTAAAAGACCAACGATCAGCAACCCCTCCGCATGGCGGAGAATGCAGATGGTTTATTTTGTCATCTGAAGGCCTTTGCACACCATATAACGGACAAAAACACTACTTCCATAGAATTCGAAAAATAAATAGAAAATATGCCAACTCATTCAGCACCTGAACCAGATTCGTAGAATTTCTTATTTATAAAAAAAAATACAAAGTGCCACTTTCACGTGCACTCAGTAGCCTTTGGAGAATGACTTTAGATCTAGGTGAAATAACGAGTCCTTAAAGTATGCAGACAAGCTCCTTCTCATAATGGATGCAGTAGAGCGCTAGTCCAAAATTACAGACCAATAGCTCTTAACATCGCATATCATAAAAGTATTCGAGTGATTTTATGGAAGACAATCTGCACAACCAGAGCAGCATGTGGTTTTAGATCTGTGAGATCGTGCTTGTCACAATGCTAAATCGCTATGACAGAATTACGAAGGTATTGGAAGAAAACCAAAACTAAATGTGGTATACACGGATTGCGCAAAGGCATTTGGCAGATGCGATCATATATGACTGTACACAACATGAGAGCGATAGGCATAACAGGGAAAATAAGAAAATGGACACTGAATGTTCCGACAGATACAACACAGATTATAGTGGTAAGCATAGCAAAATCCAGTATTAGTGAAGTAAAAAGCTCAGTACCTCAGTGCACGGTCCTGGCGCCTCTTGTGTTTCTTATCCTCAAAGTAGACACATAAAAAGTTCAAGAAGATATGACAAGAGTTTTCCAGTGGTGATAAGTACCAGTTACTTAGATATGGAAAGAATGAAGAATTCAAAAGGGACACTGTATACAAAACCCAAGAGGATCATCAAATAGAACGAAAGGACCATGTGGAAGACCTGGGAGTTATTATGTCAGCTCACCTTTCTTTAAAATAAATTAAAGCAAATTTCACAACAGCCTGGAAAATGTCGAGATAGATAACTTTCAAAAAAAGGAACTAGTATCTGACACTATTCAAATCATGTGTGTTCTCTTGTTTAGAAAGTTGTTCACTGTTAACCTCTCTGTTAAGGAAGATATCAGATCTGGAACCGATTCGAAGATCATTTACGGACCGCGTAGAACCAAGAAAGTATTTAAATTACTGAAAATGCCTCAGAGTCCTAAATTTGTTCTCCCTGAAACGGAGGAGAGAGAGAGAGAGATGCTTGGTAACATATATATGTGGAACATATTGGAGTGAGAGATATGGGAAGAATTGTAAAATAAGCCAAGCGGAAAGCAGTTGCACCGTGGGCACAATAAGAGAACATTGTATCATTATCCGGGGTCCCAGACTATTCAACATCTTACCAGAAGATTTCAGAAACGCTGCTGGGACAAGTGTAGAAATCTTCAAGAGTAAACTGGACAAGTATCTTCACCAGGTACTAGATCAACCAGGCTAAAAGGGATATGTGGACCAGCGGGCCGCCAGCAGCAGCAGCCTGGTTGACCAGGCAAGCACCAAACAAACCTGACACATTACCGGGCTCCGGGAGTAGGAAAACACTCGAAACTTGCCAAAGGTAAATATAAGGTAAAGGCGTGTGCATCTTTCATGCATTTATTATATTTATGGAGTCATATCAAATTTTCAACACATCGGCATGACTTTCATTACTCTACGTTCCGATTCTAAATTAATAAAGTATAATTAAGTTGTAAGCTTGAATTACCTAAAAATCATTAACGTTTATAAATTAATTGACTCCCAAAAAATCACCGGAAGTGTAAATCAGTGTCCCAAAATCCTGTACGTCTGAGTGTAAATAAGTAAAAAAAAGTGACCACATGGGATTGTAAATGACCGACACCGTTTATCATATTATTTCATCTGTCAACGTCACACAGCGTGTAAAAATAACGGGCCATTTCCCCCAGATTCAATAATGTGATAATTTAACCCACATAGCATTAGCGCGCCTATAATTTACTCTGGCGTATAATCGATCCCACCTGTGGCGATTGGCAATTATCTTGTGGTGAATACTGGAGGCTTCCCACAGGGACAGTCTGTAGTAGTAGCAGTAGTAGTTACTAGTTGTCGAATGAAGCACTTGTCGATAGGCACTTTTTTTTTGTGTGTGTGTGTGTGTTAGTTACCATTTTGTCCTAGGCACATGTCGATTAGACACTAGGCCTGTAGTGTGTGTGTGTGTGTGTGTGTGTGTGTGTGTGTGTGTGTAAGGAAACACTTCGAAATGTTTCCGCCCCGCCGGGAAGAATTGAACCCGGGCGCGTGTGTGTGTGAGCCGCCAGATATTCAACTTCCCAGCAGTTTAAGACCAGTTATTGAAAATAGTCCTGAATAGAAAATCTCCTAAACGTAATGCTAAATATCTTGCTGCTTGATGACCATAACCTAAGACATATTAAATGGAAGAATATAACAATGTAAGAACAGAGAAAATCCCAAGAACCGGTTTAGATGAAGTCTCATAAAAATGATCTGGTTAGTCTGCAACAGATTCACCTTATTCAAGCTAGCAAATAGTGGGATCTACCAGAGTGTAAAGCATCCCTGACCTTATATTCACCAACAACCAGGATCTGGTGTTGAACATAACGGTGAAAAATACAGTAAACTAACCACAACCTATTTGAAGTTCAGACCTGCATATACAGTGAGTGTGTGTCTGATATACCTGTAACCGGTTTCCAGAATTTTTTTTATTCTCGCACCCTTGTCTGGGGCTAGAGTTTTCTGTTGCTTGCGTGTTCACTCTTGCTGTTGACGCCCCGCTGGCCTTCATATGCATCTATTTTAGCCTGATTGATTTGGCGCTTGGTAGACGTAATGATTCAGTTCCCTCTTGAAAACTTTTACACTTGTTCTGGTAATATTTCAAATATCTGACGACAGAAAGTTGAATAGTCTTGTACCACGGATGTTGGCACAGAGTTCTCTTATTATTCCCAAGGTGCCTCATATCTCTCTCTCACTCGACTAAGTTGTTATGGTAGTGCTGGATTTGGGACTAGGCCCTCTAGTGTCTTCCCTTTATTTTTTTTTATTTTTTTTAACAAGTCGGCCGTCTCCCACCGAGGCAGGGTGACCCAAAAAGAAAGAAAATACTTTCATCATCATTCAACACATTCACCACACTCATACATACTTTATTTATTTTCATATAATATCATACAGTCGGTTACGGATGCCGCACATCTCCCCAAGTTCACGTTATTCGCAAATTTTAACTTTTTGGACACAAGCCCCATTTCTAAATCATTTATGTTCGTTAGAAACAAGACTGAGTTAAGGACCAATTCCAGAGGAACCCCACTGGTCACTTTTCACCATTTGGACACTGTCATTTAAAACTATTCACTACTTCCTGTGAGCCAGTCGCTGATGCAGCCCCGGGATTGTTCCCAGTGCCATGATTATTTACTAGGCCTAGTAATCTCGTATGGTGCTTTTATGGAACGCCTTCTGGAAGTTTCTTAAGATACACAACATTTATGGAAACTTTGTTGCCCCCAGTTACTGTAAATTTAGCTGAATAGTTCTATTAAAATTATTAGGCAGGATCTTTTATTTTTAAAATCATGTTGATTAGTAGCTTTATTAGTGTTCAGGTTTTCTTGGTACTTTCAGGGAGTCATTGTGCTAATACCACCGATGGTTTATGGGTCTATTTCAATTCCTTCTAAATGAGAAGAAAAGTTTGAGTGATCTAGGAATGTTGGTTTCGTTGTCAGGTGTGTAGACTGAAGTGGGAATGAGATTACATATGCTATTTTTTTTATAATTGTACACGTCGTTGTACCTTCACTGGCCAGTTAATATCCTCGTTCTGTCCGAACCGTCTCTCTCCCTCTCTACATATTAATACTTAATTTGGAGTAAATTTTTATTATTGCGGGTAATTCGTCTTTTCAGGTTGCGTTTGTTAATTTTAATAAGAGTGAGAGAGGGGTAAATACAGGGGCGCCTACACTAAGGTCAGTCTGCACAATTGACTCTGATCATACATATGCACGAATCATTTCCCACGATTTTCAACGGGATTTCACCAAATGTGGCACAAGTGGTGTTTATAAAAGGCTGGAGCGTGTGTAATCAAAGCGTTCCACTACCACGAGTTTTGACAGACATGCGCTCCCATTTTTATTCTGACTCTCACAGTCATCACGGTACCATCGGCTCCCTGCACAACTCTCACAGTCATCATGGTACCATCGGCTCCCTGCACAACTCTCACAGTCATCATGGTACCATCAGTTCCCTGCACAACTCTCACAGTCATCATGGTACCATCACTTCCCTGCACAACTCTCACAGTCATCATGGTACCATCACTTCCCTGCACAACTCTCACAGCCATCATGGTACCATCACTTCCCTGCACAACTCTCACAGCCATCATGGTACCATCACTTCCCTGCACAACTCTCACAGTCATCATGGTACCATCACTTCCCTGCACAACTCTCACAGTCATCATGGTACCATCACTTCCCTGCAAATTCTCTCAGTCTGATCATGGTACCATCACTTCCTGCACATGACTCTGACAGTCATCATGCGACCATTTCACTTCTTCACAATCCCACAGTCATCATGGTACCATAGCTTCGCTTGACAACTCCACAGCCACATGGTTACCATCCTTCCCTTTTTACAACTCTCACAGTCATCAGGTACCATCACTTCCCTGCACAACTCTCACAGTCATCATGGTACCATCACTTCCCTGCACAACTCTCACAGTCATCATGGTACCATCACTTCCCTGCACAACTCTCACAGTCATCATGGTACCATCACTTCCCTGCACAACTCTCACAGTCATCATGGTACCATCACTTCCCTGCACAACCATCGTAGATCAGTCACACTTAACGTGGATGTGTTAATATTTTAAAACCTACAAGTATATTTTCCATAGAATAACGCGATAATCCTTGCACCTAATTATTTCAGTTGCTGTAATGTCAACTAAATGTTGCAATGTTAGTGGAAATATTAATTTTATTACTGGAGAATTTATAATTGGTACCAGTTCATGACACGAGTTACCAGGTGGCCACAAATAGATATGCATTCGCGCCACCTGGGAACCAGTGGACCCCTTCCCCCACACACACATATATGTGTTTAACAATTTGCAAACGGGTGAAATTATTTACAAACATTTTCTCTCAGTCCACAGCAGGATTCGAATCTGCGCACTCTCCATCAGAGTACGCAGTACTTTAGCCACTCAGCCAGATCCCAGATAAGTATGGGCGCCTAGCCCGTACTTAGATATTGCCGCCGAAGCGGCTAGTTTATTGTGCACTTCATATCCGTTCTGTGGCCGGTACTGTAAGAGTATATGAATATACAGAATGCCTAGCAACTAGGCTCCGAAAGAGTTAGCAGTAGTACATATAGGTGTATATCTACCTATGTTTTGTCTATTGCAAGCAAAATTAGGATAATTTCCTAATATATCTGATAATATATTTGAATACAAGATACTTTGATTTATCATGCAGGTTATTGCACTGTGTATCTTTATATTCCTCAGTAAGTGGTCAGTCAAGAACATAGTGTTGAACAAGGTAACCATTAGGCTGACTACCATGCATTTAGTTTGATCATCGTTTGTGTTTTTGCCAGAATGTGAGAAGTGTTTGTAACAAAACCTAAGCTTAGCTTCCACACCATCGGTCAGTCTTTTTACATTACAAGTTGCTCCATCAGTGTGTTAATCTACTGTCATGATGTAGTGGATCTACTTTGCTTTCAAACTGCATCACTATGATAGTCAAATTCGCTATTTCTCTCCTAATATTACTTCTAATGTTTGACACAGTCTGAGATTATAAGCTTGTTTTTCAAAGTACTCTCTTTGGCTTTTTTATCACCTGTTTCATACGGGATAAACTTAATTTGAGACATAATCCATAAAATTTGTACATTGTGTATACCTGGAGAGGGTTTCGGGGGTCAACGCCCCCGCGGCCCGGTCTGTGACCAGGCCTCATATTGTACAGTAACTCTTTAAATTTGATTTAGTGTTACTAGGATGCAAAAATTCAGTTAGTATTGTGGAAATCCAGTTGGTTATTCTTATACTATAATTGTTATCGAAGGAAATGTCAAAAGCAGATGCAGGTCCGTCATTAGACTCTTGTTTAAATTTATCAGTGTAGTATATAGTGTAGGATGGAACCAGAGTACGTTGTAACCGAAACGACTAACACCTTAATCTTCTTAGCATTTCATCGTATTTTGTCCTCATGGATTGATAGGTAAATTCACGTAAATTAATTTGGTATCCCACAGTCCGGACTGTTGTCCAACCTTTTCTGTTGAATGCATGATCAGCCAGACTATTCCTGCTGTAGTGGATTTGGTAATGGGTGTGTTTATAGTACAGTGACTTCACTAACAGTTGCAAGGGTATTCGTATATTCCTCACCTATTGTGGTTGCAGATTACGAGACTTAGCTCTTGTCACCGTGTCTTAAGTAGCATTTATCCTGCTTCCACCAATTCTTCATCCAAGTCATTCATTCCACTTCTTGACCATCCTAAGACCGAAGAAATATTTCCTAATATCTTTAGGACTTGTATGTGCCTTTGACTTCCAACTGTGCCCTTGTATTTCCGTTTTCCGCCTCTGGGGCAATCTGTCCTTGTTGTGAAATGTAGCAGGGGTGTGGTGAGACCCCAGCCTTATAATTACTGTCACGAACATTATATATTGATGTGTACTGTCAACATTTACCACTTGTTTCCCGACCTTTTAGTTCAACCGTGGCACGACTATCTCTCAGACGATCTCACACGTGTTTGTGTTAACTAATAATTACTACATACATTTGGGGCTCACCCCTGGCCATCCTTTCCTCACACCACACGTGATGAACGTCCAGATTTTAACGTTCACGTGTTCCTTAAGCAGTTTCTCTTTCGCTTCCGTTTTGTAATCTGCTTATTTGAGGTTAAATATACGTACATATAGGCTTATGTATGTAACCTAAATAAAATAAAAATGTATAATACTCTTTGGTTGATATGAGAAGCATAGGAATTGATGTTGGATGATGAGTAAGCAAACGAAGAGTGCAAAATAAGGTTGAGTTGACGAGGAGCACTAGTGCCACCACTGGGAGAGGCAGTGCCACCACCACCACTGGGAGAGGCAGTGCACCACCACCACTGGGAGAGGCAGCTTCATCACTACCACAGGGAGAGCCAGCTTCACCACTACCCCAGGGAGAGCCAGCTTCATCACTACCCCAGGGAGAGGCAGCTACCACTACCCCAGGAGAGCCAGCTTCACCACTACCCCAGGGAGAGGCAGCTCACCACCACCACTGGGAGGCAGCTCATCACTACCACGGGAGAGCAGCTTCACCACTACCCCAGGAGAGCCAGCTTCACCACTACCCCAGGGAGGGCAGCTTCACTACTACCCAGGAGGCCAGCTTCATCACTACCCAGGGAGGGCAGCTTCACCACTACCCCAGGAGGCCAGCTTCACCACTACCCCAGGAAGGCAGCTTCACCACCACCACTGGGAGGCAGCTTCATCACTACCCCAGGAGAGGCAGCTTCACCACTACCCCAGGAGAGCCAGCTTTACCACACCCCAGGAGAGCAGCTCACCACCACCACTGGAGGGCAGCTTCATCACTACCCAGGAAGGCAGCTTCACCACTACACAGGAGAGCCAGCTTCACCACTACCCCAGGGGAGGCAGCTTCACCACTACCCCAGGAGAGCAACTTCACCACTACCCCAGGGAGAGGCACCTTCACCACTACCACAGGGAGAGCCAGCTTCACCACTACCCCAGGGAGAGGCAACTTCACCACCACCACTGGGAGAGGCAGCTTCACCACTACCCCAGGGAGAGGCAGCTTCACCACTACCCCAGGGAGAGGCAGCTTCACCACTACCCCAGGGAGAGGCAGCTTCATCACTACCACAGGGAGAGGCAGCTTCACCACTACCACAGGGAGAGCCAGCTTCACCACTACCCCAGGAGAGGCAACTTCACCACCACCACTGGGAGAGGCAGCTTCACCACTACCCCAGGAGAGGCAGCTTCACCACTACCCCAGGAGAGGCAGCTTCACCACTACCCCAGGGAGAGGCAGCTTCACCACTACCCCAGGGAGAGGCAGCTTCATCACTACCACAGGGAGAGGCAGCTTCACCACTACCCCAGGGAGAGCCAGCTTCACCACTACCCCAGGGAGAGGCAGCTTCACCACTACCCCAGGGAGAGGCAGCTTCACCACTACCCCAGGGAGAGGCAGCTTCACCACTACCCCAGGGAGAGGCAACTTCACCACCACCACTGGGAGCATGTGCCAGCATTACTCCCACAACCGGGAGAGAGTGCCAGTCTCACCACTACTTGAAGAGTGATAGTGGCAGCACAGCACCAACATTTCCCATACATGTGGTGTTTACAACGGAACCCAGCCGACCTTACAACGGAACCCAGCCGACCTTACAACGGAACCCAGCCGACTTTACAACGGAACCCAGCCGACCTTACAACGGAACCCAGCCGACTTTACAACGGAACCCAGCCGACCTTACAACGGAACCCAGCCGACTTTACCGACCAACCTCAGGCAGCTGCTGACCATTATTTTACGCTCATGTTGAAAGATAAAGAATCATTTGTGGTTGGTGATGACGGGGCTTGTAACGCAGAGTGGGGGGCTGTGTGGGAGTAGCTTGAGTGGTGGTGGTAGCTTGAGTGGTGGTGGTGGTAGTAACTGTGGTGGTCTTCCGCTTCTTTCAGTACACAAAATCACTGAGGTAAACAATACATTGAAATAATTATTTGCCTGCATTTAATAAGGATATTTAAATTATTAGAAGCGTCTCATAGCACTCAGAAAGTATTCTTTAATTAAAACAGAGAAGACAGACATAACACATCAACAAGGTAATCTACACACTACATGACTACCATAATAACTTACCTGGGTGAGAGACACGGGAGGAAGTGTGGATTAAATCCTGTGTGAAGGGATATAAACACAGTCAGAGAACACCGTCAACAGTTGTGGTTCATGACTCAACCTCCTACCATCAGATAAAAGAAATATTGCTGAAACTGAGGTAGAAGTCATAAAGAAAAAGCATAAATTTCCTCTGGCAAGACAGTGATAGTGTGAATGATGGCGAAAAGTGTTTCTTTTTTTGGTCACCCTACCTCAGTGTAAGAATGCCAGTGTGTTAAGAAAAAAACAAGCTTACGGGTCTTCAACAGTAACTTGCTTAATCAGGTGGTGACCAGGTAAGCCTGGTTTTAAACCGGACCACGAGGGTAGAACTCCGGAAATGTGCCAGAGGCGGGTCACAGGCGGTGTTAGCTGTTCGTTCCACTTAATACCCTAAGACTTAAACAAGGCTACCTAGTGTCCTTAGTGTTCAACTGCAGTTTGAGTTCCCATCGATGTTCTCTGGCTCCCCAGCATCCTCATTGCCCTGCTGAAGTCTCCCAGCTCAGGCTGACAGATTTCAACACCTGTTATGTGATCCGTCCTATGTGATGGAATAGGAGAGGCAAACATAGCTAGCTTGTGTTACCACCCTGTAACATACACAATAGGGTAGCACCACACTGATAATGTATTTTATTTTGAGAAATTAAAACAAATTTCAGTCCTATAGTGTGGCTTTTAGCTGCATCTCTCTACTCTCTTCTTATCCACTTCAGTAGTGGAACGCTAGCAGCGTTTTACCCTCGCATTTTCTTTTTTATAAGGATGTTATTGTTGCGATATTAATTAAATAATGGTTGGCGAATGTTAATTTCAGACTGCCTACTTTTTTATATAATTTATATAGCATTTTTTTATGAATTTTATTCCTCGTCTATATTATATTGTTTGATAATGTAAAAGGGAGCAGATCATGTTATCCCAGTCACAAGAGGGATGTTTCCGGCGTTTCTTTACGGTTCGTTTACGACTCAGATTCTCAGTTTCTGTGTTGACATAATTTGATCTGTCCCGTCGGCCATGTTTAGCTAAGCATTAAATCCTTGCCCTCTGTTTGCTTGGTCTCTGAACCCATTCCCAGGGACCATCCCTCAGTCTGCTCTCACCTGCCCACTTAACCTGCCAGCCTACCCTCATGTTAACCCCTCACACCCGTCCTGCTTCTCTATCCCTCTCTACTATCCTCCACACATCTTGCTCGCCCAATAATCCTGTTCCTGTACCCACATTGTTCATATATCCACGCTGATCATGTACCCACACTGTTCCCGTACCCACAGTGTTCCTGTACCCACAGTGCTCCTGTACCCACAGTGCTCCTGTACCCACAGTGTTCCTGTATCCACAGTGCTCCAGTACCCACAGTGTTCCTGTACCCACACTACTACTTAACACACTGCCTAGCCTGACCTTTTTCAACAATTTTCTATCCACTTACCTATATTTTCCATACTAAACCTTCCCATCTGTCCCACCTACTTCCTTCTTTCCCACTTATTAGACATTCCATAGATCCCTGTTCCTTCCATCCCTTCACTTCATCCTGCACGCCTATCCCTCTATATCCTCGCACCATATCCACATCTCCAAACACCTGATGAGTTCACACACACACACACACACACACAGCTATGACTCGACCCCTGTGTGTGTGAGTACACATACACACACATGTACGTACGTACGTTATCTACTCACCCACCCATAAATTCATCCATATTTCCGTTCGTCCATCCCATATATCAATCCATCTAGTCATCCATCCATCTATCAGTCCAACCAACCATCCATCCATCCATCCAACCCAGTCCATCTATCCATCTATTCAGTCCATCTGCCCAACCAACCATCCATCCATCCAGTCCATCTATACATCCATCCAGTCCATCTATTCAGTCCATCTATCCATCTATTCAGTCCATCTATCCATCCATCCATCACGACGTCATTTTCATCCTGCGTCTGCGCAGGATGAAAATTATTTCTTAAAGTTAGTTGCAAATAAATACGTCTTGATGGATAGATTCATGGGTGGATAGATGGACTAATGGATGAATGGATAGATAGATTCTCGCATTGCGCAGCGACCGATATACATCCACTTATTACATGATTTTTGTTAAATGTTGGAAATCTCGCGCTGGTCGATGATGCCGCGGTAACCCGGTCTGAAAATTATTTTAGCATTCGGGAGAAACGAACGTTCTAAGATAGTATGAGAGACGACGAACGTTCTAAGATAGTATGAGAGACGACGAACGTTCTAAGATAGTATGAGAGACGACGACCGTTCTAAGATAGTATGAGACGACGACCGTTCTAAGATAGTATGAGAGACGACGACCGTTCTAAGATAGTATGAGAGACGACGACCGTTCTAAGATAGTATGAGAGACGACGAACGTTCTAAGATAGTATGAGAGACGACGAACGTTCTAAGATAGTATGAGAGACGACGAACGTTCTAAGATAGTATGAGAGACGACGAACGTTCTAAGATAGTATGAGAGACGACGAACGTTCAAAGATAGTATGAGAGACGACGAACGTTCTAAGATAGTATGAGAGACGACGAACGTTCTAAGATAATATGGGAGAGGAGAAATAGAACGTTCTAGGATAGTAAGGGATACAGTCCACAACAGTTGACTAACTGTTAGGTGCCTGTCTGTTACTAGATGAACGGGAGCAGTAGTTGCGAAGAGAATTTGGCCTGACTGGTAGAGTGGTTAACTCACCGTCCTGCTAGTTTTAGGACTGGCTTACCCTGGGTTCGAATCCTACTCCGTTCAGTGAGAATAACTATCTTTCTCACCTCATTTGGGGAACTGAACTGGGGCCTTTTCGGGTGTGGGTGGAACCTCCTACCACTGAGTTACTTGTCACCACCGTTGTTGTGTAGTAAGGACGTGTATCTGACCAGGGTTCTTCAGCTTTCTTCCACATTTTAGCACACGGTAAAGTGGGCTATCTTGGGAAAGATCTTAATGTGGTGTTTGAATGTTGTTAGTTTCCCAGAGTGCTTTCTCACGGTCACTCACGACCGCTGTCTCCTCCTGAAGGACTCTGGGTAAAGTTTGCTACAATACGAGAAGACGTTACTGTGGTACACAGTGCTGATAGGAGAGTGAAAATCTTTTCTTAAAGCTTTAGCACTGGTCTTATTGAATGTTAAATTTTACAGTGTTCGTTGCGTTAATACGTAACGTACACAACGATTTTTTTTCCTGTGGAGGTTTGAACAAATGTCCGCGGATATTGTTATCTAAAAAAGAAATGTCTTGTTTATTTTGATAAAGGATGTGTAGGACAGTGATGTTTTCTGACAGTAAGTGGACGTAAACGTCACTTGAGTTGTCCTGCCTCTACAACCCTGGAATGTTTACTGAGGAGGTACAATCCTAAAAGTATTCAGTATTGTGGGTCTTCCGATCACCACTAGGATTTTAATTGATGCCAGTTATTTTACCTTTATGTAATGGCATTTCTTTTTATTTACTGTGTTCTTGTGTGGTAATTTTAGCCATTAGTGTTAGTGTGTATGAGTGTATATAATTTTTAGTGACAGATGCGCTAATGACTTTATAGGTAACCTCATAGGTCAGAGCTCTTAGTAAATCTTACAACTTGCTTCCATTCCAGCAGCAGTACTATGGCTATCTTCACCAGGTGCCAGATCAACCAGGCTGTGATGGATATGTGGGGCAGCGGGCCTCCAGCAGCAACAGCCTGGTTGACCAGGCAAGCACCAGACGAGCCTGGCCCATGGCCGGGCTCAGAGAGTAGATACTCTCGAAACTCTTCAAAGGTATATCAAAGGTAGTACCATTGATGGGGTTTGGGTATTTACCTGTGCAGGCGCTTCACACGTACCTGTGTGGAGCGGCGGGGCTGGGAGGTGCCGCCTCCAGCCCCTGCTATTGTGAGAACCTCATCGCTTTGTGGCTACACACTTTGTTTACCTGCCTGTACACACTCATTACCGTCTGTACAGGTTATCTTCGCCATCTAGCGCCGCCTCTGGCGCTCCCTCCTGCCGCCCCTGCCGCCTTAATAATGGTCCAGAAAGGACTGAAACGTCTAAACTTTCCTTTCTAAATTTCTGATTAATATTGCATCATTTTTTCCCCTGCCGTCTGTAGTTTGCACGTGACGTCACAGTTCGAGGCGTCCGTCATATTGCGCGTCAAGCTTGTGTCAGTGATACTTTGTATTACGAACACAGGTACTGTTATATGGTCTGTTGTAGCTAGCCGTACACATAGAATGTCAACAAGGAAGCATGTAATGAAACAGTCGAGGATTGTTAAGGACAAAAGTATACACGGGAAGTTGTTTATCATGTGCCCACATATTCCCACCACCAGTGATATTTACAGTATGTACACGAGGTCTTGGCAGATACCGTAATATGGTTTAACAAATTTGAGACGAGGAAGAACACTATCGCTGGCTACAGTTTATCACCCATAAACACATACTCAGAATTCTAGTATGTGTTTATTCAGTTGAAAGCAGACGAGGGACTGACCTCCAAGGCGAATTCTCAGTACATATAAGGAAAGCTAACTTGGAGCCTTCCTGTTTTTCCCCATCCTCTGACTTTTACAAATGGTACTTCTTCCCCAATATGAGCGGGAGGCCTTCGCTCACACCATCAATAAGCTGAAAATTGATGGAATGCAGGATGTGTGGTTGGGTGTGATTCACGCTGAATAAAAGTGACGTGTTGAGCGCAAGACACACACTGTTTACCTGTGGTGAGTCGTGACAAAACAGTGCTTAACTTGAGAGTTTTGAGGTTCCTCAGACCTGCTGTTTTGTGGGTTATTCAGCAACAGACAGAAAGATGTTGTCAATTTATTGCATTCATGTCAAGAAAATCTAGGATAGAGAGTAACGGTGTTCAGTAGTGTTGATGTGATGTAATGCTTTAGAACATCCACAAGTTGAACAATGAGACACTTGTGCAGTATTTGGGAATCTTTATTGAGGAAACTTTTCACTAGCCAGGAGCTTCTTCAGTCCAATACAGATAAGAATGAAGTAATCAGTGTCTCAGCTTGGAGTTAATGTGTTTAGTCTAATATTGCATAAGTGTCTTATTCGTCAGCAGTGTTTGTGTTGGTGTGTCGAGTAAATGTCGTTCTTCTTGTTTTCTGCTACAGTTGATCTTTAATGCCTCAGTATATGCCAGGAGCCAGATCAACCAGGCTGGGATGGATATGCGGGGTTGCGGGCCACCAATAGCAACAGCCTGGTTGACCAGGTAAACACCAAATGATCCTGGCAAATGACCAGCTCCGGGAGTAGAAAAACTCTTGCAACTCATCAAAGGTATACCAAAAGTATACTTTCCTGGCTGATCCTTGGGTTGGGTCATTTCATCAACATGACTTTTCATTGGAGGACATGACACATTTCATTCTGCATGCAACCTCAACTGCAAGCAATGCTGCCTCTGCGTGTGAGCAGAGAATGACACCATCTCCCTGGATCCCCACACATGTGATGGTGTCACTCAGGTTTAGAGAATGACACCATATCCCTGGATCCCCACACATGTGATGGTGTCACTCAGGTTTAGAGAATGACACCATATCCCTGGATCCCTACACATGTGATGGTGTCACTCAGGTTTAGAGAATGACACCATCTCCTGGATCCCACACATGTGATGGTGTCACTCAGGTTTAGAGAATGACACCATCTCCTGATCCCCACACATGTGATGGTGTCACTCAGGTTTAGAGAATGACACCATCTCCTTGGATCCCCACACATGTGATGGTGTCACTCAGGTTTAGAGAATGACACCATCTCCCTGGATCCCCACACATGTGATGGGGTCACTCAGGTTTAGAGAATGCCACGGTAAATATTGATATTATTTTAGACGCAGAAGTCGTATGTTTATAATGTAAATAAACGTTCATCTTATTAATATAAATGCAGATTCTATAAATTCATAAATGTTGAAATATTCGGAATATTTCACATACAATATAAATGTATGATAGTGGAACCAAGCTGTAGTTACCAGTGATAACGTATATCTCTCTGACCTCTCCCTTTACCATCCACACACACACACACACACACACACACACACATACAACAGGCCTAGTGTCTAATCGACATGTGCCTAGGACAAAATGGTAACTAACACACACACACCAGAGTTGTCAGGAAGTGGAATAGTCTGGAAAGTGATGTAGTAGAGGCAGGATCCATACATAACTTTAAGAAGATGTATGATAAAGCTCATGGTGCAGGGAGAGTGACCTAGTAGCGACCAGTGAAGAGGCGGGGCCAGGAGCTGTGAATCGATCCCAGCAACCACAATTAGGTGAGTACAGACACACACCTGGACAAGTGAATAACAAGTTCTAATACACGGTAATTTGACTTCATTAAGGATTATATTGTTAGTTAATCCTCAGTCATTAATCACAGTTGAATATTAGCTTTATGTTGGGGGATTAGTTCCCTGAGCTGAGCTGGTCATCGCTGAGGGATTCCACACTCGCCCACCTCTTCACAACAACAATTTCAACCACCCTCGATGTATTACCTGCTATCTGTTTGGGGGTCAGTGGGTTTGTGTGGGGAGAGGGGTTCATGTAGGGATGAGTTTGTTGGCTGGCTGGAGAAGTGTATGTGTGTAATATCCTATTTTATAATTACCTATTTGTAAATGCAGAAATTGAGTTAATCTGGTTCCAGTACTCAGGTTGTTTTTCTATGCTACGGTAAGATGTTGTTTTATTACCAGATATATTTTTTTTTCACTTACATGAGCATTATATTTGCTCTTATGATAACCTACAAAAACTATGGGGTTAATACAGGGACGTCCAAGTTTTTCAGTACTTTGCAACATGACCAGAATTCATACGTATACCTTTCAGATCCGGATTAAAAAATTTAGGCCCCTGGGCTACAGGTACTGTGAGGCCCCAGTGCTATTTTCAAAAGGAAAAACATTAAAGAAATATTAAATTTATTTTTACAAGATTAACCGCAATTAAAATTCCAACATTTGCTTTGAGTAATTTTTAGATTTTTTTTTCAAAAACATCAGTAAATTGTAAGTTGTTGTTGAACATCTCTGGAGGCCCTCCAGCTGGCGGAGGACCCTGAGCTGCAGCCCCTCCAGCTGGCGGAGGACCCTGAGCTGCAGCCCCTGAAGTCCATACCTAAATCCGGCCATGATACCTTTGATGAGTTTCGAGTGTTCTTCTCCCGGAGCCCGGTCTTGGGTCATGCTTCTCTGGTGCTTGCCTGGTCAACCAGGCTGCTACTGCTGGCGACCCTCTGACCCACATATCCATCACAACCTGGTTGATCTGGAACCTGGTAGAGATAGTTGTCCAGTTTCCTCTTGAGGACTTCTACACTTGTCCCAGTAGTGTTGGATAGTCTTGGACCACGGATGTTGATACAGTGCTATTTTATGGTGCTTACGGTGTCCTTGCGTTTCATTTGTTTATTTTGTGAGTGCGGGTCGCACGATTTTTTTTATTGATAACGGGGAAGTATTATTTAAAATGTAATTTATTAAAAATGAGAATTTTTTTTATCGGGATCCAATTAGAGAACGGTAGTGGCGGAGTTGTTGGACGCTCCGGGTTAATGTATAGCCACTGAGTGCTGATACACAGGTAGGGTTAACAGTAGTTAAGCAAGACACACGTGCAATAATTAAGTATTTTTATTTCGAAACGTTTCGCCTACACAGTAGGTTTCTTCAGTCGAATACAGTGAGACAGCAGAAGCAGTGGAGGTGTAAAGATGTAATCAGTCCATCACCCTCGACGAAGTAGTTTCGAGATGGTCAGTCCCTCAGTGTTAAGTGGTGAATAATCAAGTTCTCTGCCACACGCTTGTTTTGATATTGCTCTTACTGAGGCATTCAGCGGGTCATCACATGCAACACCCGTGTCGTGGGATTTTCCTTCACAAATTAACTACAACAGAAACACTGATCTGTCATGCAACACCCGTTCATACTCACTTATTCTCACTCATATTATTTTAGCTTCTACACCTACCCAATATTGTTCGGTAACACCGGGCAACCACTTCTCGCACCACCAGTAATACTCGTGCAGATTACAACGTTTGATGGTGTCCAGCCACAACGCTGCCAGACGCGTCTTAGTCGTTTTTTGGATTTGTTTCACAGGTTTGTGTAATTTAGCCTAATCTATTGTAGCTACACTTAAATTAAAATAAAGAGAATAATATTCGTTAGATACACTGTATGCTTGGTATCAAGACACTGTTGGAAGATACACTGTATGCTTGGTATCAAGACACTGTTGGGAGATACACTGTATGCTTGGTATCAAGACACTGTTGGAAGATACACTGTATGCTTGGTATCAAGACACTGTTGGAAGATACACTGTATGCTTGGTATCAAGACACTGTTGGAAGATACACTGTATGCTTGGTATCAAGACACTGTTGGGAGGTACACTGTATGCTTGGTATCAAGACACTGTTGGGAGGTACACTGTATGTTTGGTATCAAGACACTGATGGAAGGTACACTGTATGCTTGGTATCAAGACACTGATGGAAGGTACACTGTATGCTTGGTATCAAGACACTGATGGAAGGTACACTGTATGTTTGGTATCAAGACACTATTGGAAGATACACTGTATGCTTGGTATCAAGACACTGTTGGGAGGTACACTGTATGTTTGGTATCAAGGCGCTGTTGGGAGGTACACTGTATGCTTTGTATCAAGACACTGATGGGAGGTACACTGTATGCTTGGTATCAAGACACTGATGGGAGGTACACTGTATGCTTGGTGTGAAGGTACTGTTGGGAGGTACACTGTATGCTTGGTGTGAAGGTACTGTTGGGAGGTACACTGTATGCTTGGTGTGAAGGTACTGTTGGGAGGTACACTGTATGCTTTGTGTGAAGGTACTGTTGGGAGGTACACTATGCTTGGTGTGAAGGTACTGTTGGGAGGTACACTGTATGCTTGGTGTGAAGGTACTGTTGGGAGGTACACTGTATGCTTGGTGTGAAGGTACTGTTGGGAGGTACACTGTATGCTTGGTGTGAAGGTACTGTTGGGAGGTACACTGTATGCTTGGTGTGAAGGTACTGTTGGGAGGTACACTGTATGCTTGGTGTGAAGGTACTGTTGGGAGGTACACTATGCTTGGTGTGAAGGTACTGTTGGGAGGTACACTGTATGCTTGGTATCAAGACACTGATGGGAGGTACACTGTATGCTTTGTATCAAGACACTGATGGGAGGTACACTGTATGCTTGGTATCAAGACACTGATGGGAGGTACACTGTATGCTTGGTGTGAAGGTACTGTTGGGAGGTACACTGTATGCTTGGTGTGAAGGTACTGTTGGGAGGTACACTGTATGCTTGGTGTGAAGGTACTGTTGGGAGGTACACTGTATGCTTGGTGTGAAGGTACTGTTGGGAGGTACACTGTATGCTTGGTGTGAAGGTACTGTTGGGAGGTACACTGTATGCTTGGTATCAAGACACTGATGGGAGGTACACTGTATGCTTTGTATCAAGACACTGATGGGAGGTACACTGTATGCTTGGTATCAAGACACTGATGGGAGGTACACTGTATGCTTGGTGTGAAGGTACTGTTGGGAGGTACACTGTATGCTTGGTGTGAAGGTACTGTTGGGAGGTACACTGTATGCTTGGTGTGAAGGTACTGTTGGGAGGTACACTGTATGCTTGGTGTGAAGGTACTGTTGGGAGGTACACTGTATGCTTGGTGTGAAGGTACTGTTGGGAGGTACACTGTATGCTTGGTGTGAAGGTACTGTTGGGAGGTACACTGTATGCTTGGTGTGAAGGTACTGTTGGGAGGTACACTATGCTTGGTGTGAAGGTACTGATGGGAGGTACACTGTATGCTTGGTGTGAAGGTACTGTTGGGAGGTACAGTGTATGCTTGGTATCAAGACACTGATGGGAGGTACACTGTATGCTTTGTATCAAGACACTGATGGGAGGTACACTGTATGCTTGGTATCAAGACACTGATGGGAGGTACACTGTATGCTTGGTATCAAGACACTGATGGGAGGTACACTGTATGCTTGGTGTGAAGGTACTGTTGGGAGGTACACTGTATGCTTGGTGTGAAGGTACTGTTGGGAGGTACACTGTATGCTTGGTATCAAGACACTGATGGGAGGTACACTGTATGCTTGGTGTGAAGGTACTGTTGGGAGGTACACTGTATGCTTGGTGTGAAGGTACTGTTGGGATGTACACTGTATGCTTGGTGTGAAGGTACTGTTGGGAGGTACAGTGTATGCTTGGTGTGAAGGTACTGTTGGGAGGTACACTATGCTTGGTGTGAAGGTACTGATGGGAGGTACACTGTATGCTTGGTATCAAGACACTGATGGGAGGTACACTGTATGCTTGGTATCAAGACACTGATGGGAGGTACACTGTATGCTTGGTATCAAGACACTGATGGGAGGTACACTGTATGCTTGGTATCAAGACACTGATGGGAGGTACACTGTATGCTTGGTATCAAGACACTGATGGTAGGTACACTGTATGCTTGGTATCAAGACACTGATGGGAGGTACACTGTATGCTTGGTACCAAGACACTGACGGGAGGTACAGTGTATGCTTGGTATCAAGACACTGATGGGAGGTATACTGTATTCTTGGTACCAAGACACTGATGGGAGGTACAGTGTATGCTTGGTATCAAGACACTGATGGGAGGTACACTGTATGCTTGGTATCAAGACACTGATGGGAGGTACACTGCTTGGTATCAAGACACTGATGGGAGGTACACTGTATGCTTGGTACCAAGACACTGATGGGAGGTACAGTGTATGCTTGGTATCAAGGCACTGATGGGAGGTACACTGTATGCTTGGTACCAAGACACTGATGGGAGGTACACTGTATGCTTGGTACCAAGACACTGATGGGAGGTACAGTGTATGCTTGGTATCAAGGCACTGATGGGAGGTACACTGTATGCTTGGTACCAAGACACTGATGGGAGGTACACTGTATGCTTGGTATCAAGACACTGTTGGGAGGTACACTATGCTTGGTGTGAAGGTACTGTTGGGAGGTACACTATGCTTGGTATCAAGACACTGATGGGAGGTACACTGTATGGTATAATGTTGCTCCAGCACAACATATTTCACAAACTAGTGTTGTCATATATCTTTTATTTATTTAAATTCGTGAAAGTTGAATCCACTGGTGATACAATAAATGCACATGTTGATTGTGTCATTTTCTCATTGTTATAAAGTAATGTTGAGTTAAGAAGTGTTGGTGGTGGCAGGGTGCAGGGGTGAGCCAGCGGACGTGGGGTGTGACCCCCTTCTTACCCCCAGGTCAAGATGTCTCGCCCCGGGGGACGTGGTGTGGGATCTTCACCCCCCCCCTCTTTTACCTCAGGTGAGGCTTTCTCTCCCGGGTAAGGGATTGAACCTCATTAATGGGATTAGACTCAGAGGTGATGGTGAGGGACCTTTGAAGACACCACCACCACCGTGGGTGGTTCTGCTTTCCTTCTCCTAGCAACAGGCTGCTTTCCTTCCCATTTACCCTCCCTCAAAGCTTCTCTCTCTCTCTCTCTCTCTCTCTCTCTCTCTCTCTCTCTCTCTCTCTCTCTCTCTCTCTCTCTCTCTCTCTCTCTCTCTCTCTCTCTGTCTTAGATTCCTTCCCTCTCTGTTAACCTTTCCTTCATTCCTCTCTATTTCTTTCCTTAATTTACTCCCTTTTTAATCTCCATTTCTTCCTCTCCTTCCTAACCTTACTTTTTCTCTTTTCTTCCCTCCCACGTTTCCTCCTTTTTTTCATCCTCTCCTTTCTTTCCCACCCTATCCTCCCTCTATTTCCTTTTTTTCCCCTCTCCTAGCCTTCTTCCTCTCTTTTCTATATTTCCATTTTTTCCCTCTCTACTTTCGCTACTCTCATAGACGATACCCTTCATTAAGCAGTTAAAGTCTACCATCCTGTGTGATGGAACACGGAAATAGTTCTTATAGAATACTGTAGCAGCACACTCCTCAGGTATCCAATTTTACTAAATAAAAAAAACTTTCACCCTCCTTTTCTTGTTGCCACTCTCCCTCTCTCTTAGTAATTCTCCCACCATGGCTCCTTCCTGACACCCTCTTCCCCAATCCAGCCTCCCGCTCTCACAGATATGCTTAGTACACAATTAGCAGTGGTGTCTCCACCTGCTGGTGCTTTTATGATCCCCGGCCACCACCAGGGGCGCCACCTGTCTTGAAAGCAAAACAGGCAGGGAGGATAGGTTGAGGCAGGGAGGATAGGTTGAGGCAGGGAGGATTGGTTGAGGCAGGGAGGATAGGTTGATTTAAATAGGATATGTGTAAGATGACTGGTAGTGATGAGGGAGGAAGGACTAATAGTGTTGGTAAAGGAATGGAGAGTGAGTGGGGAAAGAGTACAAAGTGTGCATGGAACAACAGCCACCCAGAGCCTTCACAAGCAGTGTGAGTTGTACAGTTCCTTCGTGTTTGCTTTATGATACACATGGCCCAGTGGTAGCAACTGTGGTCACCTTGAATCACCCTACTCCTTAATTTATATATTTTCATGTCATCGTGGACTCTCTCTTCATAGGGCGAAAGATTTTTATCTCTTGTCACCTTGTGAGCCTCGAACCAGCGATCCTTAATCTGGGCCAAGATGAACTATTAGATACTTTGACGCGACTACTGTATCAACGACTCCCTGTATAAGGATGGAAGCGAAAATGAATAAGCCCAGGGGCAAGAAAGACGACATGAAGCTGAAAGGATCAGAAAAGTCGAATCGTTGCCCCCCCCCCAAAAAAAAAAAAATACGAAGAGAATTTGATAAAACTGAAAGAAGGGCAGCAAGAAATGCCTGAATAGATTTGCCATGCAACCCTAGAAAGACAGTTAGCTGATAACATGGGATTGCACTTGAAATAAGATTACAGCAACATAGTTACAAGAATCTAATGGTCTGTTTATACATGTGAGAGATTAAACACCCGACTGATTTTCAGAGATCTCAGAAAGTTGTAAGAAACAAATCAGTTGTAAAGCGAAAGAGTTATATTTAAAAAAAATATACTGATCGTGATTTGAATATAAGTCGAGGCTTGTATAAACGAGTCATTCTTAATACATAAAATTTGTGAAGATTGTTATCTATGTTGGCAAACAAATTCGCCTTTCCCTCACATGTCACAGTTAGCCTGACCGAAAAAAAAACTTGAGAAAGCTTTACATGTTACCTGTTACCTGACTAAAAAATTCAGAACAGTGAAAACTTATTTGCCGACGCCCAGTGAGTTGGGGAAGTAAACAATCCAACGACTCTACATGTGTGGTCACATCTATGCTCTGTTTGATTCTTCTGTTTGTTCATTGACAATCGGTCATTACCCCTTATTGTGAGTTCATAACCTCACAATAAGGGGTATGAGAATAGACGTACTATCATGGTTGAACGCGTCACGGAAACGTCAGGAAGAATGGTTCAGTTTTCAAGGTCTGGGAATTTGAAATTTTGTCGGAGGGGGGGGGAGAAGCGAGTAATCACTGCCAGTGTTACCATGTGTGATAGACAACTAAATGAATAATTGGTAAGTTAACTACCTGAGATTCTTAAGAGTTTTCTGGGGAGAAAACCCTGTCCGTGTCCATATACATACAAAGTAGACCTAGTAGCGAGCAGTGAAGAGGAGGGGGCCAGGAGCTTTGACTCGACCCCTGCAACCACAGTTAGGTGAATTACGTGAACACACACACACACACACACACACACACGACAAAATGGTAACTAACACACACTACTACTACTACTACATACTACAGGCCTAGTGTCTAATCGACATGTGCCTAGGACAAAATGGTAACTAACTAACACATACGCGCGCTTATAATTTGCAGAACAAGCGAAATACCTACACAGGCTACCTGACCCACTTTCTATGATGTAAGGTCGAGGAACTAGGTGAGGCAGAGGAACAACACCAGTTACTGGCACTAAGTTAGGTAGAAGAACATTCTTCACAGCAAATGTAGTTATAACAGCAGGTTCCCGGTTCTCTTGTAAGATCAAATTGAGTCTTGAAGTAATCATAGTTGATTCAAGAATTTATCACTTGTATGTGCAAATTGTAATATACAGAATAAAAGCAGGTTGTGTATATCTAATAGACCTTTTGTGTTCAGCTCGGTTTAGGTTCTGAGTTGGAACTAACTCTTCCATTATTTAACAAGTGTATATTATGATCTATATATCTCACATGTGGACCAAGGAGTGCACTTGGAAAAGTTGTTCACCTTCCCCAGTAACTTGGGTGTTTGATAGTTCTCTGTGCATGGAGTGGACAGGGAAAACTTTTTGTGGTTTTAAGGAGAGGGAGCCAGGAAATAAAAACGAAGGTGAGTCATAGGGACGTTTGGAAGTACTTTTTCACTCTGAAGATGGTGAGTGAAATGTACTCGATGAAGTGATGGAGGCAACCTATCCACAGCTTCAAGAGTAGGTAGGATCAGTTCCAGTTGGCCAGAAAATACTGAAACCGGTTGAAAAGCCTCAAGAGGTGAAGCCAGGAGCTGTGACTCGACCCCATCAAACATAACTAGGGAAGTACTAGGTGAACATATTCTCAAAATTTATTATCTTGCAAGCAGTAAACGGAATTGTTATTGCAAGACATTGTTAATCATGTGTATTAATCATGTGTTGCTGGCGCTCCAATATATACACTATCTCTCTGGCAGAGTTCACCTTCTGGGGCTTTTCTTTAAACTTAGATTTTGCATTAGCATTCCTTATTCATCCTACTAAAGAAACCAGAGAGCTAGCTAGGGTGGAGGTAGCTAGGGTGGAGGAAGCCAGGGTGGAGGAAACTAGGGTGTAGGGAGCTAGGGTGGAGGAAGCTAGGGTGGAGGTAGCTAGGGTGGAGGGAGCTAGGGTGGAGGAAGCTAGGATGGAAGAAGCTAAGGTGGAGGAAGCTAGGGTGGAGGGAGCTAGGGTGGAGGGAGCTAGGGTGGAGGAAGCTAGGGTGCAGGTAGCTAGGGTGGAGGAAGCTAGGGTGGATGAAGCTAGGGTGAAGGGAGCTAGGGTAGAGGAAGCTAGGGTGGAGGGAGCTAGGGTGGAGGAAGCCAGGGTGGAGGTAGCTAGGGTGGAGGAAGCCAGGGTGGAGGAAGCCAGGGTGGAGGAAACTAGGGTGGAGGAAGCTAGGGTGGAGGAAGCTAGGGTGGAGGTAGCTAGGGTGGAGGAAGCTAGGGTTCAGGGGACAGACAGGGAGCTGCAAATTACATGAGTCTCCCGTGTTAGTGTAGGGCGTGGCTGGGGGGCCGGGGGTTCCTATCTTGGGGGATAGGGTCATGGCTGGTGGTTGGGGGTACTTGGCTAGGAGGTCTAGGGGTGGGAGGGTGAGGGCAGTAAAGGTGAGGTGACCACTGATGCCTACTCCTCCCCCTCCACCCATACTCCACTTCTACAGCCTGCCTCTATAGCTATGTGTATGTCATCCCATCACGCAGGATGCATTATATAAATACATAGAGTTGAAATGTGTCAGCGTGAGCTAGGAGACTTCAGTAGGGCAGTGGGGATTATTCCTTTAAAGGTTCATCAGCTACGGCAGCTTCAAAGATTTCCTTACTATCAATTTTGAATTACCATCTCTCAGGATTAAGTTTTTCAGATACAGTTACATAATTGTCATGCATAGCAGTATATATGTAGATTACCTAGAATAACCCAAAAGAAATGAAAGTGACTTATTTCCATTGGAGTGACTTATTTCCATAGATAGACCTATACCATATGTAGAAGTTGAACTTTAATGAGGATATCTCAATTATCCATCAGCGGAGACAGTAGAGATTATATATAGGAGACAGAGGGGGAGAAAAGAGATAAATGGTAGATGAATATAAACAGAAAAGGGGAGGATTTAACACTATATTTAGTTAACCTATAGGAGCTAAGAATTTGTTTGATGCCATAGCATTTCTAATATCTAATTACCTTAATACTAAATTAAGGGAATTAAAAACTAAAGATGCTTAGACGTCATAGTTTTAGTAATGTCAGTCTCTCGCCCTTGTAGAAATTCTATTCCTCCTGCTTTCGTACACTCCGGTTTAGCACATGTTATTTAGTTATAAATAAAATAGCAAAATCAGCGCTATTTATATACATATTTAAAGGAAGCGGAGAAAGGTTATAGGGTGAGAGGTTATACAAGAGCAGCACTAGGCCCAGATGTATCAAGCAGCTCTGTAATGGTACCATTGCCTTGCAACGTCGTTACTTAGTTGTTAATCCAATAAATCGTACAGGAACATAGTTTTTGAGGACGCAGAATCTGGTTTATAGTGTAAGGGCCAGAAGCTGTCATTTTACACTGGTGTGCGTAAGTTTGTCCACCACTCGTTAGAGTGACCCACACGTAGTTCTTACAATGTGAAGTAATCTAATATAAGCGATGTGGTATTAATATTAATTTAGAATCAAGTGTTTTAAGACTGTAGTAGCAGTTCAGATGGATACAAGATAACATACATCCATAAAATACCATGGAATGAAAAAAAAAACAGATCTATACCTCTTTAGAGAAGCTTATTATATCCCCGAAAGTGTAACTTCAAGTAATAACCAAAATTTTTTTCCCCTGTAAATTTGTGTTGTTCATTTACAACGTGAGAACGTCTCATCCCATCACTTTGAAGTTGTCAGTGCTGGTGCGCTAATATAGCCTCTTTTGATCAGTCTGAAACATTCACCACTGAGAATGTTGTTTAAGTGCACCTTGCTGGTGTTTTTCCCGCTAAATCAAGTCAAATGTACTTGAGTTAACCTCTTGAGAACGACTTCAATCTTACATGGCTGGTGAATCTTAAGGTCAGGTTACTAGCCAGCAAGTTTAGTCTTTGAAGATGCAAATTAGACAGTTTACTAATACTATATTGTAGTTAATAAACTGGGAATTGTTGGTTTCTGAGCAGTAACTTGAGAATGCCTTTTCTTATGGGTCTCAAATTGTTTTTCGCTCGACAGGTGAGAGGCTGGAAGAGACCCAATGCAAGATGCCATCTAAATGGGCATCAGTCAGTTGGTTTCTTAATTTACTCTTTGTGTGTTTCATTTTAGAGAAGAGTTGCTCACACATGTAAGCACTGCCCAACATTGACCTCATTTCTTCGTGTGATCTACCAAGGTGGTATACATACCAGTTTCAAGAAGACATTTCTTGTAGAACTCTAGTAAAGATACGCCCGTTGCATTAAATTTTGATCTTAATACATCGCTGCACACCATCTCGGTAAGTTCCATTTGAACATTTTCTGGTGCGATGTCGATGTCCACGTCAGGTGGAGTGGCAGACAGCCTGAAGTCACATGTGTGTGAGGGAATGTCAGCGAAACGGGAAGAAAAGTTAGCGTTCAAGTCACGTATCACAGTCACAAATGTGTTAGTGTCTGTCGGTTTTTAATTTTTAAACACGTATGTAGACTTACATACGGGCTTGTAACACTGATGATACAAAAGAGAGAGAGAGAGAGAGAGAGAGAGAGATAGAAAAAAAGAGAGAGACAGACAGAGAGAGAGACAGATACAGAGACAGAGACAGAGACGGACGGACGGACGGACGCACGCTTCCCACCACATCTGATCGTAGTTTTGCCGAGCTTCACTGTCTGCTCTTGTTCTAGAATTCAAGATGACGGAAGACCTCAAAAAAAAAAAAGTTCTGTGGGCCGGGTTTATATAATATTTATCTTAGGGACTATTTTGGGTTATGGGCCGGATCCGGCCCACGGGCCGTACGTTACTGACCGCTGCTCTACAAGTTTAGGCTGTGTATGTGCACTTTTTTTTATCTTTAAACTAACATATTTAAAAAAAACTTTGAATCAAATTGTGTGCAATAACTTGGGAATGCCTCTTCTGGCCGGCTTTAAACTTTCATTATTAGTGTAACTTAATTAGCTACATTATTTTAGTGGGCTTTTTTATTCTAATTTTATTAATAAAAAATTTAAAGCATTAAATTTTTGAAGCATTTCAAACCTTCATTATGTAAATTTTTACGCAGTTTCCATTAGCCGTTTCGATATTAATTTAATCTAAAATCTACAGTAAATATTAAATAATGAACTAAATTTAAAGTGTTTTTTTTTCAGTAGTGTGATCTGCTGCGCATTCTTTCATAGTACTGTGTACTTCGATACAGAGTGAGCAGGTTCCAATCCTGCAGTGGACTGAAAGATAATGTTTATAAATAATTTCGCCCGTTTGCGAATTATATATATATATATATATCATTGATTTATTCTAACAGTAAATAAATTTAAACTGATCTAAGGCAAGTTTTCTAAGATTAGGTTAATTAAATTAGTTTTGTTATTGCAAGGTTAGATGAGGTGTCTAAGATAGTTTTGGAGCCAGATTAATTAATCCCGCCATTGTAAATCAAAAGATCCACCAATAAATTCATAGGAGAACATTTTTAGAAAAGTTGTGTTGTAGGAGAGTTCTGCCTATCTGGCCACTTTGTCTTATTCGCCGCCACTTATACATGTCCACACATATATATGCACACATGTGCAGAAATTCTATGCAGACGTATACATATGCACACATATGCATCCATATTTATGCATATGGACACAGGCTGTAAACCTCTTTAAAGAGTAGAGCTTCACCATGAGGATAGTGTATACAGACACACACACACACACACACACACACACACACACACACACACACACACACACACACACACATAATATATATATATATATATATATATATATATATATGTCGTGCCGATTAGGTAAAACTTGCGATTTTGGCTTAAATAGCAACGCTCACCTTGCCATATAAGACAAGTGAAAATTTGTGTATGCAATAATTTCGCCAAAATCATTCTGAACATAACGGAAAAAATATATTTCATTGTGTTTGTTTATTATTAAATTAATGTTAACGTATCTAAAATATATTTAGTTGGGTTAGGCTAAATTAAATTGCGCTTGTTGTAATAAGGTTAGGTAGGTTTTCAAAGTTTCTCTTGGTACAAAATTATAAATTCTTACATTAACATAAATGAAAAAAAATCTTTAAACGTATAAGAGAAAATTTTAGAAAGGACTTAATTTTAGATGAGTTCTTGCTAATTGACCAGTTTTACCTAATCGGCACGACATATATATATATATATATATATATATATATATATATATATATATATATATATATATATATATATATATATATATATATATATATATATATGTACATGTACAATACATGAACATATGCATATATATGCCCATATACATGCGCAAACTGACACTCTCTCTAAAGTGTACATGCATGCATACACAAATACACACTCGTGTACATATTTTTATATTTTAATGCATTTGCTTTTTATGATGGCTTTGTGTTATTGGTTTTGCGTGCACTGAGGCAGAGTGGACTGGAATCATGAGATACGGGGATACCTTTCTTGCACCACACACATGGAAAGACTTGGTTTACATCGCCTTGGATGTTTACTGTGTTCTCGATGGCTCGTTTTCACGTAGAAATTGTACTGATGAATTATACAGAGCTATGATTTGTATCTGTCTTTGTCAGATATGAGAAGAGGCGGAGTATTCCAGGAACTACTCTTCATTCACTGTGGCATCCTCAGGCTTTCTGTGTTGACAGATGTCTTTGGCTCCTATTAGTTAGAATGTTAAAAGTCCATCAACCCACTTTTCTAGTCATTCCTCGCGCGTGTTTTTAGTGCGTTTTTATACCATGATCACACTTGTTGAAGGCTTTTAGAAACCTTATATAATTGCACTAGTTTTTTTTGTTTCCCAGTGCGTCCAAGACTGTCGTAGGGAGGTACAATGTTGGAGAGGCAAGGTGTTCGTGATTTCAACTCGTATTGTCGTGGTTTGTAGAAATGTTGTGATTCCATGTGTCGCATAATCGTAATTCTTGGCTCGCTTAAGAGATTTTAACGTTTGACGTGAAAGCTACAGATTTGCTTCCACCTTTGTGGAGTGTAGCTTTATCAGTCGTTTTTAGAGTTTGCTGTATGATGCATATGTCTAGATTTTCTTAGTAACATATTCAATGCCTAGAATAACGATTTATTTTTTTGCCTTTTTTTTAATTTGGCGAGCCTAGGGTAGGAGCAGCGTACATGGGTAAGCTGTCAGTGGCATCTTCAAAGTTCAGTGAGGATTATGTCAAAAATATTTGCAGAGGTACTTGCACACTGAATAACAGAGTGCTGGAGGTACAGTGAACCAGCACACCTGGAGGAACAACCTGATCAGCATGCTGGTGTGGCTGTGATCGTGTATTCAGAAGGAGGTGTGTGGTGGTGGATGCGTGGTGCAGGTTCCCAGGACACGCCAGCCACTTCTTGTAACCACCGACCTGTACTGGATTTCTTGACAAGTTTCCCAGGAGAAAATTTCTACAAAGAATATTGTGTACATCTCCTCGCTAATAGCGAGAACAATGCACATACAATGTGCTTTAATAACGATACCTCGATTCATTAATCATTCACAACTTCTGTATAAGTTGAAAATAAAAACAGGACAGCGTTTTGGTTCATCTTACAATATTACCAAATCTGTCGGTCGGTCGCTCTGTTAGGTTTCATTCCTATCAGTTGCGAGAGGGTTATTAAAACTGTTCATCACCTATACACCTCCAGTCAAGACTACTTTAAACCCTAATGTAGGGACTAAGGTAAACTCTGTGTATATACACACTGAGAGATATACATCTCTCGGGGTATATAACCTTTCAGTGTGTATACAATGAGAGGCATTATTTTTCCATTATCGTTATTATTATAATCAATACTTGATAACTGACAATGTTTACCTCAGCCGAAGAATGACCAACAACAAGTGGAAAAAAGTGTTTGAAAATTGACGAATGTGACAAAAAAATGGTTTTGTAAATAATGCAAGAAAAGAGAAGCAACAACAGCTAAATCAACAGCAATAGCAATACAAACAGCTAAAACTTACGAGAAACTGGAAGAGCAGCAACAATAAAACCAGCTAGATCTTTGGGAACGGTTAACCCGGTACCTAAGTGACCTGGAATAGCAGCAGCAGCAGCTAGATCATCGGGAACGGTTAACCCGGTACCTAAGTGACCGAAACAGCAAGTAGACAGCTAGATCAGGGAACAGTAACAGAGCTCTAAGTCACCGAGATCAGGAACAGTAACAGCACGAGTCATAAAGCGTAGCTAGATGATCAGAACATACAGCAGGAGCGTCAGTAAAGTCAGTAGCTAGATGATCAGGAACAGTAACAGCAGGAGCGTCAGTAATTCAGTAGCTAGATGATCAGGAACAGTAACAGCAGGAGCGTCAGTAAAGTCAGTAGCTAGATGATCAGGAACAGTAACAGCAGGAGCGTCAGTAAAGTCAGTAGCTAGATGATCAGGAACAGTAACAGCAGGAGCGTCAGTAAAGTCAGTAGCTAGATGATCAGGAACAGTAACAGCAGGAGCGTCAGTAAAGTCAGTAGCTAGATGATCAGGAACAGTAACAGCAGGAGCGTCAGTAAAGTCAGTAGCTAGATGATCAGGAACAGTAACAGCAGGAGCGTCAGTAAAGTCAGTAGCTAGATGATCAGGAACAGTAACAGCAGGAGCGTCAGTAAAGTCAGTAGCTAGATGATCAGGAACAGTAACAGCAGGAGCGTCAGTAAAGTCAGTAGCTAGATGATCAGGAACAGTAACAGCAGGAGCGTCAGTAAAGTCAGTAGCTAGATGATCAGGAACAGTACAGCAGGAGCGTCAGTAAAGTCAGTAACTAGATGATCAGGAACAGTAACAGCAGGAGCGTCAGTAAAGTCAGTAGCTAGATGATCAGGAACAGTAACAGCAACTAGATCAACAGTAAAAATTAAATAAGTAGCTAAAAGATGGGAAACAGCAACAGCGGCAGCTGGAGAAGTTAGATCACCAGGAACAGTCAAATCAGTAGCCCAGTGTTCCGGAATAGCAACGTCAACAGCAGCTACATCACCAGGAACAGTTATATATTTAGTTTAAAGTTCCAGAACAGCAAGAAGAGCAACAGCAGTAGCAACAGAAGCAGCAGTAGCAACAGGAGCATCAGTAGCAACAGGAGCAGCAGCAGCAGCAACGGCAAGAACAGCACCAGCAGCAACGACAGCAAGAGCAGCAGCAGTAACAGCAGGAACAGCAGCAGCAGTAACGACAGGAACAGCAGCAGTAACGGCAGGAACACAGCAGCATGGCGTATCTATGTCGAGATTTAAGAACGGAGGATCAAGCCTTCATTGCTTTTTGTGTTGAATAACCCAGAGGGGTTTAAGTCTTAACGTTAATTAATAAATAAAAAATCGTAAATAAAGAGTATTTACAAATATAATTTCCTTCTGCAACAAGAATAATAATAATAATAATGAAGATGCAGGCGGAGGACTCTGCCCTCCCCTTCCTCGGATCAAAACTGATTACTTCTAGTTCCCTATGCGCTGTATGAAAAGCACAGGTTTAGCGCTTCCCAATAATTTATACTACAACTATTACTAGTATTATTACTACCACTAATACTATTAATAATAATAATAATATTACTACTGCTGATTGTTATTAAGAGGATGATGGGTGAAGATTTACTCTCTGATAGGATTGCTGCTCTCTTATTTCTGTCCCATGAATACGTAAGTTAACAGGTAAATCTTACAACTACTTGTATGCAGTGCACACTTATTTTTGCTTTCCTCTCTGCTTCTTGATAGCTTTTATTTCCTTTCCAATTTGTGATGCCTAGTATGATACTAGGGCGGGGAGGTGGTGCTCCCGGAAGCTCTGCCGTAACAGATACACTTCTGATGGAAACCCCATATCATATGCATTACACTCAGTCTATTCCGTATATTTACGTCTCTATACAAGACATTATATTCATGGGGAAACGCTAAACCCATAGAGGCCATACGACGCATGGTGAAGGGGAGGTAATCAGGTTTGATTCGACAAAGGTGAGGGTAATTCCAGTTCCTTGAATGAAGAGCCCTTCACTAGCATCAAGGCAGTCTCCCCCTCCCCATTCCATTGAAAGGGCGATTAAAACAAAAATATTTAACCTTAGGCTGAAACAGTTTCCCTATTATTTTAAAGCAGATGGTACGTGGTATCTTTGACCGGCAGTATTCTTGTAAATTTGATCTTAACTTTTGATAAATATTTCCGGTTAAAACTGCTGCTTTTTTTATATTACCTAAGAGTTAGCGCGCCTTTCTCGCATCGAAGCTCGAAATATCTTCCAGTAAAATCTTAGTCTCTCTAGTTTGTATGCTGTCTCAATACACTTCCTACTTGATTCACATTACGTCACTGCTACCTTCTGGTCTTGGTCTTCATTTGTGTATACCAAGAACAAAACCAGTCACAAGATTGCCACCCTGAGGCACGCCACTTACTGATTCTTGCTGGGGACTACCCGCTGTTTGCTTCCACATAACCAGTTTTCACGCCATCTTGGTACACATCCGTTTATGATTCACTCAAAACCAATCTCTGAGATAAGCACCCACCCCGGGTGGTCAATGTCACCAACAACAATTTTACGAAGATTCCATTCCAGGACCATTATTTTCCAAGAGCCAGATGTTCATAAAGTCGTTACTTCATTCCCATCTGGTTCTGTTGGGTGTTACACTTAAGCTCGACTTCAAGAATGTATTTTACCTAACTAAAAGAAACGTATTTATGGGAGCCAGTGGAGAGTTTTTCCGTAGTCGGCAGACCATTTTTGGCGTTATGGTCTTATATGTCATAGGTCAGAAGGAAAAAAATGCAACAAATGAAGAGGTCATCGAAATCAAGCTTGCAAACTTCCCACTGGCCATCAGAACGGGAAGTCCAGCTATACAGACATGACGGTAACCAGAAGCGACCAAATGGAATCATGCAACCCTGGAAAGACAGTGAGCAGGTAGCTGTGGCCTATATTTGTGTGTCTACAATGACTGACACCTATTCCAATACACCGAAGCTAAAGTGTATGATGCCGCTAATATCAGGCATATCCAGGAGACCCACAAATACAGGATCCTGGCAGCATGCTGCAACTTAGTTCCAGTAGGATCGGAGAGCCTTGGATTATGGGGAAAGTGTGCACTTAGGTTCCTGAAAGAGTTACGTGACAAATATCAGACAAACCAAGGACCCCAGAGCTACCATCTTTCTTTTCCAAAGCCTTAGTATTGCGATCCAGAGAGGAAATCCTTGCAGCGTCCTTATTGCATTTGGGGATCTAGATAAGGTGTTCGACGTTCTAGAGGTTTTATAATGTCATACGAGTGTTTTCATCACAAATGAATCATTTATAGTAAAGTATTCAAAAAAAAATTGTACTCATATAGGGTTGGTAGGGAAAGAAGTACTTTCATTCTTCGGTAAGAGACCCCCTAGATTTTTTTCCTAAGTTCGCTTATTCTCAGAGGCTCCAAAGTTCCCAGTTGGCACTAATGGTGGTATTACTACCTTCCTTCCCTCCTTCCCAAAATAAACAAACACACACACTTATGTGTGTGCACTTTTCGCATATTAAGATTTTCTTGGTAACATTTTCCACCGACTTTAGGTTCCTTTCCGTGAAAACTTGGGCGCGCTCAGTTGAAGAACCACTACTCTGAAGCCTTGTACTTCAACTTTAAACTAAATATTTGATAAGGAAACTTACGAAAACCTTTCTGAAAGTCTATCACCTGTCATCATACTTACTAAAATTATCCTAATCTCTCAAGAAGATAGACAAGAAACTACTAGGGAACTACTGGTGTAGCCTTGGTCAAGCCCAGTCCGGTGAAAACTGATGATAGTATTGCATTTATCATGAAAAATATCTGATGGGGCGGGTGACGGTCACGTGATGAAGTGGTTGAGCAGGTCGCTGGTGTACCCAGGCATGGGTACCAGTACACATCATGATCAGTGGATCATGATGTGTACTGGTGCTGGGCCAGGTGGTACATTAGATGAACAGCCTCAAGGCTCCCTTGTGCAACACATTCTCGCACCGCCAAATATACTCGTGCACAGTACAAAGTTTTCAGGTGTTCTCGGCCTAAAGTGTCGCAGTCATTTGTTTTATTTCCTTATTCGTGGAAAATATACGATATAATGGGTTTGTTAAATAAGATGAAAAAATAGTATGTATTAGTAGAGTTGCAGGAGACTTTAAGAAACAGACACTGGGATTTTCCTATGAGAATTAATGTGGTAGAATAAGGTTCCATTATAGGTGTATGATCAGTGATACCTCATTGCTTCACTGCGCTTATTCAACACAAACTTTTGTAAGCTTATTCAGGAGTAGATGAATGGTTCAGAGAACCGACAAGTTGATAAATTAGACACATATGCAACACTTGGGTATCTTTATTGAGGAAACGTTTCGCCACACAGTGGCTTCATCAGTCCAATACAAAGTAGAAAGTTGTAAGTAGAGGAGGAGTTTGAGGTAATCAGTCCCTCGGCCTGGAGTCGATATGTTCAGTCCATCAATCTTGTAGTGAGTAAAGCATAGGGCAAAAGTGTTGCATGTGTGTCTAATTTATCAGCTTGTCGGTTCTCTGAACCATTGATCTACATCCTGTCTGACACAGCAACATCTTGGGATCTTGATACAAACGAATTCTTCAACACTTGTCCAACCTTTGGACGAAGACCTACTTCGACTAGTGGATGGTACCACTATGACCCCGCCTCCTCCTGCTTCGCCTCACCTGTCTACAGTATATAAACCACTTATTTTGCCCTATGCTGTACTTACTACAAGATTGATGGACTGAACACATCGACTCCAGGCCAAGGGACTGATTACCTCAAACTCCTCCTCTCCTTACAACTTTGTATTGGACTGATGAAGCCACTGTGTGGCGAAACGTTTCCTCAATAAAGATACCCAAGTGTTGCATATGTGTCTAATTTATCAACAGGAGTGACAAGAATAACAAATGCAGAAACAGTAACAGCAACATCAGTTGCACCAGTAGCAACTGCAGCATGAAAAATAGCAATAGCAACGGAGACAGGAACAACACCAATAGCAGCAGCAGCAGCAGCGTGAATAACTTAACAACAGCGGCAGCCAAGACACCAACAGCGGCAGCCAAGACACCAACAGCGGCAGCCAAGACACCAACAGCGGCAGCCAAGACACCAACAGCGGCAGCCAAGACACCAACAGCGGCAGCCAAGACACCAACAGCGGCAGCCAAGACACCAACAGCGGCAGCCAAGGCACCAACAGCAGCAGCACCATCAATGATACAAAAAGCATCAAGCAGCAGCATCAGCAGTAGTAGTAGCAGTACCACGACCTCCAGTAGTAGCAGCATGAACCACAACAAGCAAGAGGTACCACAGTAAAGTAGCGTGGTGCTCGCAGGTATCGCTATCTGATGGCAACCATTAACTGTTACCATGTGGATTTATCACCCTGTTTAACCACTCACTCCTCTCCGATTGGCAGTGCAAATTAAAACTTTATCTGACTGTCCACTTGAGGAGGTGAGGGCAGGTAAGGTAGATAACCTTGCGAGTGTGTAGTGTGATGATGGAGGGCAGGTTCCCACGTCTGTGTGGTGGGCAACACAGTTTGCCCATGCATGCCCACACTCCATAACATTTGCATGTAAATAATGCTAGAGGTGATTTTAGACGTTTTAGCTCTGTTAGCAGCTGTGGGGAAACATATATAGTTAGGGTCCACCTCTGGTGTAAATTGGGGTCCCATAGCATATATATATATATATATATATATATATATATATATATATATATATATATATATATATATAATTATAATTTATTTATTTCTGTGCAATGTGATTGTGATGGGCTCTTGGCAAAAAATATTATTGCTTAAAAGTAGAATATGTACACACACACACACACAGAGGGACGTTAAGAAGTACTTCTTCAGTCATAGAGTTGTCAGGAAGTAGAACAGTCTAGAGAGAGATGTAGTGGAGGCAGAATCCATACATAGCTTTAAGAAAGATCATTGGTCAGAAGAGAGTGGACCTAGTGGTGACCAATAAAGAGGCGGAGCCAGGAGCTATACTCGACCCCTGCAACCACAATTAAGTGAGTAAACACACACACATTCAAACAATTCTCTCTCTCTCTCTCTCTCTCTCTCTCCTCTCTCTCTCTCTCTCTCTCTCTCTCTCTCTCTCTCTCTCTCGCGTGCTAGGTATAATGCACACAAAGAAGCATAATTTTTTAACACCCATCCTTCCTACATCTGTGGTGAATTACAAACACATTACTAATGGACTTAAAGAAAAAGGAACTGGACAAATGCCTCCTTGCGTTGCTAGTCAGCCAGAAAGGATGATCCAGGAACCATCAAGAGGCATACACCAGGTACACTTGAGTTACCGTAAGACAGCAGGTTCTCTTATTGTGACAAGTTTGACAAGTGAAGGCTGCCTACAACTCTGGGTACCGCTCACAGGTATGTAGTTCTTTACACTGCTCATATTAAATGACAGTTTTTGCTAATTACTCAGTGTTCAACAATGCAAGTTTAAATGACGTAAACTGATGAGGTAAACGAACTTGATAACTGGAGTGATAGGTATCGAGTGCTTATCTGAACCTGATTTGTGGGGGAAGAAGATAGTGGACGGTACTGTATTAATTGCTTGTCTTGGTCATAGAAGTGTGATGATTTACCATGTGTGTGTTTGGTCAGTACTGGCAGCACCTTTGGTGTGACTGATGTGAACACTGACCCACAGTGTGTTTGGTCAGTACTGGCAGCACCTTTGGTGTGACTGATGTGAACACTGACCCACAGTGTGTCAGTACTGGCATCGCTGACTACAACATCATAGAAGTACAAACGAGTATAAACTCAGGGGTGGGGAACTCCATCAATGATACGCGAGAAAAGATGTTCAGTAAATTTAACTTCAACAATCATAGAATGACTTGGATAAAATTAACCAAGAACTATCAGAAATTTCCTCCAAAACAGTCATGAGCGCCTTAAATCCTCACCAGTGCCTGGAAAAACTGAACACAGAAGCATACAAGATCTGTATTAAATTTGAACCATTGAGCAAACATAGAAGATCAGATATAGAAAGAGAGCGTAAGAGGTGATACAAAAGAAGATGGATTACCGAAATGCTGAAAAACGTGAATATGTCACATCGAAGCAAAGATAGTCTTAACCGAGACATCACCGATGTAGAGCAAAAACTTTAGTTGTTGTAACAAACAGAAGCACAAAGGGAACAAAAGGCCATCCAGGGTATGGCAAGAAACCCCAAATATTTATATCCTTGTGCAAAATCCAAGCTAAAAACTACCTGTAGAATTGGACCCTTAATAAGAGGAGTCTCATATACTAAGGATGAGCAGGAAATGAGAGAAATTCTAAAAGATCAATATGAGTCGGTTTTCAGTAACCCACTAAATGAAAGCAGGGTGGAGAATGCAGAAAAACCTTTTTCATTCCATTTGAAAGCCTGGCAGAGTACGAATCCCACAGAATTCGAAAAAAAGTGAAAACATGCCCTCGCACTCAGCACCTGGACCAGAGTTATGGAATAACCTATTTATAAAAAAATGCAAATTACCACTAGCATGAGCTCTCAATATTCTTTGGATAAAGAACTTAGATCGAGGTGAAATGGCCCTAATTTCCCACATCATAAAATCTTCGAAAGCGTGATGAGATGTCAAATTATAAACTTCATAGAACAGTACTTACGAAATCGTAATGACACGACTGCAAACTAACCATACCACGGGTGGGGTTAGAACCCGCGATCAGAGAGTCTGTCTGGAGTTTTGAGACTCTCTGATCGCGGGTTCTAACCTCACCCGTGGTATGGTTTCATAGAACAGTACAATCTGCATAACCCAAACCAGCACGGTTTTAGAGCGGGATGATCATGCCTGTCACAACTACTAAATCACTATAATAGAATTACGGAGGCTTTGGAAGACAATCAAAACGCAGATATAATATACACAGATTTTAGAAAGGCGTTTAACTGACGTGATCATGGGGTGATTGTACACAAAATGAAGGCCATAGGCATAACGGCGAAGGTAGGCAGATGGACTTTCATGTTTCTAACACACACAACGCAAAGCGTAGTAGAAAACAGAGCAAAATCTAGCATCAGCGAGGTGAAAAGCTCAGTACCCCAAGGCACTGTCCTGGCACCTCTGCTGTTTCTTATCCTCATAGCAGACAGATAAAAACACCCGTCACAGTTTTGTATCATCATTTGCAAATGACACTAAAATATGTATGAAAGTCACCTAAGTAGAAGACACTGAAAAACTGCTTGAAGATATAAGCAGGTCGTGATAATGCTGGTAGAATTAGTTGCACATGTGTCCTTTGTACATCACATATAAGCAGGGTTTTGCAGTGGGCAGTGGAAAACCCAGCTGCTTAGGTATAGTAAGAATGAAGAACTCAAGAAGGACACTTTAAACAAAACTCAAGAGGATCATCAAACAGAACTAAAGGAACACATGAAAGACCTGGGAGTAATTACATCAGTTGACCTTTCTTTCAAACAATACAATAAGACCAATGTCACGACATCCACGAAGATGACGAGGTGGATAATGAGAACTTTAAAAACTGGAGAAAGTGCCACTGGTGACACTTTTCAAATCGCTTGTGCTCTCATTTGGAATATTGTTCAGTGTTACGCCCCGTTCAGGGCAGGAGAAATATCAGAGCTGTAACAAATACAGATCGCGTATGTCCCGCATATAGCCAATAAAACATTTCAATTACTGGGAACGCCTTAGTCTTAAATATATATTCAGTGGAGCGGAGAAGATAGGAATACATTATATATATCTGGAAAGTACTTGAGGGCCTTGTCCCAAGTCTGGAGTGAGAAATATGGGAGGAAGTGCTAAACCCAGTGAAAAGCAGGAGCGATATAATATGTTGAATAATCTGGGGCCAGATTATTCAACATCTTAGCAGAAGATATCATAAACACTGCTGGGACAAGTGTAGAAGTCTTCTACACAAGTATCTTCAAGTGTCAGATCAACCAGGCTGTGACGAATATGTGGGTCAGCGGACCAGCAGTAGCCACAGCCTGGTTGATCAGGCAAGCACCAGAAGAGCCTGGCCCAAGGCATGGCTCTGGTAGTAGAAAAGTGTCTGAACTCATCAAAGGTATATCAGCATTACTTGTGGTGTGACTTAAGTAAACACTGATCCACAGTGTTTGGACAGTGCTGGCAACACCTGTAGTGTGACTTACATATACACTGATTTAAAGACTCTGCCATCATTTGTAATTACTAAATATTTCCGCAACACAGGTATTATAGGTTCTCAGGAGTCAGCTGGACCACAACCAGCATAAAGTTCATAATCAGCCAGGTTGTGATGTTGATATATATGTTTGCGGACCACTGGAAGCATCAATGACGTCTTGCCTCAGAGTAGAAGTACTCTGAAAATATAAAGAAGTTGCCATGTCAGGTAGTTCTGAACACGGTCACACCTCACATCTCCTCCACCCTTCCGTAATGTTTATTAATCCCAAGAATGTAAAGTAGTGTGGCTCATATCTGGGTTATTAGATCCTCTTCTCTTGCACGCGACGCACAACAGAATTCTTAAGTATATAGCATCTGTTAGTCGTAAATAGGGGCAGCAGGTGTGAGGAGACTTTCCTGTATGTCTTACCTCACTTGTTTGTACATCTGTCTGTCTCTGTCTGTCTCTCTGTCTCTGTCTCTCTCTCTGTCTCTCTCTCTCTCTGTCTGTCTGTCTGTCTGTCTGTCTCTCTCTCTCTCTCTCTCTCTCTCTCTCTCTCTCTCTCTCTCTCTCTCTCTCTCTCTCTCTCTCTCTCTACACACACACACACACACACACACACACACACTATCTCTTGTCTATGTACTGTCAGTATTCCAAACTCAGTGACATGCAGACCGTTTAATTATGTGAAATGTCTAGTTAAGATAGTCACACACCCACTCACCCTCATTTTTTCTTGACATCTCCATAAATGTAGCGAGACATTAAAGGAAGGTGTTTGGTTAGCAGGTTGTTTGTGTGTGGCTATTAATGGAGGAAAACGGGTTTGAGAGGCTGTCGGCAGAGCCATGACCCTCCATCACCATTAAAACAGAAAACGGATTGCCGTAGCAAGGGCATACTATCATGATCAAGTGTGGGCTAGATATGCTAATGATACACCAGTCGGCCACCGTATCTAGTGGCCTTGATGGGGGACTAACCCCACGGCGTGTGTTGGCTTCCTACAGCATTTTTTGTGTTGCGTTTTTTCAAAGGTATTATAACCCAGAAAAACCCAGTGGGTACTTGCGTTATCTTCCCTAAGATGCCACCCACAACATTCGATTAACTCCTAGGTACCTCTTTATAATTAGATGAAAATGGACAGCAGGATGTAGAAGACTTATCCAGTCGTCTTTCTTGCATTGCCTGGGGGATTATACCAGGGTCCTTTCAGTTGTTAACCGAACGGTCTTTAGCTGAGCTACGAGTCATCTCTTAGTATTATTCTTTACTCGTGTGCTTGGACAAGTCAGGCTATTCTAGGGAGGTGGCTGCTGCCTAGTCTGTAGCCAGGATGTGAGGCGGTGTGACCTGAGTCTTGTCAGTGAGAGAGGGCAGGGGCCGGGGAGCGGCACACTGAGAGGACTTTTTGTGCCCTTCCAGTTTTTCCAGTGCCCTCGCGCGCCGTGGGAACCTAGGAGAAACTTCTGGCCAGATTATTTATTGCCTGTGTTTAGCCAGCCTCACCTGCAATTGCTCTATTACTTTGGTACTACTTGTGAATTGTAGCGAGTCACTGCTTTCTCTTAACGTAAAGATCGCCTTCCATATATGTGTGTATGCACTTGCCTAGACGTGTCTGCAAAATGGATTACTGTTACCACTTGAAGATTCCACCTCTTACCACCCCCACCCCCTTCCTACCCCCCACCGCAACCTCTCAACCCCAGGGAAAATAATGAAATAGTTATGAAATGTTTGATTTGCCATTTTTATTTGTCTTCAAAGCTAACATGGCAACCTAACCTTACCTAGCTAATATGTTACCAATATAAAATAATTGACCAAAGTTGTCTAAAAAAAAGAAGTTAGATATATTTCACTAGTTTCCTTTTGAGGAGTTAATCTTCAGAGACCCCCATTCTTGACTCTCGGATCGTGTAATTACAGTTGTGTGTTTCCGGAGAGAGGGTGAGCTCCAGCTCATGGTCCGCCTCTTCCAATGACCTGTTTGAAGGCCACTACTGCTCAGTCATCAGTTTAGTTGGTCAGGTTAAAAAGTTATCCTCAGCACGTCGGTCATTAAGGCTGAATTTTACCTCCACACTAACGTCAAGAGTATTATCTAAAGTAGTCTAAACTGTATTGTGTATACACTGAGATACACAAGTCTCGGTGTATGTACACTGAGATACACAAGTCTCGGTGTATGTACACTGAGATACACAAGTCTCGGTGTATGTACACTGAGATACACAAGTCTCGGTGTATGTACACTGAGAGATACGTTGCTCGGTGTATATGCACTGACATATATACGTCTTTTGGTGTATATACACCAGGTTACATAACTCGATGTGCATACACTGGGGGATTCAAACATCTCAGTATATATACATTGAGAAGTTTAGAGCTTTCGGTGTAATATATATTGATAAATATATACTTCTCGGTGTATACTCATTGATCTATATGTACTGTAGTGAATATAAACTGAGAGATACACGGGTTTTAATGTATATACACTAAAATATGTACACTTTGTTGTATACTAAGACGTACGTATTGCGAGAATTGCACCTCTTGGCGTATATACATTGAGAGAAATACACCTTTGTTTATATACAGAGATATGCACCTTTGTGTATATACAGAGATATGCACCTCTCGTTATATATACATACGTACACAGATACTTCTGGGTGAATCCCCGAGTGTAAATATGCGGAGAAACAAATATATCTGGTTGTATATACACTGAGAGAGAAATGCTGTGTCGTTGTGTAGCCTTTGTAAGTTATGTGCATCAGAAATTTCGTGCGTGCACTAGATTTGTTCGGTCACGCTTTTCATTGCATATAACAGCAATATTTTGTCTTATGTTAAGCGGTAAAAGCTCCTCCGTTCACTAAGTGGCTCTGGCGTCCAGGTTTCCGCATTGCACGTAGCAAGCACGGGTCATGCACTACAAATAGTTTTCATTGCAAACAACTTTTTATGTTCCCTAAATCCTGCCTTATCACGGATCGGAGAGCAGTATTTTGTTGGAAAGAACCTGAGAGCCACTCTGTCTGGGGCAAGGTCAGGTGTTGATGACGGCAAGGTCATCTCTGATGTATCCACGGGTACGTAGGTGCTGTCATGTTCTTGTGGTTGAGCAAGACATATATGAATCACTTGGGTATCTGTATTGCCGAAATGTTTTCCCTATATAACAGGCTTCTTTAGTCAAATACAGGGAATATGAAACTTGCATTTGATTTAAGAAGACTTGCTGTGTAGACGAAACGTTTGAACAGTGAAGATACCCCAGATATTGCACGTCTTATTCATTAACATGTCGGTATTGTATGCCGCCCACTAGTGGAAGTAGGTCATGTTAAACACTTCTTTAGCTCTAGTGGGCCACGCTCATCTGTGACGCCAACTTCAACTAGCCGCTTGCCTGTGTTTTAGGCTTGAGGGACAGACAACCTCCCACCGATGGTGACGGACTGGTGACGTCAGAACCACTTCTACAGCTTTCAGCATTCTTCTGCTGCCCAGTATTCGACTGAATAATTTGAATAGATTGTTTAGAAAGGCGACAAGTTGGGACACTTGTGTTGCAAAAGTGTCTTATTTATCGACTGAAGAAGCCTGCTGTGGAGACGAAACGTTTCGGCATTAAAGATACATATGTGTTGCTAATGTGTCTTGTTCATCAACCTGTCAGTATTGTATCCTGTCAATAATAATTATTATTGTAATTATCATTTTTGTTATGACGTTATTATTGTTCAGGTGTATAATGTTCGTTATTATTATTATTTCCATTACCCTCTTCACTACTCCCCATTCTGCCACCTAATATCGTTGCTATCCCTCAGTATTCCCTCTCTCCTTCCTTCCTCACAGACCATCAAGTAATAGTAACTCTGCTGGAACGAACCTTTGAACCTGCCGTAGCTAATTAATCTCTAGTGGAATACTTGATGTATCTTCATTAGCTTAGTGAAGTCTCCCAGCTCAGGCTGACAAGATTTCATCACTTGATGTAAGGAAGAACGCTGTGTGATGTATATAACAGGCAAACATAGCTAGTTTTTGTTCCCGATATGTAACTGTCATATAGAATATTGTAGCAGCACACTGCAGATTGATAAAGCCAATGGTTGCTGAAACGTCTCCACGGTGAAGATACCCAGGTGTTGCACGTGTTTTATTGATCTTATCTGTTTTGTATATAGTAGAACAATAACATTACAGATGTATCCAATTTGAATAAAAAGAAAACAGGTGACTGAGAGCCGTGTTGTCTTGCTCCCACAGATCCAGAGGATGGTGATCAGCGGTGGTAACTTCAAGCCTGACACACTCAAACCCAAGGAGGTGGTCTCCCTACTGCTTGATGACGACATCGAGCGCCAGTGTGAGTACCTATCTACCCTCTCATTCTTCCTGCCCTAATGTATCCATTTTATCCACTTCCCGTGTGCTCATAATCACCCATGTGCTCAGTTGTTTGCCCCCCATGTCTTATCCTTCCCTGTGCCTCATGCTTGTTCGTTTTCTCTATGTTCATCAATATCACGGCATCAGGCTGGGGTACCTGTATTGGTGGGGCATAAGCATACAGGTACGTCAAGAAGAACGCCAGCATAGAAAATCATCCTGTGTTGCTTCGATCATTACTTGCAAGGTGTCTTGATGCAAGAAATTTGAGCTTGAAATTGTATCTTCTCTGCCTCCCCTGCGTGAACCCTTCACGCTAACATGCGCTGCCGACATTTCTCCATCTTTTTTTCTTACGTAAATCATCTTGTTTTGTTTCCTCCCAGAGTATTACCTCGCCAGATGGTCATTACACACACACACACACACATACAGCACCGGTGGACTGGTGGCTAAAGCTCTGGCTTCACACACGGAGGGCCCGGGTTCAATTCCCGGCGGGGCGGAAACATTTCGAAGTGTTTCCTTACACACACACATACAACAGGCCTAGTGTCTAATCGACATGTGCCTAGGACAAAAATGGTAACACACAAAAATGGTAACACACACACAAACACACACACACACACACACACACACACACACACACAAACACACATATATATAATGTGTGTATGTTAAAAAAGTGCAGGTATATTATAGCGACCGAGTGTGGTAATGAGGCACAATCATATTTGTCTTATTCGATTTCATTTTCAAACTCTATCACACAAAACTGAGAAAATTTAGCATCTCCAGTATTCTGGCAATATAATTTTGGCCAGCCATTAACACCAAGTGACAGTAGTCATAGTGGACTATGCTTGGCACAGCCTCCTTATGGTTTACCCTTTTGACACAGGCAACACCACACGTGTTTCCCTCTAGTGACCTGTCTTTTTGGGTCACACCTGGCATCTTTCTGCTCTGTATACTGTGTGTGTGTGTGTGTCTGCATTAGGGATGACAAAGTCATCAGTGGTGGTGGTGATACGGTCTCCTTCGATAAATGTCTGGAATTGTTCGTGTGTTATTTATTCCAACATTGTGAAAAATGTGCTTAAAATTGTATCAGTTGTGAACACATTCCAGTGCACCCGCGTACATCATGGCTTACCCGTGCACATTCTGGTACATGCACATCTTGCTGCATCTGTACCCACTTTGGCCACCCTCGCACATCCTGGTGAACCTGCACATCCAGGTACTTAGACGGTGATAGGTAATAAAGTCACAGGTAAAAAAAAAAAGTAGATGACTAAGCCACATGTGCAACACTGGTATACCTGGAGTATACCTGGAGGGAGCTCCGGGGGTCAACGCCCCCTCGGCCAGGTCCATGACCAGGCCTCACATTTTATCATTATATAAAGGATATACAATACCGATAAGACAATCTTGTATCTATATTGACCAGACATTTCACTTAGCAGGCTTTCTTCAGTCGAAATCCAGAGACAACAACAGAAGTAGTGAAGATGAAGATATGAGGTGATCAGTCCCTCAGTCTTACAGAAAAAGCAAGCTTGAGGTGGTCAGTCCGTAGCCTCGATCAACCTGAAGTTTAGGAATGAGAAAGGCAGCCTTTTAAACTGCCAAAAGTTTCATTCTTTTTTTCTCATTCCTTAACTTCACTTGTCAGTCAGTCTGAACATCCCTGCAAATGAGGACTGACCACCTGCAATGCTTCTTCTGCAGGTGAGACTGATAATCATATCTACATTCACTTCTTTGCTCTCTGTATTTCGACTGAAGGCCTGCTGAGTAAGTGACATGTCTGGTGAGTAAAGATACCATGTGACTTACCATCTCTCGTCGTATTGAAATCCTATTTGCAAAAATGTCGCAAATGGTATTTACAGGTAAAAAAAGTCGAGGCAAACTATTTCAACTACATATTAGGTTAACTAACTGCTTGGTTGTCTACAGTAGTTCTGTGACACACTGCTGGTGCACCCCACACATGCTGGTGCACCACACACATGCTGGTGCCATCTGTGCACCCCACACATGCTAAGTGCACCCAACATGCTGGTGCACCACACATTTCACCACATGCTGGTGCACCCACACATGCTGGTGCACCCACACATGCTGGTGCACCACACATCTGGTGCACCCCACACATGCTGGTGCACCCACACACGGCACCATGCTGGTGCACCCCACACATGCTGGTGCACCCACACATGCTGGTGCACCCACACACATGCTGGTGCACCCACACACATGCTGGTGCACCCACACACATGCTGGTGCACCCACACATGCTGGTGCACCCCACACATGCTGGTGCACCCACACATGCTGGTGCACCCACACACATGCTGGTGCACCCACACATGCTGGTGCACCCCCACACATGCTGGTGCACCCACACATGCTGGTGCACCCCACATGCTGGTGCACCACACACATCTGGTGCACCCACACACATGCTGGTGCACCCACACATGCTGGTGCACCCACACATGCTGGTGCACCCCACACATGCTGGTGCACCCACACATGCTGGTGCACCCACACATGCTGGTGCACCCACACATGCTGGTGCACCCACACATGTGGTGCACCCACACATGCTGGTGCACCCACACACTGCTGGTGCACCCACACATGCTGGTGCACCCCACACATGCTGGTGCACCCACACATGCTGGTGCACCCACACAATGCTGGTGCACCCACAACATGCTGGTGCACCCACATGCTGGTGCCCCACACTGCTGGTGCACCCACACACATGCTGGCCACTGCGGGTGCACCCACACACATGCTGGTGCACCCACACATGCTGGTGCACCCACACATGCTGGTGCCCCACAACACATGCTGGTGCACCCACACACATGCTGGTGCACCCACACACATGCTGGTGCACCCACACACATGCTGGTGCACCCACACACATGCTTGTGCACCCACACAATGCTGTGCACCCACACATGCTGGTGCACCCACACATGCTGGTGCCCCACACATGCTGGTGCACCCACACACATGCTGGTGCACCCACACATGCTGTGCCCCACACATGCTGTGCACCACACACATGCTGGTGCCCACACATGCTGTGCACCCACACATGCTGGTGCACCCACACATGCTTGTGCACCCACCACATGCTGGTGCGCCCACACATGCTGGTGCACCCACACATGCTGGTCACCCATACACATGCTGGTGCGCCCACAAACATGCTGGTGCACCCACACATGCTTGTGCACCCACACACATGCTGGTGCACCCACACACATGCTGGTGCGCCCACACATGCTGGTGCACCCACACACATGCTGGTGCGCCCACACACATGCTGGTGCACCCACACACATGCTGGTGCGCCCACATGCTGGTGCACCCACAACATGCTGGTGCGCCCACACATGCTTGTGCACCCACACACATGCTGGTGCGCCCACACATGCTTGTGCACCCACACACATGCTGGTGCGCCCACACATGCTGGTGCACCCACACACATGCTGGTGCGCCCACACATGCTGGTGCACCCACACACATGCTGGTGCGCCCACACATGCTGGTGCGCCCACACACATGCTGGTGCGCCCACACATCTGCTTGCACCCACACACATGCTGGTGCGCTCCACACATGCTGGTGCACCCACAGCTGCATTGGCAGTGGTGCACCCACACATCACTGTGCGCCCACACATGCTTGTGCACCCACACATGCTTGTGCACCCACACACATGCTGGTGCGCCCACACACATGCTGGTGCGCCCACACACTCACATGCTATTGCACCCACACACATGCTGGTGCGCTCACACACATGATGGTGTACCCACACACATGCTGGTGCACCCACACACATGATGGTGTAGCCCACACATTGCTGGTGCACCCACAACATGTTGGTGTCCCACACACATGCTGGTGCACCCACACACATGTTGGTGCGCCCACACATGCTGGTGCGCCCACCAGTGCCACACATGCTGGTGCGCCCACACACATGCTGGTGCGCCCACACATATGCTGGTGCACCCACACACATGATGGTGTACCCACACACATGCTGGTGCACCCACACACATGCTGGTGCACCCACACACATGCTGGTGCGCCCACACACATGCTGGTGCTCCCACACATATGCTGGTGCACCCACACACATGTTGGTGCACCCACACACATGTTGGTGCGCCCACACACATGCTGGTGCACCCACACACATGCTGGTGCGCCCACACACATGCTGGTGCGCCCACACACATGCTGCTGCGCCCACACACATGCTGGTGCGCCCACACACACATACTGGTGCGCCCACACACAGGCTGGTGCATCCACACAGACTCTAATATGTGGGTGCACCAGGATGTGCATGGGCGCACATCCTGGTGCACGCCCGCACATCCTGAGGCGCTGTGGCCCACAATGAGTGTACAAATAAGGTCAAGTTTGGTGTGTGTGATCTAGGTGTTGCGACGCCCTGAGCACCTCATTCAGGTCCCTCACCTGCCCAGGGTCCCCTACCTATCACTCACCTGCCCAGGGTCCCTCACCTGCCCAGGGTCCCTCACCTGCCTAGGGTCCCTCACCTGTTACTCACCTGCCCAAGGTCCCCTTATCTGTCGCCTGCCTAGGGTCCCTCACCTGCCCAAGGTCCCCTCATCTGTCACTCACCTGCCCAAGGTCCCCTCTGTCACTCACCTGCCCTGGGTCAATCACCTGCTCAAGGTCCCTCACATGCCCAGGGTCCCTTACCTGCCCAGGGTCCCCTACCCGTCATTCACCTCCACAGGGTCCCTCACCAGTCACTCACTTGCCCAGGGTCCCTCACCTGTCATTCACCTGCCTAGGGTCTCCTCACCTGTCACCTCCCCAGGGTCCCTTACCGGTCACTCACTTGCCAAGGGTCCCTCACCTGTCACTTGCCAAGGGTCAATCACCTGTCACTCACTTGCCAAGGGTCCCTCACCTGTCACTCACCTACCATTCGTCCCTGAGAGATTAATACCAACCAGTTGGTGAAGTGCTCTTCCTCAACCAGCTGGGACTGGACCAGGTTACCAGAGGCAGCCCACACTGCTATGAGCTCGTGTTATGCAAAGGCACCAAAGGCTGCACAATGTGTTACAAGTCAGAAATGATGAACTTTAATGAGCATCTGTGTGTGTGTGTTCCCATTTTGTCCTAGGCACATGTTGATTAGACACTGTGTGTGTGTGTGTGTGTGTGTGTGTGTGTGTGTGTGTGTGTGTGTGTGTGTGTGTGTGTGGTGCCTTGTCGTGTTGTTGTGTGTGTGTGTGTGTGTGTGTGTGTGTGTGTGTGTCTGTGTGTCTGTGACGTGGAGTTCTCACACCATGACTTCCTGGACACAGAATTATGATAAGAAAAATCTTAGTGATGACTGATTTGATAGATGTGTTCTTGACTGTGACTAGACTGTCAGGTAGTGACAACTAATGTGATAGATGTGTTCTTGACTGTGACTAGACTGTCAGGTAGTGACAACTAATGTGATAGATGTGTTCTTGACTGTAACTAGACTGTCAGGTAGTGACAACTAATGTGATAGATGTGTTCTTGACTGTGACTAGACTGTCAGGTAGTGACAACTAATGTGATAGATGTGTTCTTGACTGTAACTAGACTGTCAGGTAGTGACAACTAATGTGATAGATGTGTTCTTGACTGTGACTAGACTGTCAGGTAGTGACAACTAATGTGATAGATGTGTTCTTGACTGTAACTAGACTGCAGGTAGTGACAACTAATGATAGATGTGTTCTTGACTTAAAATTTTGATCTGGTACAGGTCAGTGACAACTAATGATAGATGTGTTCTGTGACTAGACTGTCAGGTAGTGACAACTAATGTGATAGATGTGTTCTTGACTGTGACTAGACTGTCAGGTAGTGACAACTAATGTGATAGATGTGTTCTTGACTGTGACTAGACTGTCAGGTAGTGACAACTAATGTGATAGATGTGTTCTTGACTGTAACTAGACTGTCAGGTAGTGACAACTAATGTGATAGATGTGTTCTTGACTGTAACTAGACTGACAGGTAGTGACAACTAATGTGATAGATGTGTTCTTGACTGTGGTTAATTTTACATTTTCTTTGGTTGTACTTTATTCTTAATAATTCTGTGCTGTTGTTTCCAAATCTTTAAAGATATATTAATGTTACTTAAATTCCATTACTAGTAAGATAGTAGGTTCTTAATCACCCGAGAAGCTCAAGCGATTTTTCAGTCATCTTAATGTAATAAGTCTGGCAATAAATGATGAGCTCGGTTGATTATCTAGGTTACTTCTGGGGTAAATTATCTTTAATAAATGACATTTGATTTGTTATTGATGGTAGAAGTCCTAATGTTTGATTTGTGATCTCGTTTAAAAAAATTCATTCATAATGGCTTGTTTTTTTTTTTTTTAAAGAACTAGTAATTTGTAAATCACTTTGCACAATCTTCACAAATATTTTAACGTTAACTATATCAACCTGATACCACCTTGGTCCTCTGCACTTGGCGGTTCTGAAAAAAATAAATTTCATGGGCGCCATTTTGGAAAATGGCCACCGTTAAAATTCTTCAGTATATTTGCAATGACACTTTATCAGAATTTTCTTGTTCTAAACGGTTCTTCATGTGTGCCAAATGTGGTGCTCTTATCACAAAATGCACCGAAACGTTTCTATACCGCCCTATTTTGTGTATTCTCTAGTGCAACTGTGAACTAATAGTGTGCTTGTGGTTGCTTCAGATCGCGCCCGCCAGGAAGAGCGACGCATCATTGAGGAACACAAGATTGAGATCAACCGCGAGAAGATGAGAGAGAGGATGAGAAAACGTTATGCTGAGAAGGTCAGTTGTCATTCTTGTCGGATAGTGTTGTTATTTATATAACTTTATGTTCTCTCTGTGGTAGTCACTGAGAGGCACATAATAGGTCCAGCGATGTGTCTCCAACATTTTGTTAAGGAAACAAGTTACAGGAGTATAAAGTTATTTACAAATTATTGATAATTGTTACAAGAGTTGGTTGCAGCTTCTTCACTAGGTAAGTTACAACAGTTGTGGGTTATTAAAAGATACTGTTAATTGCATCCATAACTTTGCTTTCTTTTGTATTGTGGAATAGACAGTACACTAACCTGTTATATATTAGACTATCTTATTAGTGCAAATGAGATATAAGTATTGACCAAGTGTCGTAAATTTGTTTGTAACAGAGAAAGGAATGTGTTTGTAATATTATATACCAAACTGTACTCCTGTTAGGACGTTCAGGTTCTGGTTCCTTTGTTTGTTGTTTTGTATCCACATGTTCTCAGGCTACCATCCATAGCATGGTGTACTATAAACTAGCCGCTTAGCCTGTAGTATCCAATCTAATATAAGAGCTTTTCTTCGTTTTATTAAATGTGGAGATCAATTAACCCAGAATAACCATAGAAAAGTAAGCAGTGTGGCTTATTTTTGTTGGGGACCTTGGATCGTCTTTCCCAGGCAGCGACTCATAACTGCTGAATAACTCCTAGGTATTTATTAACTGGTAAGTGAACAGGGGCAGCAGGAGTAACAAGACTTGCCCATTCATCTAGGCTTGATTGAGCAGGACACACTCGTCGTGACTTGTAAATCACGAAGAAATTGGGATTTTTTGTCTGAATTAAACATCATATTGTTTGATATTACACACTTCAAAACTCTGTTAATATTAGAGTTTGTTTCCATAATTTTTTTTTTTTTTTTTTTTCAGATAACATTTTCATGATCATTTTAGTAATGTTTGGAAAGGTTGACACGAAGCTGTGGTATGCGTTCTCGTCTGTGTCAGTCACCAGTTGACAATCTCCTGTAAACTCCCTTGACCATTGTGATAATGGTACTGTTTCCCATACCTTGACAAGTGTGACAACGGTACCCAGTGTCAGCGCTGTCTGTTGACAAGTGTGGCATCAGTGGCATCTTGTACAACATTTGGTTGACGAGTGACGAACGATACTCTTCTACTAGCGCCTCCTGTTGACTAGTAGGCAGTGTCTGCTAGTGCATCTCTTTGACGGGTAACAGACGGCAACGTCTAGTATTGCAGTACTTTAACGAGTGACAACGGTAACGTCTGGTAGTGCTTCCCTTTTCCGAGTGACCAAGGGTAGCGTCTAGCTCCTCATCCCGATGGAGAGAGGCTAACATAAACTACTTTGTGCCACAGTGACCCCGGTAGCTTCTCGGCTATTACCTCCACTGACAAGTACACATTAATGTATGCCCCTCTGTAGTGTAATACACAATGCCAGCCTCGGGTACGAAGGTGTGTGTAAATACAGGGGACAGATGGGCTCCCCCCGCAGGTAATATTACGTGTGAACTACAGGAAGACTGCTATCATGCCCTCTCTGATGGCCCACATTTCTCCCTCCAGCAGTTAAGGGCAATTGAATTCTTGTAAAGGTCCTCATTCAGGGAGGAAATTTTAAATGAGTCGAGACGTGAGGTCGGTGAGGGGAAAATGTAGTTACTTTTTTGTTAGGTTGTGAGAATGTGTGTGTACTCACCTATTTGAGGTTGTAGGGGTCGATTCATATCTCCTGGCCCCGCCTCTTCGCTGGTTGCTACTATTTTCCACTTCTTGCTCCATTAATTTTATCATACCTCTTCTTAAAACTATGTATAGATCGTGCCTCCACTACATCACTCTCCAGACTGTTCCACTTCCTGACAACTCTGTGACTGAAGAAGTACTTCCTAATATCCCTGTGACTAATCTGAGTCTTCAACTTTCCAGTTTTGACCCCTTGTTGTGTCCCATCTCTGAAACATCCTGTCCCTATCTACCATGTCAATTCCTCTTAATATTTTATATGTGGGTATCACGATGTCCCTATCCCTCGTGTCCTCCAGTGTCTTCATATTGATTTTCCCAACCTCTCCTCGTAGGGCATACCCCTTAGCTCCGGAACAAGTCTTGTTGAAAACCTTTGCACTCTCTCTAATTTAATGACGTTCTTGACCAGGTGTGGGTTCCATACTGGTGCTGCGTACTCCAATATGGGCCTGACATACACGGTGTACAGAGTCTTGAATGATTCCTTACTCAGGTGTCGAAACGCTATTCTTAGGTTTGTCAGGCGCCTATATGCTGCAGCAGTTATTTGATTGATGTGTGCCTCAGGAGATGTGCTCGGTATTATATTCAACCCACGATCCTTTTCCTTGAGTGAGGTTTGCAGTTTTGGCCGCCTATCCTGTACTCTGTCTGCGGTCTTCTTTCACCTTCTCCAATCGTCATGTCTTTGCATTTGGTGGGGTTAAACTCCTAGGAACCAGTTGTTGGACCAGGCTTGCAGCCTGTCCAAATCCCTTTGTAGTCCTGCCTGATCCTCATCCGCTTGAATTCTTGTGCGTATGTTAGTCGTGTTGATTGTTTATGTAATAGTAGACGAAGCTTGATGTGATGATGGTGCATGCAGGTAGAATCACGTGTCCTTGTAACTTCTTATCTTACTTGTTTGTCTCAGCTCCTTTGCCTCGCTCCTTTGCCTCTCTCCTTGTTTCACTCTTACCATGGCCTTATAATTTTTTTTTCCTAGGCGAGAAGTCGTAAATGACGTTGAATTGTCGGTCCCTTTTTATCTGTCAGTTTATAGTTTTTGTTTTCCCTCGGGTCAGAAGTCAAATTAATGTTTGCAGATACCGTGACAACTCCAGAACGTCGTAACTGGGCAACAGTGTTCAAAATGTGCAGTCTCAAACACGTGTTATGATCATTGTCTCAAAACGCTTCCTTTGCCTGGCTTTCCATTTACTGATAAACTTTGGTGTAGAGTTGTTGTCTGGAGTTGTCTGCTACTTTGCAAAGTTTATAACGTACTTGGCGGGCGATGCAACATACCCCCATTGAAAAGTAGGGGCGTCACTGGTACACTAAGAGAAAACGCAATAAGTGTCCAGGGCCCAAGACTGTTCAACAGCCTCCCACCAGCCATAAGGGGAATTACCAATAGACCCCTGGTTGTCTTCAAGAGGGAGCTGGACAGATACCTAAAGTTGGTGCCGGATCAGCCGGGCTGTGGTTCGTACGTTGGACTGCGTGCGGCCAGCAGTAACAGCCTCGTTGATCAGGCCCTAATGCACCGGGAGGACTGGTCGTGGACCGGGACGCGGGGGCGTTGATCCCCGGAATACCCTCCAGGTAGACTGGTGTTCATAGGGGTGTGCCTGAAGTCTCATTTGTTTTCCTTAAGCCTGGTCAAGATAATGTCAGAGATAATATGCAACTACCTCTTTACTACTACTAGTACTGCCACTACCACTAGTACTAGTACTATGACTACCACTTGATAAAGCTCCTGGAGAGCGAAACGTTGCCACAATAAAATGTCACATTAGTTGCACTTTTTCCTTTTATTTAACATGATCTTAATAGACACTAAAAAACATCCAGTTAGTGTTCGGGTCTGAGTTACGGAAAGACTATGTGATTAAAAAAAATCAAGGTATAGTCGAAACGATGTTTTTAAATCAAGGTTTACTCTGACAATATTGTCCTCTTTACCACATCTCATAAGTCTTGCTGCGTTGTGTCACCAGTAATTTAAGATACGTTTGTATACATAAAAATATAGTCTGCTTACGAATGCTGTATTTAACGTGTGTGTGTGTGTGTGTACTCGTACCCATCTAGTTGTACTCGCCTATTAGTAGCTGCCAGGGTTCAGATTGAACCTCTGGCCTCTTACCTCGTCGGAACTGAGTTCACTCACCCCTAACCTTACGGACCCTGTCATACCTGTTCTTAAAGCTGTATATGGACTATGCCTCCTCCAGTTCATACTCCATTTCATTCCAATTTTTGACTACCAAAGGCTGAGAAAATATTTTCTGACGTCTCTGTGGCTCATTTGCATTTTTATGCTCCCTCTGTGCCTTCTTGTTCACGTTCCCCACTTTTGCAACAGTGTTTTACTGTGTACGCTGTCAAATTTGTGAGTGTTGCAACATTCCTGACATAGCTAGCATACCTCAGACATGGAGCTAGCAACATTACCAAGAGGGCTCACATTCACCATCATCCTCCACTAATGCACAAGTTACTCAACGAGTTGTCATAACTCAACCTGTCCTTCAAATAGGAAGCGCATTTTCCCACTCATTACACTTCGTTGATTTCTACCCTATCTAAGCCTCTAGTAAATATTAATATTTGTTTATTCAAGGTTAGGCTGGCGTAAATTACTCTGCAGTTGTGTAAGGTTAAGCGGCAGTAATCAGACTAGACGTGTTTCTGTGGCTGCGCCATCCCAGAAAGGTATCTGAAGTGTGCAGTAAGCCTGGCAGTTATCCTGAGGTTGAGATACGTACAGGATCCAATGCTGTTTCCCTTTATTGTCTTGTGTATACCACACTGTTTTCTTGCAGCCCTTCAGTGTTCCACGCTGTTTACCTACTTTATTGACATTCTAGTGTATCCTACGTTATTGGCCTCTGATCTAGTGTATCCCACGCTCTTTACCTACATTACTATAGTGTATCCTGACTCAAGCTTTCCTTAGTAAAGATACGTGAATACTGAATGTGGGAAGTGTTTAAGATGTACTTCATCTTAAGTGTTCATGAGGCAGAATGAAAATATCAGCGAAACGTTTTAGAAGGCTTTCAGTACCTGCTACACTCGTAGCAGGTTCTCAACCAGACTACCTGCCACACTCACATGATAGGGTAGTACCTCCTATGGTGGTGGTTCTCAACCAGACTACCTGTTACACTCACATGATAGTAGGGTAGTACCTCCTGTGGTGGTGGTTCTCAACCAGACTACAACACAAATTCTTATTATTGGAAAGTCATAATTTTTTGAAGTCTCTGGTTATTCATACAGTATAGTCTTGAACTATCTACAATCACTATAGTAACAACCAAATATAGATTCTGATAATTTTACCCACCAAAGATTAGTGCTATTGTTAATTGAGTGTAGCAATAGCACGTCAAACTTGAACTATATACAACACTCCATGACACGACCCCTAACACAAGCAGGTGATACGACACACTTCAAATCATAAGCATTCATTTTTGTACCGTGAGAAATATTCCATCGATTAAGTATCTTTTGTTGAGAGATGCAGAGATTATAGAGCAAGCGCGCCCAGTCTGAAGCTGGGAGCCACGGCATCGGGTCCGGCACTGGTGGCATATAGCAGTGCCAATTATCCTTGGCAAGTGCCAGCTAACAACTAGGAGGAGGTTGGTTACAGAGGAATACTTGTAGTGCTACAGCTTAATTACCCACCGCTTGTGTGCCCCTGGCTTGTGTCAGCACTCCCACTCCCTCTTCCCCCTCCCTCTCTCTCCCCTCCCTTCCTTCCTAGTTCTTATTTTACTATATTCATATTAACACTAATGCCCTAATCACTAGTCATACAGGGTTCACTCACCATGGGTTCAAACCCCACCCGTTCTGTAGTTTTTATGGTTGTCACTTTCTCTTCAGTGATTGACTTTTCCTCTAAGGTGTCTGTTTTGCTTTCTACACAAACAATATTCAAGAGAAAATCTAAAGAGTTTGGCAGATAAAGAATACAGAAGATTATACAGGAAAGTGAGAGAGTTTCTGAACTCGTCAAAAAAAAGTTAATGGAAAGACAAATTAACCAGGGAAAATAACTAGGGTACAGCATGAACTTTAACAAGAACCAGACGGAGAAAATGAAAAAAAAAATATGTATATAAAAAAAAACATTAAGATCTTGAGAAAAGTCCAAATACTTTTACACATACGCAGATTTCAAATAAAAATTGCAGCAGTATTGGCGCCTTACAGGAGGAGGTATGTACACTGGTGAAGGCTAAACAAAAAAAGAAGTGAATTCCTGAAAGAAGATAGCATGCTTAGCGTTGAATATGTCTGTTAATTAACAGATATTAACAAGAATGATGTAAACTTTTAAAAATAGATTGACATGTTCATGCACTGACCACCGAACTCGATCCTTGGAATGTTATATTTATAATGAAAAGGTACGTGTGAAATTCCATTTACCGTATAAATGAGAGCTTTATTATACAAAATGTAGAGTAGTGGCAAGAAAGCTTCATGCCGGTAGTATTAATATCACACATATGATGAAAATGGTATATAATACCGAGAAGTTGATGAGTAAGACACATGTGCAACAATATTGACACCCAACTGTTGCACATGTCTTAACATCACATAAAACAAATCTTTGAGATGGTGCTGAGAACGCAAAGTATCAGTGTTATATAAATCATCAAACTGCACGACTTCAAACAACACGGTTTTGTAGCAGCAAGATCCGACTTATCATAGCAACTAGACGACCAAAACAAAATAAAAGAGGCATTCGAAAAATAAACTCAATAAGCAGATGTGATGCCCATAAGTGTTACGGTAGAGCCGCGTGACAACTGTGACGCCACAACCTGTAAAATAAAGTCGGTAGTTATAATATAAAAGTAGGGACTGGATATTAAAATTCTGACAGACAGATCGCTATGAGTGTTGGTAAACAAAGTCCGATCTAAACACAGTGAAAACTTGAGTAGTGCAAGGCACTGTCCTGGCACCTTTGTTGTTTCTTATCCTCGTAGCAGACAGATGAAACACTAGCGACACCTTCGTATCATTCTTTGTGGATGGTGATGAAATAAGCATGAAATTGGCCTCGGTAGAAGACACTGAAAAGCTTTAATCAAATATTAGGAAATAATTTTATTGGGTAAAGGACAAATTGCAAGAAGAACAGAAAAAAGAGAATCTAATAATTACTTCTTGACAGTTCTAGTATTTAAAATGTGAATGCAAAATTTATATATATTTTATTTTCCTTATTGAAACTATTAACCTAATCTATTATTGTCCTGGATCTTAACTTGACAGCTTGGGTCTCAGCATGTCAAAATCCGACCTGTCAACACAAAGATGTTTACAATTCTGGAAGATTTTCCTGTAAAATATAGTTCAGAGTATAGTTTTGATTAAAAAAATAAAATAATTTGTGTTTCCATGAATTATAAAGTCACTTCCATATTTGTGTGCGTTTTGAACCAAAAATTGTAAATTCGGCGAAAACTGGAGCAAAGTTCGCGTGGCCCATCGCCGGGCTCCGAGAGTAGTAAGACTTTGAAAACTCATCAAGGTAAAGAAACAAACCATACCACGGGCTTAGTATGGTTTGTTTACAATCGTGTCATTACGATTTCGTGAGTCATGGCAAAGGTGCAGTTACGGACAAGCATAATTTATTTATTGACTCGCTCCTTACCTTCTCTGGTTCATATATTAATTTTCTTTGTTTTCTTGCCCTTTGCAGAAATGGGAGAAGGAACAGGAAGAGAAGCGACGTCGGCTGGAGGAAGGCCTCGACGTGGGCGGCGACAGCACCCCTTTCAACTCCACGCCTGCCTCACCCGCCCATAGTGAGGTAAGTCACCACGCCCATGTTGCTGCACTTGTGTGTGTACTCACCTAGTTGTGGTTGCAGGGGTCGAGTCGAGTGTGTGTGTGTGCTGGAAGGCTTATATCAGCAGCTTCAGCTCTACATCAGGTCCAAGAAGTGAGTGAAGGCTCATGATATGATTAAGAAGCGTGCATGGTGAACTTCCATACAATAAAAACAAAGATTGTATACTTCAATATGTAAGTAGAGATTTAAGAAATCATAATAACACGATTGCAAACAAATGAGGGAACGTGTGGATGTTGAACCCATAGCGAGTGAGTTGTACGACTCATCATGGGTTGAGCCTCCACTCTTTGCCTGATTTATAACTACACATACTACCCTCCTCTCATATGAGTCACACGGAAGAGTTCTACGTTTTGCATTCTGACGGGATCTTAGTATACATTTATCTCTATTTCCTGTTTGTTGCATAATAGTTTTGATGTTTGCAACATATCCTTTGGCTGTTTACGAAGCCTTGTCTAGGCCTACGTTGCTGGTGCAATGACCTTAAAACATGTAGCAGATATATAAGAAAGGAGGAACACTGCAGCAGGCCTGTTGGCCCATACTAGGCAGGTCCTTCTAAGTAAGTTTGGAAAATGTACTTACAAAGACTGACGGAATTGAGAGCGAGGTGTCTCTTTAGATTTGTGGTGTGAGAATGATGTTTTCACCACTATATATGAAAAAAATACCAACGCAAACCATACACATCAGTCGTCTAGTACATTTTCATACCACGAGTGGCAGGCGTGAAGATTTGAACTTTTTGAGACTCCTTGGTCATCGTGTTGCCAGACGTGTGTCTGATTTTTATTAATTAATTTATTTGTGATTAGGTATACGTTTTATAGGTTTATGTAACCTACCTTAGCCTAACCTATCCTAACCTAAATTACTCTAACATAACCTGTGCTGATACAACGACACTAAGAATGCATGCAAATCTACACGCAAGCATCGAAAACCATCTCAGGAATTTCCCAGAGACAAGATTTAATCATCAGAGTGACCGTCACAGCAGGTAATGTTTACCACGCGCAGTAATAACCACAGCCAATAGCATTATTCAGAATTCAGGGTCATTCACAATTTCCGAACTTTCAGTGAGGCTTATTCTCCCAGTACCTGATGCTGCGGTGGTCATCTAACCTCACTTATTCAGCTGGTTATTCACATGTGACCTCATGACCTCGGTCTTGCACCTCATGTCTTTGTAGGACTAAATGTCTTCACATTAAAATGTCCTATACCGCTAACCTAACTTACCCTAACCTACCCTACGCTTTCATAAAATATCACTGCATTTGTAAACACTTCGCCGCACCTAAGTTACTACCTACATCATACTAGTTGATGCCTTTGCTACAGCAAGACTGAAGCAAAGGCATCAACTGCAACAGTAACTTATCTCCGCTTTATGAGTATATAAAAAACTGGTAAGAGAGAGGAGCTGCCTCGGAAAGTGAAGTCGGAGTCTTAATTCATTTTCAAGCGGATCATTGAGCGCAGGGAATGATGGACGCTTAATCCTCTCTCCGCTAAACACGGCCCAGCTAGACTGCTCGGAATAGTTGAATGAGAGGTCACCGTGGCATGAGAAGACACCGAGGCAGGAAAAACCAGGGTGGCAGGAAAAACCAGAGTGGCAGAAGAGGTCACAGAGTACCGTAGAACACTGAGTGGGAGTTAGGTGAAGTCACGACCTTTCTTCAGTCTTCTTTCTCGTATCCCGTTATAATTACCTTTACGTGTTACTCTGCTTTCAATGAAACTTTGGCTGTCCTACGAGTCCAGGTGATTTTAGGAGTGCATCACTTGGAGTACAACAGTTTGGTTATGAGTCTTGGCTACTTTGCGAGTACATGATATTGAGTCCAGTTGTTTTATCTCCTGAGACCAGGTGCTTTGTAGGTACAATTGTTCCATTGTAAGTGCAAGTGCTGTATGTACTTCTGAGCTCCAGGAACCGAACTGAACTAAAAAGTGTTACTTGACAGAGTGGTAGAACGACAGAATAATGTACAAGAGGAAGTAGAACGACAGAATAATATACAAGAGGAAGTAGAACGACAGAATAATGTACAAGAGGAAGTAGAACGACAGAATAATGTACAAGAGGAAGTAGAACGACAGAATGGTGTACAAGAGGAAGTAGAACGACAGAATAATGTACAAGAGGAAGTAGAACGACAAAATGGTATACAAGAAGTACAAAGTGCTACAGCCACGTTAAGGTGTAAGAAACTTCACCATATCTTAAATAGTGAAGAGAGGCAGTAAGAACGTTGCTCTGCTCTTGTATCTACAAATATTTTATTACAAGTAGGCAATGACAGTAGACTTTCACAAATAAGTAACCATAAACGAGTTATCACAGTAATCACTAATAGTTAATCACAGTAAATAATTACAGCAGTTAAATACAATACGTACCGTATTTCCCGGCATATAAGGCGCACCTTTTTCCAGCAGTCTTGGAAAATCTTCCTGCGCCTTATATGCTCAAAGTCAGTGTCAAGGGTAGACTCTGTGTTACGCTTTATCAGATGTTTACTAACGTTACGTTACAACTGCTTGGTAACATCGTCTTATGTGATCGTGCGCCTTATATGCCGGAAAATACGGCAGTAACATATAGGGAGTTAAAATAAGTAATCACAATTGAATTATCACAAAATGCAATCCCACAAAAGTAATCAAAAAATAGGTAATCAACATAGGTTATCCCAAACAATCACAGGGATTACAGTCATACTCGCAGATTACATTAGTGATCTTTAATACGGTAACTCTTATACTGTATGATTATAATCTGCCTTGGATGTTGGGGTTGGGGGACAATATACACGTTAGCTTTAAGAAAAATTATCTCATTTGCATGAAATTTGGGGGTTATAAACTTTGATTTTCAAGTTTGTCTGTTGATGTGAGAGAGAAGTGTAGCAGAGTCACTGCTGTACATGGTGGTGGTGGTGGGTTTGTGAAGCACAACTGTGGCAGTGTACCGCGGCTCTGCCTGGTGAGAGTTCCAGTGGGGGGTATTTTGGTAATTCCTCATTTTTTTTTTTAATTGAGGCGGGGAAGAGTAGGTAAGTTGTTGACTTGCCTGGAACACTTAAGCTTATTGAGTTGTCTTCTAGTTACTGCAGCACTCTCACTAGAGGTATTTTGCAGTCTTAGTCTTCCGCTCATGTAAGGGGCTATTTTACTACGGATTTGATACCCGTCCTCCCAGTGTTTGAACGTTATACATTGTAAGACCTCTCTCACATCTGCGTTTCAGGGAGTACAATTTGAGTGATTTTAAGCTTTCCAAGTGATTTTATTTTAGGTATCTGAATATATATGGCAGGAAAGTTCTTGCACATTTTCCAGATCTGTAATTTCGTCATCACTAAAAGGGATTGCTAGTTTACAGCTAATATTACTGTCTAGCGATTACAAGTTGCCTTAAAGAGAGTCATCATTGGCTCTCCATCTCTTGTTTTGTAGGTTATTGTTATCCAACATATTAGTTTCCTGGGAGTTGTGATATTATCACTATTAAAGTTTTTAAACGTACGTTCTTGCGACATGGTTGCTCCCAGATCTACGTTCCTCTACTTCTGTTTTCAGTGGTTGGAATGTGCTTTATACTCTCACTTTTTATTTCTTCAGTTTTTCCATACTGAATTGTTTTCTGTCACCCACTGGAACACTTGGCTTCAGTGTGCTGGGAGGCTGTGTCCTTGATGGATGATACTCATAAAATTATAGTATAGTCTGCAAATGATTATTCACTAGTATGATTTGTATTTATATTAGAAATGAACGTGAGAAAGAGAATTGTTGCGAGACTGTTCCTTAACGAACATTACTTTTCACTGTGATGGAATCTGATTGTAGTTTGTTGACTCAATATTTGACTCCGCATTTCACTTGTCTTCTAGTGCATCCAAAACAATATCTTAGTGGTGTATCATAAGTTGTGTAGATATTATATTTTTTAGTGTTTTTTTAAAAATGAATGTGTGTGTGTGTGTGTATGTCAGTGCTATCAGTTATTAGTTTGTTGCCATTGGTTAACTGGCCCCCTTTTGAATGTAACAATTCATGGTAAACCAGTTAACCATGGATTGTTACATAACATTTAGAGCTTTTGGGGTGATGCGTATGTCGAGATTTTAAAATAGACTGTCTCCTTGGGTTATTTATCTAATGTGATGATGGTTCTTATTATTTTTTTGACAAATATTTGGATGCACGAATCTGGCCCTAAGGCAGAGTAAGCATTGACAGAAAGTGGGACACTGAGGGAGTATCCTAGATTAAGAGGAAACCGCGGTGATTTACCATCTGAGACACTGACGAGTGACAAGAGGTGGGGAAGTGGTCTAACTCGCCACCCACATGCCCAAGCTGGATCAACCATTAAACTGGAGCTTTGCGGGCGCATGCCAGCCATACCCTAGCACCCTCCCACCGCTCCTTCACAGCCCCACCTTCCGAATCATTTGAATGCGGCCTCGCGCCTCACAATAGAAGGAATCCGGTGTTTGTGTGGCCAGCGCGGCCCCCCACCACCACCACGTCTCAGGAAGGCAGGAGGTACCCTCAATCTCCTGATATGACAGATCCGCTGCTACCACCATCTGCTGTCCTCACGCTAATTGTGCATACGTAGTGGGTAAATAGACAGCAACCATGAAGGGAGGTACTACCGTCCTGTCAAGTGACTGTGAAATGGAAAATGTTGTATTTTATTTTTTTGCTTCCTGGCAGGACTGTTGCTCATTTGTTTCTGTCTCATGAATACGTTAGCTGATGGCAGGTAAATCTTAGTCTTCTACTTGCATTCAATATCCACACACCTTTACTTTCCTACGTGCTTCTTAATAGTTTTTAAGCCTATAACATTTCCTTCGCAGCGTAGGATGCCTGGTCTAAGACCGGGCAGTGGGGAAGATAATCCCAGAACCACAAACAGATAACAGATCACATCATGTCGTTACTCACACAGCTGTGTGTGTACCTCTATACATTATTGTAGCAGCTGTTCAGATGTGGAATATTTGTGGGTTTTATCGTAGTGGAAACCTAAATACATTAACACAAGGCGTAGGCGTAGCTGTCACGCCAACTAACACGCGCATGTGTACATTCACGCCCACGCCCACGCCCACGTGTACATTCACGCACACGCCCACGTACACATCCATGCACACGCATACGTACACATCCATGCACACGCCCACGTACACATCCATGCACACGCCCACGTACACATCCATGCACACGCCCACGTACACATCCATGCACACGCCCACGTACACATACATGCACACGCCCACGTACACATCCATGCACACGCCCACGTACACATCCATGCACACGCCCACGTACACATACATGCACACGCCCACGTACACATACATGCACACGCCCACGTACACATCCATGCACTCGCATACGTACACCCATGCACACGCCCACGTACACATCCATGCACACGCCCACGTACACATCCATGCACACGCCCACGTACACATCCATGCACACGCCCACGTACACATCCATGCACACGCCCACGTACACATCCATGCACACGCCCACGTCACATCCATGCACACGCCCACGTACACATCCATGCACACGCCCACGTACACATCCATGCACACGCCCACGTACACATCCATGCACACGCCCACGTACACATCCATGCACACGCCCACGTACACATCCATGCACACGCCCACGTACACATCCATGCACACGCCCACGTACACATCCATGCACACGCCCACGTACACATCCATGCACACGCCCACGTACACATCCATGCACACGCCCACGTACACATCCATGCACACGCCCACGTACACATCCATGCACACGCCCACGTACACATCCATGCACACGCCCACGGTACATCATGCACACGCCACGTACACATCCATGCACACGCCCACGTACACATCCATGCACACGCCCACGTACATCCATGCACACGCCCACGTACACATCCATGCACACGCCCACGTACACATCCATGCACACGCCCACGTACACATCCATGCACACGCCCACGTACACATCCATGCACACGCCCACGTACACATCCATGCCCACGTACACATCCATGCACACGCCCATGTACACATCCATGCACACGCCCACGTACACATCCATGCACACGCCCACGTACACATCCATGCACACGCCCACGTACACATCCATGCACACGCCCACGTACACATCCATGCACACGCCCACGTACACATCCATGCACACGCCCACGTACACATCCATGCACACGCCCACGTCAGGTACGTATATACCTGACGAGCCGGTACGTACGTTGGGCGTGTGCGGCCAGAAGTAACAACTTGGTTGATTAGGCCTGATCCACCAGGAGGCCTGGTCATGGTCTGGGTCGTGGGGCGTTGACCCCCGAAACACCCTCCAGGTAGGTGGGCTACTGACACTATGATATTCAAAGAGGACGTACTTCATTTACTAAGTTACAGAAGGTAGGAAGAAATAAGAACAGGCTCAAAGCATAAGACAAACTCTAACCACTCAGTAGAGCGTAAGTCTAATGTAAGAGACCTAGGAGTAATAATGTCAGAAGACCACATGTTCAAGGCACACAACTGTCATTATCGCAACTACAGGAAAAAATGCAGGAAAACGAGATGCCAAGCCCAAGTGATGATACCTGGCAGGTCACTTATTCTCTCTAGGTTAGAATATTGCTGTATACTAACGGCCCCCTTCAAGGCAAGTGAAATTGCAAAACAGGAAAAAATAAAGAGAATCTCCACAACTCGTATAAACTTATTCATGCACCGAAATTAGTGGGAGCACTTGAAGTCCATTGAAGTGTACTCCTTAGAATGTAAGCGAGCAAGATGCATTATAATGTACACCTGGAAGATTCTGGAGGGGTCGATCCCTAATCTGAGCACCGAAGAAATCACTACATATGAAAACAAGAGACTTGGTAGACGGCACAAGATATCTCCTATGAAAAGCAGGGTAGTGGTGAACACATTGACACCTCAGTAAGTGTAAAGGGACCACGACTCAACACGCTCCCTTCATGCACAAATGAGGGGGACTACCTACAAACCCCTGACTGCTTTCAAGACGAAATTCGACAAATGCCTCAAATCAACCCAGTCAGCCGGGCTGTGGTTCATACACTGGTATGCGGGCGACTAGCACCAAAAGCCTGATTGATCATGCCAGCAACCAATGAGACATGGTCTAGGACCAGGCCGCTGTGGTAGTGACCTCCGGAACGACTGCAGGTAACCTACAAGTACCGTATGTTAGGGGAAATTCCATATCTCAGGTCTGCCTGTGTCAGAGTTACACTCACTGCTCTTGACCAAGGCTTCTCATCATGACACCGAAATAAAGACAATCACACGCACGTTGTGATAGGGAAACGCCCACGTTCGCTCAAACAAGATAAGAATGAAGCACCAACGCACGCCCACTCAGGTCAACACAGTCCCATGTACTTACTCACCCATTTGAGCCCGGACACCCACGCACGCCCACACACGCGTGCAGACGTCCACTAAGGCACACACACGCCCACACAGCTAGAGATAAAGCAGATCATCCCATGGATGGTAAGTAGTGTAGGTGGCAGGGGGCCACCCAGCCTGAGGAATGTTATAGAGGGGCTGAGAGGTGGTGAGCTCTCCTGCTGCTGTTATGTCAACCTCTCTCGCTATTGTCCACCTCATTCATCCCTCAGTGTCCGCCTCAGGCGCCACCTACAATGCTTTCACTTTCATAGACGTTCGAGCGATTTCCTTTATTAATGCATCGATAAACATTTTTTTTTTTTTGACGTAGTTGCATATGGATTTAGCTATACATCATCTAAAGATGGTCTCTTGTTACACCGAAAATATTCGCCCTATTTTTTACACTTTTGTATGTGGGTTATAAATTCTTGTACATTACCCATAAGGTCATTGAATGGTATGTGTACACACACACACACACAGCTCATGGCTCAGGGAGAGTGACCCAGTAGCGGCCAGTGAAGAGGCGGGGCCAGGAGCTTTGAATCGACCCCTGCAACCACAACTAGGTGAGTACACACCAGGATAACATGAAATAATTGAGGAAAACCGGTTGATTAGCTGGATTTGAGTCCCGGAGGTGGAAAGTACAGTTCCTGTACTCTGAAGGAGGGGTGTTGTTTGCTGAACTCTGATGTCAGCGCGCTCCTTGTAAGATACTGATTGAATGAAAGACGGTGAAAGTGTTTTCCTCTTTGTCAGCTGACCCTTTCTTGGGAGATACAATGGGAAGGAGAACAACATAAATGACATCTCAGGGCCTGTTTCTCAAATACTTCATCCAGCTCCCCGGCAGAGGGCCGTGTGCCCAAAATGATGCAGGCATTTTCCCTCCGGATCGTAACACTGAGTCTCGTAAAAAGGAAGCTGGCCGCTCTGGGGTCCTTGGTTTCAGTGATGAGTTTTTCATTTAACTCTTTTGAGGAATCTTAGAGCACATTTGCTCTATGCTCCGAGGGTCTCCGACCCTACTGTGACGAAGTTATAGCAAGGTGGCAGCCCACCGTATTTGTTGATATTATTTTGGGTCTTCCAGAAACTGGCGGCACCACCCTTCCCTTCAGCGTCAGAGAATGACAGGTAGGTGTCAGCCAACGTAGAGGCACAGATGTAGTCCCTTGCAATGTGCCATCCTTCCAGGGTAGCATGATGACTCCGTCTGGACGCTTTTGGCTTCCATCAGAAATCAGTACCTGAGGTTCCCACTCTACTGTGGCGAGACTTCGTTTGATGATGTCGTTGACCTCCTCATGTCTGGCATACTTCCCTTCTGACGTATGACACACCATACCATGTAGTCCAAATTGATCAGCTGACGCCCTGCCACAGAAGCACCTATGTTCGGTGAGTACGGAGGCGGCTAGGCGTAAAGCTACACCAATCGGAATGTTCTGCGGTTCAAGTCGAGTGCCTAAGGAGGAATTAGGAACAGCTAAAGGGAAATCTCCTGAATATATATATATATATATATATATATATATATATATATATATATATATATATATATATATATATATTATATATATATATATATATATATATTATATATATATATATATATATATATATATATATATATATATATATATATATATATATATATATATATATATATTATATATATATATATATATAATATATTATATATATATATATATATATATATATATATATATATATATATATATATATATATATATATATATATATATATAATATATATATATATATATATATATATATATATATATATATCATATTTGATATCACTGTTTACTGTGATCTTATATACTCCAGTGCAAAAGACGGGTGCACTGAATACACTGAGAGCTCAATAAGTGTAAGGGGACCGAGACTAATAGGCTCTCTTCGTACGTTTGAAAAAAACTTTCTAAAATGAGCTCCTGGTCAGCCAGGACTACGTGCGGTTTGTACCAAAGCCTGGTTGATCAGGCTAACAACCGATGGTGGTGACCCCTGAAATCACCATGGGTCCAAGGCAGTAGACTGTGATAAACGGTTTTGACACTTATGCAACATATGGGAATCTTTATTGAGGAAACGTTTCGCCACACCGTGGCTTCATCAGTCCAATACAAAGCAGAAAGGTGTAAGGAGAGGAGGAGTTTGAGGTAATCAGTCCCTCAGCCTGGAATCGATGTGTTCAGTCCATCAATCTTGTGGAAATTATAGCATATGACCGGAGAAGTGGCTTATATACTGTAGTCAGGTGAGTGGAAGCAGGAGGAGGCAAGATCACAGTGGAATCATCCACTAGTGTAAGTAGGTCTTCATTCAAAGGTTGGACAAGTATTGAAGAATTCCTTGTATCAAGATCCCATGATATTGCAGTAGGTCTTCGTTTAACCATTGGAAGACCTATTTACGCTACTGCAGGGCTACTCAATTGGCGGCCCGCGGTCCGAATCCGGACCTTCTGAGTGTTGTAGTTGGATCGCGGGCCTCAGGAGAAAGCTTAGTTAAATAACAGCTGTTACCACGTTCACGATCAGGTGGTACACAAGAGTGGGATTAATACATCATTCTATCTGAATGGAATGCATACACTGAATGGAATACAGTATTCTAGCATAGCTAAATAGTGATATTTTCTTCCATTCAATGGTAATTCATATTGGTAATTATCACTTGTACGTTGAAGTTGACTTTATTGGCATTTTGGAAAAAGAGTTTGGCCGCATACGGGCTGGGAACTATTATTTGCTATTATTTTACAGTCTAAATATGACTTCTAGTTTTTGTTTTTTTTAATGCTCCAGATATTTATTTCCATATCAAATAATTTGTTTTACTAGTCATATCTGTTTAAAAGAGACATGACACGTTCAAAGAGAAGAAAATTGCATAGTCAAGATCATAAGATATTCTTAATTCAGATGAGATTTTACACTCTTAAGGAAGACAGAAACTACATCTTTCATCAAGCTATTTTTACCTTTATTACAATGCTGAGACATTTTTTAAGTGTGGGTAACTACACATTTTCCCATATCTGTATATTCCCTTGGTATGATATTTACACATCCTCCCTTTCTCCTTTGTGTTTACACACACTGTGGCTTGTGTCACCCACTTCTGCTGAGGTTTCTGTTCCGTTTTTCCACGACTTGCCACTGTTTATCCTCCTCTGTTTCCTTTGTTTGTGCAATTTCATTTCCTCTTCATTTTCTTTTATCAGTCTTGAGTTTTCTTTTACCTTCCAGAACCTTCATAGTTTTCACTTAGCAGTGTGGCTTCTTTGTTCTTTTCCTACGCTCCGTATATTATTGTGGAGGTTTCTGAGGTCATTCTGTTCTTGGGGACATGTTTATTAATTTAATTATTTAACCAGTGGCGGTTCCTGGCGTACATAGCCATCATAGCCTGGTTGATCTGGCATTTTCGCAGACTGGGGAAAGTTGATGCCAGGAAATGATGAAGGAGGGTTGAGGTGAGGGGGAGGAGACGGGTGGGTAGGAGATGGGAGGGATGGAGGGGAAGGAGGTGGGAGGGGGAGAACACACCTGTACTGCATTTCCCTCTCTCTTTTTTTTTTACACAGGGTTTGACAAGGTTAGGTTAAGGATCTCTCTCTGTCTCTGTCTCTCTCTCGTCTCTCTCTGTCTCTCTCTCTCTCTCTCTCTCTCTCTCTCTCTCTCTCTCTCTCTCTCTCTCTCTCTCTCTCTTTCTCTCACCCTCCCTCCCTGCCTCTCCCTTGTGAGAGAGTGAGGGAGTCATTACAACACCATAGTGTTGTGTCCCACCTGGGTACTCAGTGATGGCCAGCACCTTGCCTGCCCACCTGGGTACTCAGTGATGGCCAGCACCTTGCCCTGCCCACCTGGGTACTCAGTGATGACCAGCACCTTGCCCTGCCCACCTGGGTACTCAGTGATGGCCAGCACCTTGCCCTGCCTACCTGGGTACTCAGTGATGGCCAGCACCTTGCCCTGCCCACCTGGGTACTCAGTGATGGCCAGCACCTTGCCCTGCCTACCTGGGTACTCAGTGATGGCCAGCACCTTGCCCTGCCTACCTGGGTACTCAGTGATGGCCAGCACCTTGCCCTGCCCACCTGGGTACTCAGTGATGGCCAGCACCTCCCTGCCCACCTGGGTACTCAGTGATGGCCAGCACCTGCCCTACCCACCTGGGTACTCAGTGATGGCCAGCACCTGCCCTGCCACCTGGGTACCAGTGATGGCCAGCACCTTGCCCTGCCCACCTGGGTACTCAGTGATGGCCAGCACCTTGCCCTGCCCACCTGGGTACTCAGTGATGGCCAGCACCTTGCCCTGCCTACCTGGGTACTCAGTGATGGCCAGCACCTTGCCCTGCCCACCTGGGTACTCAGTGATGGCCAGCACCTTGCCCTGCCTACCTGGGTACTCAGTGATGGCCAGCACCTTGTCCTGCCCACCTGGGTACTCAGTGATGGCCAGCACCTTGCCCTGCCCACCTGGGTGTTCTGTCCGCGCACTGAAGGAATTATCCTGATTCTTTCGTGATTAATCTGTGTTTTTCCGCGACCTTGGAAGTAATTTTATTTTATATAAAGAATTACATTTAGTTTCCCATTTTTTGTGTGTACTCACTGTATGTGATGGTAAATGTTGTGTGTGTGTGCATTCATCTACAGTATTTGTTTTTACAGGAGTTGAATTTTAGCTCCTGGTCTCGCGTCTCAACTTACCGTTTGCCAGATTCACTCCTAGCCTGGTGGGCCCTCTCGTACCTGCTCTTAAACTATGTATGGAATCTGCCTCCACCACTTCTTCGTCCAGGTTATTCCACTTCCTGACCACCCTGAGACCAATGAAGTACTTCCTGACATCCCTGTGGCTAGCTGTGTCTCTCACTTTCTATACTTTGTCATAGAATTTCAACAGACTAGCAAGACAATATTTGCCATCTCTGGTTATAATTTATGAGTGTCTCTCTCCAAGTGCTCTACCACTTTCCTGAATTTCTCCATTACCTTACGTGGTACGCACGTCAATGAAACTGGTCTGTAGTTCAACGCTTCCTGCCTGTCACCTTTCGTAAGTATAGGGACTTCATTCGCTATATTCCAAATCGTGTGCGTGTGTACTCAACTAATTGTACTCACCTAATTGTGGTTGCAGGGGTCGAGACTCAGCTCCTGGCCCGCCTCTTCACTGATCGCTACTGGGTCCCCCTCTCCCTGTTTCATGATCTTTATCAACCTCGCCTGTGTGTGTGTGAGAAAATGTGTGCATGCTACCTGCCTGTATGTGCGTTCCGCCATGGATGTAGTCACAACTGCAGTGGCTGTTGGGTCTCAGGAATTAACATTCAAGAAAGATCATGGTAGAGCAAGACTTGTTATTTGCCTGTTTAATCACGAGAGTCATTCAGAGACGACTAGTATGGCAATAGCAAGAATTAAGCTGATAAAACACCATGTTTTTTCATTAGATACATCGTTATAACCTGTCTGGTGCTTTATCTCTCTGTGGTACACCTTCCAGGGGTTTTGTTGAGTATATTCCCTTAGGTGGTTCAGCTTCCAGGTGTTTTATTGATTACACCTGCCCCTAGGTGGCGCACCATCCTGGTGGTGCAGCAACAAAGATGTACACTGAGAGAGTACTGATATAAAGCGGAATCTAAAACCGGGCAAACGAAGCACTGTAAGAACACAAGAAAAAACTTCAAGAAATTTTAAACATCCCAAATATTGCCACACACACACACACGAAATTTTTAAGTCAAAAGCCACCTCAAGAACTGTCCCGTTACTCATAGGAAGGTCTAGTACACTGATATACCTTTGAAGAGTTTCGAGAGTTTAATACTCTCGGAGCCCGGCCATGGGCCAGGCTCGTCTGGTGCTTTGCCTGGTCAACCAGGCTGTTGCTGCTGGAGGCCCGCTGCCCCACATATCCATCACAGCCTGGTTGATCTGGCACCTGGTGACGATACTTGTCCGGTTTCTTCTTGAAAGCTTCTACACTGGTTCCAGCCGTGTTTCTGATATCTTCTGGTAAAATGTTGAATAGTCTGAGACCCCGGATGTTAATACAGTGCTCCCTTATTGTCCCCACCGCACCCCTGCTCCTCACTGGGTTTATTTTACACTTCTTCTCATATCTCTCACTCCAGTATGTTGTTATGGCAGTGTGCAGATTTAGGACCAGACCCTCAAGTACTTTCCAGGTATACATTATCATGTATCTCTCCTCCGCTCCAATGAGTACATGTTTAAGACTTGAAGGCAGTAATTTAGGTGTTTTACTGGCTCAATATGAGACGTAAACGATCTCTGTATTTGTCCTAGCTCTGATATTTATCCTGCTTTGAACGTGGCCGTCAGCACTGAGCAATATTCTAAGTGAGGGAGCACTAGCGATTTGAAGAGTGTTACCATCGGCATTATTTCCCTTGTTTTGAAAGTTCTCAATACTTCCCCTCCCCCGTCAACCTCCTGGCTGTTGTGATCTTTGTCTTGTTATGGTCTTTAAAAGAAAGATGAGCTGACATAATTATTCCCAGTTTTTTTACGTGTTCATTTCGTTCTATTTGGTGACCCTTTTGAGTTCTTCATTCTTTCCATACCTAAGCAGCTGGAACTTATCACCATTGAACATCATATTGTTCTCCACTGCCCACTGAAAGACCCTGCTTATGTCTTCCTGTAATTTTTCAGTGTCCTCTACCGTAGTGACTTTCACGCTTATTTTAGTGTCATCTGCAAATGATACAAAAGTGTGACGGGTGTTTTTATCTATGTCTGCTATGCCTTGGGGCAATGAGCTTTTGACCTCGCTGATGCTGGATCTTGCTGTTTATTACTACTTTTTGTGTTCTGTGTGTTAGGAACTCGAAAATCCATCTGCCTACCTTCCCCGTAATGCCTATGGCCCTCATTTTGTGCGCTATCACTCCATAATCGCATTTGTCAAACGCCTTTGCAAAATCTGTGTAAATCACATCTGCGTTTTGGTCGTCTTCCAACGCCTCCGTAATTCTGTCATAATGGTTCAGCAGCTGTGACAGGCATGATCGTCCCGCTCTAAAGCCATGCTTGTTCGGGTTATGTTGGTTGTGCTGGTCCATGAACTTTGTAATCTGCCGTCTCATCACTCTTTCGAAGATTTTTATGATGTGAGAAGTTAGGGCTACTGGTCTGTAGTTTTTAGCTAGTGCTCTACTACCTCCCTTGTGCAAAGGAGTTATGTCTGCACTCTTTAAGGCCTCCGGTATTTCAGATATAGACTGTAGGAGAGAATGAGGTGTTCATTACTTAATACCTCAAAATTACTTCTCAACTTCTATCAAAGCAGAGGGACCAAACACCTCTACCTCTTCTACTTTATTTCAGTCATCTCTGTATTCGACTGATGAAACCTGCTGCCAGGTGAAACATTTCAGAAATAAAGATGTCATAGTGTCGCCTACGTATCTTATTCATCTACATGTTGGCATTGTATACCATTAATCTAATAATGTTTGTACTTAATTATCTGTGCCTGAATCAATGCTAGGTTCCTTACCCCACTTCTCATCACCTTGTCTTACTTTTGATGAGTTTCCAGTCTTTCTACTCCCGGAGCCCGGCTATGGGCCAGGTTCGTCTGATGCTAGCCTGGCCAGCCAGGCCCGCAGCCCCATATATCCATCACAGCCTGATTGATCTGGCGAATGGTCTCGTAAAGTTCGTGGCCTTATGGGATTTATCATACCTACTCTTATCCCTGTTAGTCATTCAAGTTTTTAGCCTGGCCCAAGACCGGACTAAGGGAGTAGAAAAATTCTCGAAACCCATCAAAGGTATCGATTCTACGTCTCCTCGCCCCGGCGACTATCATTACAACAGTCTGTTCCTATCTGCTCTGTAGAATTCTATGAGTATCTTGTACGTTGTAATCTGTTCTGGTCCTTCTGTGTAATATTGTTAGTTCAGTTCGTGTAGTGTTTCTTCATGGCTCTGTCATCTCAGCTCTGGAAGTAGGATTTTTACAAATCGCTGAACCTTTTTCGAGTTTTTCAATTATAAATAAATGTGGGTTTCATGTTGGTGCGGCCTAATGTGTGATAGGCCTATAATATGTCGTGTACAGTTTGATAAAAGATTCTTCGTTAAGGCTTTTGAATTAAGTTCTGAGATTTGCTGGTCCAATATAATAACGATGTTATACGGTTTATGTACAACTCTGGCGATATGTTTGGTGTCATATTTACTCCAAGATTCTTCTCCTCTAGCTATATTTATATTTGGTGGTGAGGGAAGTGTGGTGATGGTGAGGAAGCGTGGTGGTGGTGAGGGGAAGTGTGGTGATGGAGGTGTGGTCACTCAACACTAACACACTAGGCTTATATCGTCCCTCAATATTTGATCAACCTGACTATCAGGTCAGTGGCTGGTGGTCAGAACAATGAGTGCAGTAGCAGGTAAGCCTAATACTGCATAATAGTAGGTTTGCAGTGTGGAGGGTAATGTGTGTGTGTGAGGGGGCGGAGGGTATTCAACACGCCAGCCTGAGGAATACCTCCAAGATACCTGTCAGGGATACCTGAAGATTAGCTATTCGGCGCACCAGTTCCGGTCTCAGTATTCTGGGTGTAACGGAGTATATTACTTGGGACAGGGTATGTATACCGAGAGATGTGTATCGCTCGATGTATATGCACAGTATATATTAATATTTATTTTAGTGACTAAAATATTCTTGGCTGGTGGTGAACAAATGTTATACATCCTTAATGACCAGTTAAAAACCAGCAGTATAGTCCACCTGATTGTAAATGCCAGAGTTATAGTAGTGTTAGTGTGACTTGTGATGGTATGAGTAGTGGTGGTGTGTTGTGGTAGTGGGTTGTGCTCTTGTGTTGGTGTGAGTTCTGTCTTCACTCCCAGATCTTTTTCTCAGATTTTTTTTCGTTCTTCTATTTTTTGGGATCTATTTTTTTTTTTTTTTATTCCTAGATTTTTTTCAACCCCACGTCTTTTTCATTCCCACATTTTTTCACTTCCCATATTTTTTTTAGCTCATTTTTTTTTCCATTCCTATAGAATTTTCATTTTCGAATCTTTTTTACTCTCAGTTGTTTTTGAACACCTCAAATATATTTTTATTCGGTTCTTTTCACTATCACATATATATTTTTTTTAATTTTACCTCTGTATAATTTTGCGGGACTTATTTTTACTTTCATCTATTTCCCATACACGGTGTTTATCTGTATTGAATTATATTGTTTATTTATTGCTTCAGTTACTCGAGTTATTTAAATAGTCTGGTGGAAAGATGGATGAACCAGAAGTTTTACGGTGCTTAATTGTTTGTAGTTGATATTGGACTTGTAAGGTGGCGTGATGGATTATTCAGAGAGCGTCACTGTCATTCTTGAGGAATTTCAACAATCTAAGATGGCTGCCAACCATCCTTGAATACTAAAAGACATATACAGTAGACTCTCACATAACATGTGTTCATGTTGCACGTTATCAGTATAACACTAATGAAAGTTTCCGTTGAGCACACTGCACAGAAAAAAATAATATTGCGCGCTGCTGCATGCCATAAATTTGTAGAAAAATGAGCCTTCGGTTATCTTACACTCCATTTTGTAACAGAACATTCCATGGGATACAGTATTTTCCCTCACTTCTGCTCCTGAGTACGGACAAGTCCATTGTCTCTAGGGAAGAGGCCTAGTCTCAGTGTTGATGTAAACCTCCGACGGAACCAAGCCGCCTGTTGTATGTGCCCAGAACCACTCAGCCATGTGTTATTCAGTTGGTTTTCAGTGTTTTCATCACCCCATCTTACGTCTGGATATTAACCATAGCAGCCAGGAAGAATACCAGAGATGCTAGATCTACCAAGACGATTTCTAAGAAACTTGAAGTATTAGAAGTGTGTAATTAAACTGCCTTTATACAAATCTGAATATCTTGGTTATTGATAAAAAAGTATGAAAAGAGTTATTAAACAAAGTTGTGTAGGGAAGTTCTGATGGTTTTATGTGGTAATAAGTGAATGTGCTAGTGCATGATATTCCATGCCACGTGTTTGTACAGGTATTGTACAGAGCCGTGTTTACTCCCCACACGCTCACATAACAAGCAACAACAATCAGAATTAGTTGCCTTTTTTTTTTTTTTTTTTTTTGAGGTACCAAGAATGTAAACCTATTTTTCACATATGTTCTTCGGTTAACACATGGAATCCAGCTTTTCAAAGTTTATTAACTATTTTAGGGAACTGGCAAATTTTCATCTCAAGCCTGAAGCTGGTGAGCATCATCCTGTTTATAGGATATATCAGTCATTAAATTGAAGCTCATCAGAAGAGGAATACTTAAGTTATTTCATGAAAAATTACTCTCCCATTTAAAAAAAAAAAAAGGCAAATCGGAACCTACACATTCCAGTGACACACTGAACCTATTTCTAAGTAGGATACAGCAGTACTGAAGTTTGAAGACGATCAGTAGAGGCTTTCAAGTTATTGAATGGAAATGAAATCGCGGAAGGGTCTGTATAAAATTGATCAGTGGGTTCTGACCATGCACATCATGTACACTAGCACTGAAAATTTGAAGCCAGTCAGATGAGTCATTCTCAGGTTATAAATACAAGGAATTGTATAAAGAAAAAATCAGGTAGCTATTTGTACATTATGTTTTGTGGAGAAACACATTATCTTTATTATTAATTAAATATAATCTCCGAGTTGTGTTTTAAGTGAATGTGTGAGTGTTTGCTTTTAAGAGTACGTTTACCTCAGAAGAGTAAGGGTAACCTTGATACCAGTGAAGGGCTCTCGATCCAAGGAATTTGAGCTGCCCTTCCCTTCCTTGGGTCATATGTAATTGACCCCCATTCCTCATACATATAATGCTAGTAATTAAGAGGAGGTTGTTGAGCATGATTCCTGTGCAACAGTTGAGTATCTTCTGTGTTTCGCCTACCGTGTGGGCGAAACGTTTCGGAATAATGATACCAGAGTGTTACACATGTGTCTTACTCATCAAAGTGTAGGTGTTTTATACCATTATGTACACTAAGAGGAGAGAGGTTGTTGCAGGTGTCAGTGGCGACCAGTGTGCTCCTGGACGAGGCTAGCAACGACGGCTCTCTCATTGTTGACGTGGAGTCTCCAGCACCGCCTCCCCCAGGTACGTCTCGCCTCACCTACTGAAGGACTCCTCGTCCAAGGAAGTGGAGCTGTCCTCCCCTTCCTCGGACAGTCCTACTTGTCTTCCATTTTCTAGACTCTATATGACCCCTACGAGTTTAATGCTTCACCATAAATATAATCACTTAATGTCTAACCAACTCAGCTGCGGCGCTGTATGACCCTTGTAGATTTAGCGCTTCTTTTGATTATAATAATAATAATAATAACTAACTCAGCTCAGGTAAGTCAGGAAGAGAAACATTACAGAACAAGTTTTTATTGGAACAACGTTTATTAAGTTTGGTTGGGTTGTCGTCTTTAATTATTCCAAGTTATAACGTCAGTAAAACAAATAATATAATGAAGTGGATAGATACCCCAGGAAGCATGAAGACACAGCAGATACCCCAGGAAGCATGAAGACACAGCAGAGACCCCAGGAAGTATGAAGACACAGCAGATACCCCAGGAAGCATGAAGACACAGCAGATACCCCAGGAAGCATGAAGACACAGCAGATACCCCAGGAAGCATGAAGACACAGCAGAGACCCCAGGAAGTATGAAGACACAGCAGATACCCCAGGAAGCATGAAGACACAGCAGAGACCCCAGGAAGTATGAAGACACAGCAGATACCCCAGGAAGCATGAAGACACAGCAGAGACCCCAGGAAGTATGAAGACACAGCAGAGACCCCAGGAAGTTTGAAGACCCAGCAGAGACCCCAGGAAGCATGAAGACACAGCAGATACCCCAGGAAGCATGAAGACACAGCAGAGACCCCAGGAAGCATGAAGACACAGCAGATACCCCAGGAAGCATGAAGACACAGCAGAGACCCCAGGAAGTATGAAGACACAGCAGATACCCCAGGAAGCATGAAGACACAGCAGAGACCCCAGGAAGTATGAAGACACAGCAGATACCCCAGGAAGCATGAAGACACAGCAGAGACCCCAGGAAATATGAAGACACATCAGATACCCCAGGAAGCATGAAGACACAGCAGAGACCCCAGGAAGTATGAAGACACAGCAGAGACCCCAGGAAGTATGAAGACACAGCAGAGACCCCAGGAAGATGAAGACACAGCAGAGACCCCAGGAAGTATGAAGACACAGCAGAGACCCCAGGAAGCATGAAGACACAGCAGAGACCCCAGGAAGTATGAAGACACAGCAGAGACCCCAGGAAGTTTGAAGACACAGCAGAGACCCCAGGAAGTATGAAGACACAGCAGAGACCCCAGGAAGTATGAAGACACAGCAGAGACCCCAGGAAGTATGAAGACACAGCAGAGACCCCAGGAAGTATGAAGACACAGCAGAGACCCCAGGAAGTATGAAGACACAGCAGAGACCCCAGGAAGCATGAAGACACAGCAGACACCCCAGGAAGTATGAAGACACAGCAGAGACCCCAGGAAGATGAAGACACAGCAGAACCCCAGGAAGCATGAAGACACAGCAGACACCCCAGGAAGTATGAAGACACAGCAGAGACCCCAGGAAGCATGAACACACAGCAGAGACCCCAGGAAGCATGAACACACATCAGAGACCCCAGGAAGTGAACACACAGCAGAGACCCAGGAACTATGAACACAGCAGAGACCCAGGAAGCATGAACACACAGCAGTGACCCCAGGAAACATGAACACAGCAGAGACCCAGGAAGCATGAACACACAGCAGAGACCCCAGGAAGCATGAACACACATCAGAGACCCAGGAAGCATGAACACACAGCAGAGACCCAGGAACTATGAACACAGCAGAGACCCAGGAAGCATGAACACACATCAGAGACCCCAGGAAGCATGAACACAGCAGAGACCCAGGAAGCATGAAGACACAGCAGAGACCCAGGAAGCATGAACACACAGCAGAGACCCAGCTTCAAGTAATATCACTATTATTCCAGTGTCACAGTCACACATTTGACTTTCTTAACCATAGTGATGTACTGACGTTGATTAGGAGGATGACTTGTCTAGAGTTGCACACAGAGCAAAATGTTGTCCTAATAACAGCTTGTACTGCTGTGTGTCTGCTTTCTTCACTGTTGTCAGCAGTACATGTTTGCATCCACCAGGTAAATCCTGTTATAACACTGACAACTTAAGAACTGCATTACTGTACATACCACTTACCCTCATGTTGACTCTCTTTAATACAAATTAAATTTAAAGATATTTAGGAGTCTTAGTCATATGATGAACTTCTTAGTGGAGCTTTTTGTTATGTGACCAAGACCTTCACCTGGCTCCCCTGTCCACCCATACAAAATAAACATTTTATAACATTTTGCTTTGTGTCTACTCGAGATTAACTTCGGAGGATTAATCAGACCTCATCTGAGGTCTTCCGTGGGTTGTTACCTATACAACAGTCGATTATCTCCTAGATATATATTTACTGCTAGGTGAACGGGGGCAGTAAGTTTTTGGAAACATGTCCAGTCATCTAGCGCTAGAGGATTGAACCCGGATCCTCTTGGTTGTGAGCTGGCCGCTGTAGCACATGAGCTACGAATGAAGAGCTCCATGTGGACAAATGGTGTGGATGTGATTAGTATGTATGAGTAGCGCCATGCACACCTGTTATGTAATCATCATCACCACAGTGAACACTGTATCTGCAACCACTGAGTGTCCCCTGCCCCTCATGCCTCGCCACCTGCACCTCCATCAACCACCCCAGGTGAGTCCATGTGTCCCCTAGCGTCCCCTGCTTGCCTGGTGTTCCCGTCAAGGCTGGGGGAACATCCCTCATCAACCATTCAGGGTGCTACAACCCTTCTCTCATGAAAGGGTAACGGTACCCTAACTAAATATTTTACTTTATTGCTAGTCTTTACTTCCTGTCTCGTATACATGTAAGATGACAAGTAAAGCCTACGATCTTTTACTTACGCTTACTTAATAGCTTTATTTAAGAGGACAGATCTAAGAGCTTGTAGGGTGATGGTCCCTACAACCATTCACGTAACCTCACTCTCTTTTCCTAACTCCAACTTTTATTATTACAATAATAAAGCGATTTCTCTAAAAACGCCATTTTAACCATTTGCAACATATATTAACAAAACTGCAACAATACATGAAGGAGAGACTACGTTGATGAGGGACCAGAAAATAGGTAAAACTGAGAAAGACAACTGACCAACAATTTTTATCGTGTTATATTAATGACTAGTGGCCAGGAAAGCACGACAGCCTCAGAAATGTCACATACGTACTGAGGGAAAAAATAACTCGTCTTAGTAGACTGAAACTTACGATGACGTTTCTGTCCAACTTGGACCATTAACTACTACTAGTCACACTAGTGTGGCTAGTTAATGGTCCTAGTCGGACCGAAACGTCGTCAAAAGTTTCAGCCCCTAAGTGCGGGTTATATGTGTATTGTTCTAGTCACTGTATTATGCCGCTTTATTCTTTCAGGAGTATAATAGGTAAACTGTATACACAACATCAGAAACAATGCATGAAGTTAGTTTAAGAAACTGGGTCAGGAGCTGTACTTAATGAAATCAGCCATACATGTGGGTTTAATTAAGCTCATCTCCAGAGATCAGGACTCCTGACACATGCGTTAGTCTAGAGTCTTGGTGAAATTACAATTTGGTAGTTGTTGATGATCAGCATCCTGGCGGGAGAGTGTACGTCTCAGAGATGCTGACCATGAATATAACAGCTTTTACTACCCTATTCTATATGATAGTTACATAGTGGGAACACCCGCAGTGTGCGGCTGCCCTGTTCTGCGGTTTATAATAGTTACTTCAGGTGAACAAACGATATCTATGTTTTCCATTCGTGTTAGGCTAAATTAAATTGCGCTTGTTATAATAAGGTTAGGTAAGTTTTCTAAGATTATTTTTGTTCAAAATTAAAAATTTTTACATCAACATAATTGAAAAAAATATATCTTTAAACGAATAAAAGAAAATTTTAATGGGGTAATGAGGTGTGTTAACCTGAGCTGGGAGACTAATGAGGTGATGAGGACGTGCTCAGGCATTCTTCTTGCCGTCGTGATGGTGGGTGGCAGACATGTGCACCATAGATGGCTTCCGTGTGCACATAAACCTCGAGCGCATATATACACCGTGAGGTCTCGGGCGAGAATTTACTTTAATCTCTGTTTAAGGGATTAAAGTATTCCTTATTAGTGGTGAAAAGGTGACATAATGACTCATGTAGTCGATAGGTTTTAAACCCCTCGTTAACCAACCAGCTTGAACATCGTGCGTAGCGATGCCAACGCTCTTAAGTACTATGATATGAAACGTGTTGATATTTTTTTATATTTCTAGGAACGTTTCGGTCCTGGGACCTTGGTCACTCCAAAGTGATTGTTCCGTGTTATTTTCAGTTACTTATCAGTGTCATACACCTTTGTATCCAGTTATTCGTTAGTGTCACTTAGTAGTTGTCAGTTAATTATGCTAAACCGAAAAGTAATATTTTTTTTTCTTTTGTAGAGGCTTGGATAGTGCAGACATCTGCTTAAGTGTAATTTGTGCAAAACACAGCCTGTATGGAGGACAGGTTGAAATCTCACCCACCCTACATCAGCAGTGTGCTGCTACCCTACTCTACGATGATTACATACTGACAAAACCTACCTATATTTACCCTGTCATATTAATTACATATTGACAACAAAAGTTAACTGTTTTCCCTGTCATGTTAATTTCATATGAACAACAGAAGCTCGCTCTGTTTCCCCTGTCATATTAATTACACAACAAAAGCTCGCTCTGTTTCCCCTGTCATATTAATTACATATTCATCGACATAATGTATATGAGATCAACGTCATTTAGCCAAATTTAGCCAGTGTTAAAATATCACTAATGAATTCAAGGATACGTAATGGAGAGTCCTTGTTGAGGGTGGATTAAACCACGAGGAACCGTGGAGAAGACTTAGGCAGCGAACACTACAAAACCAACGTTCGTATTTCACCTGGTTACCGTTTCTTTTTGTTCTGTCTTGAGTGATGTGTTGACGCCTTACACTGATGGTGGTGCAGCACCAGCACCGTCTGGGTATCCCGGTGGTGAAGCACCAGCACCATCTGGCTATCCCGATGGTGAAGCACCAGCACCGTCTGGCTATCCCGGTGGTGAAGCACCAGCACCATCTGGCTATCCCGATGGTGAAGCACCAGCACCATCTGGCTTTCCGGTGGTGAAGCACCAGCACCATCTGGCTTTCCGGTGGTGAAGCACCAGCACCACCTACATAGCTTTTTTGTCGAGCAGGACACCACCTGGCTTCCGGTGGTGTAGCAGCAGTAACACCACCTGGCTTCCTGGTTGAGCAGGACACCACCTGGTTTCCTGGTTGAGCAGGACACCACCTGGTTTCCGGTTGAGCAGGACACCACCTGACTGCTTGGTTGAGCCGGACACCACCTGGCTTCCTGGTTGAGCCGGACACCACCTGGCTTTCTGGTTGACCAGAACACTTCCTGGCTGACTAGAACACCACCTGGCTTCCTGGCTGACCAGAACACCACCTGGCTTCCTGGCTGACCAGAACACCACCTGGCTTCCTGGCTGACCAGAACACCACCTGGCTTCCTGGCTGACCAGAACACCACCTGGCTTCATGGCTGACCAGAACAACACCTGGCTTCCTGGTTGACCAGAACACCACCTGGCTTCCTGGTTGACCAGAACACCACCTGGCTTCCTGGTTGACCAGAACACCACCTGGCTTCCTGGTTGACAGAACACCACCTGGCTTCCTGGTTGACCAGAACACCACCTAGCTTCCTTTTTGAGCAGAACACCACCTGGCTTCCTTTTTGAGCAGAACACCACCTGGCTTCCTTATTGAGCAGAACACCTCCTGGCTTCCTGGATAAGCAGAACACCACCTGGCTTCCTGGTTGAGCACACCATCTGGCTTCCTGGTTGAGCACACCACCTGGCTTCATAGTTGAGCACACCACCACCTGGCTTCCTGGTTGAGCACACCACCACCTGGCTTCCTGGTTGAGCACACCACCACCTGGCTTCCTGGTTGAGCACACCACCTGGCTTCCTGGTTGAGCACCACCTGGTTGTGGTTGGCACACCACCACCTGGTTCGGTGAGCCTCACCCGGCTTCCTGGTTGAGCACACCACCTGGCTTCCTGTTTGAGCACACCACTACCTGGCTTCCTGTTTGAGCACACTACCTGGCTTCCTGGTTGAGCAGTAGCAGGTAATGGTGCAGGTGTCGTGGGTTATAACTAGTATTCATGACAGAGGCTCAACGCTGCAGATGTTTGGTAGCTGCTTTGCATTTTATTGCTGCCGCCATCCAACACCAGGAATCAGGATGAGGCCTTGTCACCCGGCGCTGGCGGTAGTGATCACGGTAGCTGAAGCTGTGACCGTTCTTGAAGCGATGACTTGGCCGCGTCCGTAAAGGTGAAGCAAACCCGACGCTGCTCAGAATATCCACGAGGTGCTACCCAAGGTGACCACGGGGTGCTACCTAAATTAGCCATGGTGTGCTCCTCCAAGTAGCCACGGTGTTAGTCTTAAGAACTTCACGTAGAATCATTTTTACAACCAATCACCCAAAGACACAGTCGGAAATCTGACTGTTATGAACACTATGTCGCTATTGGGAACATTCTTCACTAGGTTGATCACAGAGTTTTTCCCGTATGTTATTCCTTGAATTTCTCGATAAACATTACTTGAGATAGGGTACGTTAGCTTAGGTTTGGTTAGGTTACGTTACGTTAGATTAAGTTAGGTTTGGCTGTTTTAGGTTAGGTTACGTTTCATGAGGATAGGTTTGGTGTGGTTAAGTTAGGTTTCGGTACGTTATGTTATAGCACTTTTCAGTGCTCTGAAAAGTTGAATATAGAAGAATATAGAATCTGTAGCCTGATTCCTGAAGGATGTTTCCGGGTTAGCGCCCCCGTAGTCCGCCCCAGACCACTTCCAATGAGAAAGCCTACAAGAGGATCAAATGTCTGTATTACGAGAAAATGCTCAAAGAGTGTACAGAAAAAAATGATTACTGAATTGCAGGGTCTGAAAGTTAATCAAGTCTAATATGAGGAAGGAGAGGGGTACCTTCAATTCCTTGTATCGAGAGCTTTTCACCAGCACAGTCGTCGAAGGGTGTAAGGCACGAGTTTCCCTGTCTCCTAATATCATGTTTATTTTCCCCTATAATCTACCTTGTCCATAATTACTATCGCATTTGCTTTGTCTGCTTTCGTAAGGTGAAGTCCAAGATCTTTCCTTAAATCATGGTATAACTTAACAAATCTTTGAAGACAGTTGTGTTACAGAGGTCTTAGTGAAGCTGAGATCTCTGCATCACAATTGTCCTGAACACTGAGGTCATTACGGCAGTAGTTCACCTGTATACTATCAAGAATACTAATTGCAATAGGAATTAAAGTCAACCCTCGGTGAATAATTATAACACATGATGGAAAGGCTGGAAGGGTCTCTCTCTGTTCCAGCTATCTCTTAGACTTAGCTCTACTAGTGGTCCTCGATCAGCAGAACTGTTGTTGCTTGCCAGAAAATGTAAATAAGGTATTTACCAGCGCTGCAGGGGCTCGGGGATACTCCAATCTGATTTTTCTCATCCCTTGAGAATTTTTACCTGTGCTTTTGTGAAGATGATCCTGAGAGAGTGTCGTGGCTGTCTTGATCACTTGATTAATGTTACTTGATGCTTCTGACACGACTTTCGTTTACACACTTCCTTTCCTTACGCATTATGCAACATCAGTTTAAGAACGTTCTCTGGTCACAAATTTGTAACTTTTATCTTAGGCAAGACTTCTTTACACACATATACCTGCATAACCCTTGTGGTTTAGCGCTTCTTTTGATTATAATAATAATAATACACACCTATACAGTATATATATATATATATATATATATATATATGGGTCGGGCTTGGAAAGGTTGGAGGGAGGGGGTAAAGGAAGTTTTGTGAGCAAGGGGCTTGGACTTCCAGCAAGCGTGCATGAACGTGTTAGGAGCAAATGGAGACAAATGGTTTTTAGGACTTGACGTGCTGTTGGAGTGTAACCAAGGTAACATTTATGAAGGGATTCAGGGAAACCGGCAGGCCGGACTTGAGTCCTGGAGATGGGAAGTACAGTGCCGGCACTCTGAAGGAGGGGTGTTAATGTTGCAGTTTTATAACAGTAGTATAAGCATGCCTCTAGCAAGACAGTGATGGAATGAATGATGATGAAAGTTTTTCTTTTTCGGGCCACCCTGCCTTGGTGAAAAACGGCAGATGTTTTAATATATATATATATATATATATATATATATATATATATATATATATATATATATATATATATATATATATATATATATATAACAATTTTTCTTATAAAAAAGACGCGACACGTCTGTTAGTGGGGTGTCGGGGCGAAAACGAAAATGGGCAGCGTTAAAATTGGTCGTTTTTTACGATTGTTGTGAAGAGGGAGAGTGAGAGGAGAGCGCAATTAAGAGGTATAGAATAGGCGAGTGGTTAGCGAGGACACCATGACTACACTCTTTGTCTTCACTCTGCCATGACTTCATTAACCTGGTAGTAAGATGTGTGAAGCAGCGGTGAAGGCAAGGTCCGTGCGAGACGGAGGGTGATGGTGCCCTCCACGCTGGAGGGACGGTGATGGTGCCCTCCACGCTGTAAGGAGGGTGATGGTGCCCTCCATGCTGTAAGGAGGGTGATGGTGCCCTCCACGCTGTAAGGAGGGTGATGGTGCCCTCCACGCTGGAGGGACGGTGATGGTGCCCTCCACGCTGGAGGGACGGTGATGGTGCCCTCCACGCTGGAGGGACGGTGATGGTGCCCTCCACGCTGGAGGGACGGTGATGATGCCCTCCACGCTGGAGGGACGGTGATGGTGCCCTCCACGCTGGAGGGACGGTGATGGTGCCCTCCACGCTGGAGGGACGGTGATGGTGCCCTCCATGCTGTAAGGAGGGTGATGGTGCCCTCCACGCTGTAAGAAGGGTGATAGTGCCCTCCACGCTAGGAGGAGGGTGATAGTGCCCTCCACGCTGGAGGGACGGTGATGGTGCTCTCCACGCTGGAGGGACGGTGATGGTGCCCTCCACGCTGAAGGGACGGTGATGGTGCCCTCCACGCTGGAGGGACGGTGATGGTGCCCTCCACGCTGGAGGGACGGTGATGGTGCCCTCCACGCTGGAGGGACGGTGATGGTGCCCTCCACGCTGGAGGGACGGTGATGGTGCCCTCCACGCTGGAGGGACGGTGATGGTGCCCTCCACGCTGGAGGGACGGTGATGGTGCCCTCCACGCTGGAGGGACGGTGATGGTGCCCTCCACGCTGGAGGGACGGTGATGGTGCCCTCCACGCTGGAGGGACGGTGATGGTGCCCTCCACGCTGGAGGGACGGTGATGGTGCCCTCCACGCTGGAGGGACGGTGATGGTGCCCTCCACGCTGGAGGGACGGTGATGGTGCCCTCCACGCTGGAAGGAGGGTAGTGCTACTACCCTCCACGCTGGAAGGAGGGTAGTGCTACTACCCTCCACGCTGGAAGGAGGGTAGTGCTACTACCCTCCACGCTGGAAGGAGGGTGATGGTGCCCTCCACGCTGGAAGAAGGGTGATGGTGCCCTCCACGCTGGAAGGAGGGTGATGGTGCTACTATCCTCCACGCTGGAAGGAGGGTGATGGTGCCCTCCACGCTGGAAGGAGGGTGATGGTGCCCTCCACGCTGGAAGGAGGGTGATGGTGCCCTCCACGCTGGAAGGAGGGTGATGGTGCCCTCCACGCTGGAAGGAGGGTGATGGTGCCCTCCACGCTGGAAGAAGGGTGATTGTGCTACTACCCTCCACGCTGGAAGGAGGGTAGTGCTACTACCCTCCACGCTGGAAGGAGGGTGATGGTGCCCTCCACGCTGGAAGGAGGGTGATGGTGCCCTCCACGCTGGAAGGAGGGTGATGGTGCCCTCCACGCTGGAAGGAGGGTGATGGTGCCCTCCACGCTGGAAGGAGGGTAGTGCTACTACCCTCCACGCTGGGAGGAGGGTAGTGCTACTACCCTCCACGCTGGAAAGGTAGCACAACATAAATGGTCCTCTTGAAGACTTTTACCTTTGTTATATATTAATTATCAGCAGGTTGAGGAGTCTTGGACTACGAATGTTGATACAGTGTTCTCTTACTGAGCCCATGGTGTTCCTGCTTTCACTGGTTATTTCTACTCTTCCTCCTGTCTCTCTCACTTCCGTTTGTTATAATGGTAGTGAACACTTTGGTGACATGACCCTCAAGTATCTTATATGTATATTATCAGGTATATCATTTTTGCGTTCCAGAAAGAACAGGCCAAGTGCTTCATTTTGGGGCCTTATGTCTCCTGCTTGAAAGATGTTATTAACGCCGAACAATATTTCAGACGTTAGAGGAAAAGGGATTTCAGTGGTACCATCATTGGCTTGACTTCGCTTGTTTTGAAAGTTCTCATTATCCACCTTGTCATATTTGGGGAGTCTATGCTGCATTTGCCATAGTGTATTCTTTAAACGATGGAGCATCTGGCAGCATTATTCCTGTCTTTTACGTGTTGACAGTTGGAATTTCTGACTATTGAACATCGTTTTGTCTTTTGGACGGCCTTGTTGAAGACTTTTGCAAATTTTCTGTCTTTTCTACTAAATTGACTTCAGCTAATTTGGGTTTCGTCCACAAAGGACAATACAGTATTTACGCAGTGTTATTATCATATAAAACAGTTTTCGTTGCAGCAAAGTATACACAGAGTTTACTTCAATATTTATTTTAGGGATTAAATTATTCTTGACTTGTGGTGAACAAGTTACATGAAGTCTTAATAATACGCGTGTAGTTGATAGGCATTAAACCCTTAACAACTCATTATATGGTGTGTGTGTGTGTGTGTGTGTGTGTGTGTGTGTGTGTGTGTGTAGTCTTAAAACGTTTGTTTTACATCCCTCCATCTCACTCCTGCTGCCTCAGTCTCCCTCCCATATATGTACTCCATTATGGACTTGTCCGTCACTCACTGCTTCTGTCCCTGGAGGCACGGAGGACACTCCGTGTCCTGTGTCCCTGGAGGCACGGAGGACACTCCGTGTCCTGTGTCCCTGGAGGCACGGAGGACACTCCGAGTCCTGTGTCCCTGGAGGCACGGAGGACACTCCGAGTCCTGTGTCCCTGGAGGCACGGAGGACACTCCGAGTCCTGTGTCCCTGGAGGCACGGAGGACACTCCGAGTCCTGTGTCCCTGGAGGCACGGAGGACACTCCGAGTCCTGTGTCCCTGGAGGCACGGATGACACTCCGAGTCCTGTGTCCCTGGAGGCACGGAGGACACTCGAGTCCTGTGTCCCTGGAGGCACGGAGGACACTCGAGTCCTGTGTCCCTGGAGGCACGGAGGACACTCGAGTCCTGTGTCCCTGGAGGCACGGAGGACACTCAGAGTCCTGTGTCCCTGGAGGCACGGAGGACACTCCGTGTCCTGTGTCCCTGGAGGCACGGAGGACACTCCGTGTCCTGTGTCCCTGGAGGCACGGAGGACACTCCGTGTCCTGTGTCCCTGGAGGCACGGAGGACACTCCGTGTCCTGTGTCCCTGGAGGCACGGAGGATACTCATGCGTCCTGTGTCTCTGGAGACACGGAGGATACTCCTGTCTCCCTGCAGGCACGGAGGTGCCATGATTAGGTAGGTGCTATTGGGGGGAAGGTGTGGGTGACTTCAAGATTCCTGTGGGAATATTTGGGAAGGGACCACTCACTCCCACTCGTCCCCATCCCAAGAGCTTATTCCCAGGGGCCAGGGAAAAGAGGTTTGACATTATAGAGAGGGACGCAGTGACAGAGATTTAGGACAGTAGGGAGAGGGCAGAGGGAGGAAGGGAGGGATTGATGGAAGTGCAGAGAGATTGATGGAATTAGAGATATTGATGGACGTGGACCAGTAGACCGCCAGTGACCACAAGACCACAAGTGATCAGAGGACCACTCTAGTTATCAGAGGACCACTCTAGTTATCAGAGGACTACTCTAGTTATCAGAGGACCACTCTAGTTATCAGAAGACCACCAGTGACCAGTGTATCACCAGTAACCAGTGACCAGTGCACCACCAGTGGACCACCAGTGACCAGTGTATCACCAGTGACCAGTGGACCACCAGTGACCAGTGAACCACCAGTGACCTGTGGACCACCAGTGACTAGTGTATCACCAGTGACCAGTGGACCACTAGTGACCAGTGGACCACCAGTGACCAGTGCACCGCCAGTGACCAGTGTACCACCAGTGACCAGTGTACCACCAGTGACCAGTGCACCACCAGTGACCAGTGGACCACCAGTGACCAGTGGACCACCAGTGACCAGTGCACCGCCAGTGACCAGTGCACCACCAGTGACCAGTGGACCACCAGTGACCAGTGGACCACCAGTGACCAGTGGACCACCAGTGACCAGTGGACCACCAGTGACCAGTGGACCACCAGTGACCAGTGCACCGCCAGTGGCCAGTGCACCGCCAGTGGCCAGTGGACCACCAGTGACCAGTGGACCACCAGTGACCAGTGCACCGCCAGTGGCCAGTGGACCACCAGTGACCAGTGGACCACCAGTGACCAGTGGACCACCAGTGACCAGTGGACCACCAGTGACCAGTGGACCACCAGTGACCAGTGGACCACCAGTGACCAGTGGACCACCAGTGACCAGTGGACCACCAGTGACCAGTGCACCGCCAGTGACCAGTGTACCACCAGTGACCAGTGCACCACCAGTGACCAGTGCACCACCAGTGACCAGTGCACCACCAGTGACCAGTGGACCACCAGTGACCAGTGCACCGCCAGTGACCAGTGCACCACCAGTGACCAGTGGACCACCAGTGACCAGTGGACCACCAGTGACCAGTGGACCACCAGTGACCAGTGGACCACCAGTGACCAGTGGACCGCCAGTGACCAGTGCACCGCCAGTGGCCAGTGCACCGCCAGTGGCCAGTGCACCGCTAGTGGCCAGTGGACCACCAGTGACCAGTGGACCACCAGTGACCAGTGCACCGCCAGTGACCAGTGCACCGCCAGTGGCCAGTGGACCACCAGTGACCAGTGGACCACCAGTGACCAGTGGACCACCAGTGACCAGTGTACCGCCAGTGACCAGTGTACCACCAGTGACCAGTGCACCACCAGTGACCAGTGGACCACCAGTGACCAGTGTACCACCAGTGACCAGTGGACCACCAGTGACCAGTGGACCACCAGTGACCAGTGCACCGCCAGTGACCAGTGTACCACCAGTGACCAGTGCACCACCAGTGACCAGTGGACCACCAGTGACCAGTGGACCAGCCAGTGACCAGTGGACCACCAGTGACCAGTGCACCAGCCAGTGACCAGTGACCACCGTGACCAGTGGACCACCAGTGACCAGTGGACCACCAGTGACCAGTGCACCGCTCAGTGACCAGTGACCCGCCAGTGGCTACAGTGGACCACCAGTGACCAGTGTACCACCAGTGACTAGTGGACCACCAGTGACCAGTGGACCACCAGTGACTAGTGGACTACCAGTGACCAGTGGACCACCAGTGACTAGTGTACCACCAGTGACCAGTGTACCACCAGTGACCAGTGTACCACCAGTGACCAGTGTACCACCAGTGACCAGTGGACCACCAGTAACCAGAGGGAGGAAGATAGCGTGACAGCTGGAAGCTTTGATACACAAATTGCTCAGTTGATCATTATGTTGATCTATCATTTTCCTGATTCATCATGTAATATTTTCCTGTACTATCATAGAGGGTGTTTCACTCGTAGGAGGCCCCGGGTTGGTACTCCCGTAGCTGCAACTGTACTAAACGATAACTTGGGGCCTTCTGCTCGTAGGCGGCCCCAAGTTATCGTTTACTACAGAAATAATATACAGACAGACAAGACGGTTGCAACTATGAGAGTACCAACCCGGGGCCTCAGACGAGTGAAACACTGTATAATATTATGAGTGTATATTCTTATCTCCGAGTTGTACAGTAAGTCTTCGCTCTATTTTCCTCTCACTCCTTCGGTATTAACTTTGTGTTTTCAGTGTTATGTTTCTGGTGTGTCGAGTAAATGGCCTCAGTTTTGTGGAGAAGTGCTGTTACCTGCCGGCTGTAATAAAATGTTGATAAAGACACTTAGGTACAGTTTACGATATTTACTAAAGGAAATGCTTCGCTACGAGTGATTTTTCAGTTATAATACAGAGAGAGAGAGGGGGGGGGGAGGAAGGTAACCAGTAGCGAGGCTGAGGCGAGGTAGTGTGTCATGTGGTGGACCATCCTAATATTGGTAATAATCTCTTAGTTAAAAGTTTGGAAGCACTAAAGCTTCCAGGTCTTTGTGGCGTTCTCTCTGTGGTGGCAATTAAGACAACTTCCACAATTTTTACCTTTCTTGGTCATTTTTACTGGTAATTAATAAGGCTCATTCCGCTTCATTAGGTGTCCACAGGCTTTGTTGTGGTCATCCCGGCTGTAGGAATATCTGTGCCCAAGTACTTTTTTTTTTATTGCGTCCTCTACATACTAGTTCGCTGTGTCTTCACCAAGGTTTTGATTGACGATAAGGAGTTGGTTTCGATGCGTTTCTTCTTAAATAGTTTAGCCACATTAGATGTCACGTCGGTGACCTGCAAAACAATGTATCTGGTAGCTTTGTTTACTGTTGTGTTGGTGTTCGTTGTGTTGAGTAAGTGTGGTTCAGGCTTCCTGCACTCACGCATAGTGTGCAAGGTGGATTGTAATATGCTGAATGCATGTGTATAATGTATATACCTGCACTCCTCTAAGAACTGTGAACTGAAGATTAAGAAGGTCCCTGGAAAGCAGGCTATGACTACACCTTTTTACTTGTTGATGTGCTGTGAGCAGAAGTATAATATATATTTTTTGTGTTTAGTTTTCAGCATACCTTAAACTAGTGTGTTTTTAGCTGTGTGTAGATACGTAGAAAAGGTAGTTGGTTTACAATTCCTTCCTCCAGTGTTAATGTATGTGCTAGAGCGTTGATGGGACCTAGAATACCATAAACGTCGAGATTTTTGGGCACAGTACTTAAAATATCGTAGACGAAGCGCAGCTAATGGATTGACCCAGAGAGCGTAGTGAAGATGCTGCTGGATTCTGGGTCCTCCTTATTACAAGTTAACCAGGACCGTGCTAAGGAGCACACTCGTGGCTAAACCGAACACTTGTTTGTATGTATTACCTTCGAAACTGAAGCTTGGTAAGTCCACAAAATCCTTGCAGTCTACATCTACATTAATCACAGCGTAGAAGTTGACATTGTTTAATGGAACGTTCGTGGATAAAGACAGTGTGTGCGCTCGCTTGTTTCTTATCTCTGACGGTACGGACATGATATTTTAGTCATTGTGCTTAAAGATCTCTAAGTGCATGAGATCCTTGGCTCCATCAGTATTCTACATTATACGTACTATCATATTCACACTGGAAGTGTAGTGGTAATGTGGTAGTGGTGGTTGAGGTGTAAGTGTGGTGGTGTTGGTTGAGGTGTAAGTGTGGTGGTGGTTGAGGTGTAAGTGTGGTGGTAGTTGTGGTTCGGGTGTTTGTGTGTGTGTGTTTGGTGGAGGTTGAGTCAGAAGACTCAGCCACACATCCAATCGTATTATTGAAGAGGAAGGACAACATTAGTAGAAAAATATGAAATCAATAAATTGCTTCCTGTATGAAATGACCGTTTAGTGGTGAGGAGCAGACGTGTGTGTGTGTGTGTGGAGGGGGACATACACATACTCGATGTGGGCCAATCATGGCAAACGTCATTTCGTGATAGCCATAGTTATCTACATCTAGGTTTAACCCATTCATTTCTCTGTCTCTGTCTGTCTCTCTCTCTCTCTCTCTCTGTCTCTCTCTCTCTCTCTCTCTCTCTCTCTCCTCTCTCTCTCTCTCTCTCTCTCTCTGACGGGACAAACAGGGCGTGGTGTCGCGCAAATAGTGTGTATGTGGTGGGGTTTAATGGGCGAGACGATGTATGGATGGGAAAGCGTGTTTGTGTCCAAAGTTTGGGTATGGGCGAGATTTGGATGTGGGTGGGGCGTGATGTTGGGGGTGGAGGAGTGTGGGCGTGGTGCAACAGATGCAGGTGGTGGGGCAGGGCAGGTGAGGGTGATGGCAGGGCTGGTAACTGCTGTTTTATTGCCTGTATCGATGTTTAAATGAGGAGCACGAAAGCCCTGTTTACCAGATTGGTGGAGATTCTGTGAGGGAGGAATGATGGAGCTGGTGATGGTGTGAGGTAATAGTGGTTGGGGTGGGTCTAGTGGTATTGTGAAGAGGGATGGTGTTATGCTATTATTGATAAGAGGAGTGATGGTAGTGGTGTTGTGAGGGTGGTGGTATTGATGCGAGAGGATTGGTAGTGGTGGTGTGAGAGGAGTGGTGGTGGTGTGACGAGTGGCGGTGGTGGTGGTGGTTTTGATGTGAGAGGAGTGATGGTGGTGGTGTGAGAGGGGTGATGGTGTGAGAGGAGTGGTGGTGGTGTGAGAGGAGTGGTGGTGGTGTGACGAGTGGCGGTGGTGGTGGTTTTGATGTGAGAGGAGTGATGGTGGTGGTGTGAGAGGGGTGATGGTGTGAGAGGAGTGGTAATGGTGTGGTGGTGGTGTGTTGTGAGGGAGGTGATAGTGATTGTGTAGTATAATTATAGATACTGATGGGAAGTTCGTAGATAAACCTATAAATTAAAGCCAAATAAATGCATGGGTTGTAATATTGTTTATGAGCCAGAGTGTGTGGGGAGCAATTTAATATCAAACCTGTTAAATAAATCGTTGAGGTACAGTGTATGTAGGTAATAGATCACTAGCCTCAGACTAATATATCAGTTATTGTCATTAGTATTGGAGGAATAAGTAAAAAATACATTTTTTTTTTTTGAGAGAGAGAAACACGTTAAGGAAATATAACATTTTAACTTTATTATAGGCAGTCTCGCTTAAATAATTTGCTCTTGTTTCAAACATGTTTGATGCGAAGGACACATGATACCTGTGTCACACGTGTCTTCATCATGATCCACGAAATCGTAATAAGACTATAACAGTCTCTGGAAACTCTCTTACTTAGATCAAAATATAAGCTGCTGCTTGCTGCTGCACACTTGTCACTTTGTCCACATACTGGAAGCAGTTGACGCTGATATAAATTACTGGGATTTTATATAGGTCAAGTTGAACAAGACAAGTTATACTGTAGTGCACGAGATTGATGAGGGAAGTTGAGCCATGTGATAGTGCACTAGTTGAGCCATGTGATAGTGCACTAGTTGAGCCATGTGATAGTGCACTAGTTGAGCCATGTGATAGTGCACTAGTTGAGCCATGTGATAGTGCACTAGTTGAGCCTCTGCATGTGCACTAGTTGAGCCATGTGATAGTGCACTAGTTGAGCTCCAGTGATAGTGCACTAGTTGAGCCATGTGATAGTGCACTAGTTGAGCCATGTGATGGTGCACTAGTTGAAGTGTGGTGAGAACATAGTGTCTTCTTACCTGTCTGGCGGCCAGAACGTACTGTTGTCTGCTCACCTGTCTCATGCAAGCGTCTCCCTTCAGCCAGTGTGTCTCCCCTCACCCACCTTTACCTAGTGTCTCTCCCCTCACCCACCTTTACCCAGTGTTTCCCCTCACCCACCTTTACCTAGTGTGTCTCCCCTCACCCACCTTTACCCAGTGTCTCCCCTCACCCACCTTTACCCAGTGTCTCCCCTCACCCACCTTTACCTAGTGTGTCTCCCCTCACCCACCTTTACCCAGTGTTTCCCCTCACCCACCTTTACCTAGTGTGTCTCCCCTCACCCACCTTTACCCAGTGTCTCCCCTCACCCACCTTTACCCAGTGTTTCCCCTCACCCACCTTTACCCAGTGTTTCCCCTCACCCACCTTTACCTAGTGTGTCTCCCCTCACCCACCTTTACCTAGTGTGTCTCCCCTCACCCACCTTTACCCAGTGTTTCCCCTCACCCACCTTTACCCAGTGTTTCCCCTCACCCACCTTTACCCAGTGTTTCCCCTCACCCACCTTTACCAGTGTTTCCCTCACCCACCTTTACCTAGTGTCTCTCCCCTCACCCACCTTTACCTAGTGTGTCTCCCCTCACCCACCTTTACCTAGTGTCTCTCCCCTCACCCACCTTTACCTAGTGTCTCTCCCTCACCCACCTTTACCCAGTGTTTCCCCTCACCCACCTTTACCCAGTGTTTCCCCTCACCCACCTTTACCCAGTGTTTCCCCTCACCCACCTTTACCCAGTGTTTCCCCTCACCCACCTTTACCTAGTGTCTCTCCCCTCACCCACCTTTACCTAGTGTTTCCCCTCACCCACCTTTACCTAGTGTTTCCCTCACCCACCTTTACCTAGTGTCTCTCCCCTCACCCATCTTTACCTAGTGTTTCCCCTCACCTTCACCCAGTGCCTTCCTTCACCTAGTATATCTCTCCTCACTCAATGTGTTCCTTCACCTTTACCCAATGACCAGCCAGGCTGTGGTTCGTACGTTGGACTGCGTGCGGCCAGCAGTAACAGCCTGGTTGATCAGGCTCTGATCCAACATGAGCCTGGTCACAGACCGGGCCGCAGGGGCGTTGACCCCTGGAACTCTCTCCAGGTATTCTCCAGGTAATGTGTCTTCCTTCACCCAGTGTATTTCCCTTCACCCAGTGTATCTCCCCTCACCCAGTGTATCTCCCCCTCACCGTGCGACCCCTCGTCCTGCCTGTTATTTGAGGTAATCCTTTGACGAAGCCTCCCTGCATGACCCACCACATGCAATCAGGCTAAAAGCCCACTGCTGGGGGAGACGGAGGGGGGTCGTGGGGGGCGAGGAAGATAGGTTGTGAGTGGCAGGTGTGGGAGATGTGTGGACTGGCAAGGTGTGGATGGTATGATGGGGTGTGGAGGTTATAATGGGGTGTGGAGTGTGGGAAGGCAGGTTGGTGTTAAGAGAGAGAGAGAGAGAGAGAGAGAGAGAGAGACATACAGAGACACAGACAACACAGACAGACAGACAGACAAAAGAGAGTGAAATTACAGCAAACACAAGATGGTGGACCCCCCACATCCCCTTTACATGCCCCCCACCTCACGCCTCATCTAGTGTAATTGTTATAGTGTTAACTTATCTCGCTGATTGTTAAGTTAACCTCTGTGATTATTCATTTAAAGCAGCAGATGGTAATTTAAATCCCGGCCATGGGATTTATAATCTTGTAGTAAGTCAGATTTAATTTGTGGGAATTTATGGTGGAATCTCTCTACTCTCTCTTTCTACCCTCTACTCTGTTCTTTCTACTCTGTACTCTGCCTCCCTCCCTCCCTCTCTCCTGTTCTTTAGAGCAAAGATGAGCAATTGGAGTTACCTCACGACAGTTGGGTAGCTTGTAGTGTGTGTGTGTGTGTACTCACCTATATGTGGTTGCAGGGGTCGATTCATAGCTCCTGGCCCCGCCTCTTCACTGGTCGATACTAATTTACTCTCTCCCTGCTCCACGAGCTTTATCATGGTGTTGTTGTATGGAACTTGCTTCCACTATTTCTCTCTCCAGATTATTCCACTTCCTGACAACTCTAAGGCTAAAGAAATACTTCCTAACATGTGTGTGTGTGTGTGTGTGGGAGACGATGTTCTCTGTGATGTGTATTTATATAACCGAGTTTGCGAGTGTTGAGCTCCGGCTTTTGGACTCGCCTTGCAGTTTTCGCTTGGCTGACGTCATCTGTCTTTCCTATGGACTTTTTAAAATCCAGTATGGACTTGTAAATCCACTGTGTTGATTGGATCTGTTAGGTTTAAAGCCTATCGGCTGTACGGGGCTGCAAGGATAGTGATCAGTGGCGCAAACCTGACAAGTGGTGAAATAACACAGTTGCACAATTGCAGAGACGATTTTAACCGAAACGTTTCGCCAGTTCTTCGGTCAGTACACTGGAATATACAACAAGCAGATTTATACAAGCGTATTCAGATAAGTGGTGAGGTTAGTGAGGTGAACTGCGAGGTTGGAGCACTGTGTGAAGCCTACCAGTCCTTCCAATAACCTGCTTATATAAATTGAGTTGTGCTACAGCTTCGACTAAACTGAAAGTTCATTGATTCTATAGGATAGTATTTTGTGTTTGGAATACGGCAACTTCCAGGTATCTGCATGATGTTGTATTCATTTATGACCAGCTGGACGCCCTAAGACATCTGGTGTGCAGTCTGGTCACTTTTTTTCATGCTGGTGTTGTGTTGAGTCCTGCCGGCACGCTGGTGTGCCCTTAACTTGATCTGGAAGCTACAGGAGGTCTCTCCCACGTATTTCTGGTCACACCTGCGTTGTCTTGATCCCTCGGTTGTCTTTTTGCCTGGTCAAATTTTTGATGGTGATATATATAATAGTGGCAACATCTATGTTGCTCTTGCCGAAGGTGAGTGTTGCATATCTTGCAGAGTGGCCTGTACGAACAGTGAATCTTCTGTCTGCATTGTTCTTTGGTTTCGATGAGGTATAGATTTTGCATGCACGATCACTGCAGTCCCGAATGATGCATGCAGGAAATTTTAGCGTCTGAAGATGTCTTTAAGAACGTTACACTCTTCCTCCAAATATTTAGGACAGCAGATCGTGTAGGCACGGAAAAAACATGCCAGCGAAATGATCCTCATGTGGTCCTTTCGTCGGTGATCGAATAGCAGTGTATCACGTCATTCTTCTGGGTATATTTTCGGTATACTCTGAATATGAGTTGACTGTCTTCTTTAATGAGAAATACTCAAGGAAAGTAAAGCTATCATTTGCTTCCTCGTCTGGGGTGAATTGGATGGATGGGTCCATATTGTTGAGTGTTTTTGGGGTTTTCTCGGTTGAGTGTTCTTGTGGTTGTCTAGGTTGAGTGTTTTATGGGGCAGTGAGCTGAATATCGTCCACATAGCGAAGCCACATGACCGTTTTGGGTATGATTGAGAATATTTCGGCCTCCAGTGATTCCATATACAGATTCACCAGAACGGCACTGATTGGTCAACCCTTGGCGCTATATTTTTTGTCTGTTAAAGGAATTTTTAAAAATAAAAGCAACAGCGACAGTAGAACTCTGAACACCGGTCACAACTATACGTTAATTCCCGTGGCATTGGAACGCTCTTTTAATACCTGTCTAAATATAGGTTCTGAAACACTGAAATTACTGTATACCTGGAGAGAGTTCCAGGGGTCAACGCCCCTGCGGCCCGGTCTGTGACCAGTACTGTGATCACCATACCTGTGTAATACAATAATCACCACACCTGTTGTACAGAGACAATGGTGACTACACATGTGTAACATGTAGCGTGAGTGTATTAGAGCAGGGAGAGCAGAGTTAGCGTGGACTGCTGCCTTACAATGGCAGACTTCACCCCACCATGGCTCTGCTTAGTACACAATGGGCAGACTATCACCCACACCTCCACACCCCTCACTCTCCACCCTAACACCCTCATCCAACTGCCTGCCCCACACATCCCCCCACCCACACTCTCCTCCACACCCCCCTCCACACCCTCCTCCACCCCACTCCATCACACCCCTTTCCATCCCACACACTCTTCCATCCACACACCCACTCTTCCATCCACACACCCACTCTTCCATCCACTCGTCCCATACCAAAAACCTAAATTCCTACTACTATGACTCATTCTTCCACTATGTAGAACCCCTAAATTGTTACACTCCATACCCCTCTCACCCTGTCAGGTATAAGTAGTACTACCTAATACCTCTACCTGTCAGTAGTAGGGGTAGACTCATTCCCCCTCTCACCTGTCAGGTAGTAAGTAGGTGTGTAGCTACACTCGCATTACCCCTCTCACCTGTCAGGTAGTAAGTAGGTGTGTAGACAGCAGCCACCCAGGAAGGTACGACCCTACTCTCAGATGAGAGCGAAATATGAACATGTTATTTTTTTTTTTCATTCTAGTAGTAGTACTGGTAGTAGCCTGGTCACAGACCGGGCCGCGGGGGCGTTGACCCCCGGAACTCTCTCCAGGTAAACTCCAGAATCTTTTCTTAATGTCTCAAGAACAAGTAAGATGACAGGTAACTTGTACAAACTTTCACTTACATTTAGAATGAACAAACCTTTGCTTTCCTGTGTGCTTCTTAATAGTTGTTAATCTTGTAATATTTCCTTCCAACGAAGGTCTGGTGTGATACCTGCACTGGGGAAGCTAATCTCAAGACCCAGATAACTTTAGTCGTCTCAGGAGAAGGAACAATAAGAAATGAATGATCAAAATACTGTATGGTGCATGTAAATGAAATACAATTTAATAATTGAAAGTAAAGGAATATCAGAGGTATCATACAACCGTTTTTCTAAATAGAACGGACGTTTTCGTACATATAGTTCATCGGTTTCTATTTAATCGAGACGTCTACAAAATTATTATTTAATCTATGTTTAGGTTGGGTTAACCTAAATTTACGTATATATACTGTCAATAACTAAATACTGTAACTTAAACTGGTGGCTTCTGGCAGCAGGTGACATTGTCACTTCTTAGAATTACAATGGAAGATCCACTGTGTCATAGGATATAGTAACCACCAGGGAAGAAGGTAACGTGGAAACAGGTGGCGATATCATCATCATCTTGGTTATCAGTATGTGGTGGTGGTGGTGGTGGTGGGTGGGGACACTCGCTGGTTCCACTCACTGAGTGGAACAAACTCTGAGGTAGCGTCATTGACGCGATAACTATGATCTAAATTGGAAGTATTTTTGTATTGATTTTGAGCTATGTGGGTGCCAGTTCTCCACATTTTAAGCCAATGTTGCCATGACAGAGGGACTGACTGGTGACAGTCCCTCTGTCTTAAGTAAACGAGCTCAGTTATGTGGATTTTGATGGAGCTGGACGGGACGCTGACTGATGAAGCCAACAGCTACACACTCATGACTGGAGAAACCCAGGTACTAGTACCTATATTCCATATCCCAAGAGATGCAAAGCCAGTGATATAATAATCAAGTCACTTGTTTTCTCTAGGATGGAATGCTGAAGTACTCTAACAACTCTCTTGTAGGCTGACGAAATTGTAGATCCAGAAAATGTGCATAGAACCTTCACTACTTGTATAAATCCAGTCAAACTCTAAATTGTTGGAAATGCTTAAAATCCCTCGATCTACATTACCTGGAACGTAGGCGAAAGATATAGTTTACACTAGGGAAATAATAGAGGAATTGGTCCCAAATCTACACACACAAATCAGTGTCTATGAAAGCAAGAGGCTTGGCAGACGGGCAAAATAACCCCCAACGAAAAGCAGGAGTACAATGAGAGAGAACCCATTAAGCATACATAAACTAAGACTTTTGAACAGCCTCCCTTCATATAAAAGGGAAAACACCAACAGATCTTTCATCTTTAGCTGTCTTGAAGGGGAACCTTAATAGGTTCCTCAAATCAGTTCCTAATTAGCTGGTCTGTGGTGCATGTGTTGGACTAAGTGCAGCTGGCATCAACAGCCTGGTTGATTATGTCATCCACCAGGCGGCCTGGATGATTCCCGAAACCATCTCCAAGTAAACTGCAGACCTGGTGGTCCCTACAGACAAACTGTAGAATGTTGGGTAAACTTAAGTGTGGGACCGTCCACAGGAATAATCACTGAGACAATTTTCTGTATTCTACAGGATTGGGTAATTACACCCACCCACGGTCACCTCTCGTCTTACTCTATTTCCTTTCAGCAGTTTATGGTGCAACTCTGACTTCTGCTTGGATTCTTCGTAGTTTTTATAGTCACTGGGATGCCTGTCAAGACTCGTGCAATTTTAGCTGAATATTTTAACAAGTTAATCTTGTAATAGACTTTTTTTACTTATTATAAATGACCATATTTACTGCATTCCTTTATTTAGTGTGTGAAATGCATCTGATACATTTTGAATTTGTAGCAGTGTTGTAATGAAAGTAAACATGTATTAGTTGTACCAAGAGTACCTAATATTCTTTTTCTCAGTTAATTCACCTTATTCCTCTTCCCTCCTGCACTCTTCTCTCCTCATTGCATAATTTTTACTTTTACCCCCTGTATTCTTCCCCTCATTGCACTAGTCATTGTTCTACCCTCGTGCACTCACCCACCTGTCACCACAGACCTCTAGTGAGCACACTAGTACTGCCTTCCATACCACACCTCCAGAACCTCACTACTGTCACTCTAGGCACCCTTCTAATAAATTTTTATATATTTCATTAACTAACATTTGTGTTCTTTCATTCATCTTCACGTGTGTTTTTACCCACCCACACTGATCTCTGTTGATAAATTAGACACATGCGCAACACTTGGGTGTCTTTATTATGGAAACGTTTCGCCACAGTGGCTTCATCAGTCAAACACAAAGAAGAATGGTGAAATCAGGGGAGTTTGAGGTAATCAGTCCCTCAGCCTGGAGTCGATAGAATTAGTCCATCAGTCTTGAAAAGATTGATTGGTGGACTGATTACCTCAAATTCCTGATCTTCACCATTCTTTTTTGCATTGGACTGATGAAGCCACAGTGTGGCTTCATCAGTCCAATTTATCAAATTGTGGGTTCTCTGAGCCATTTATCTACTGGAGCGACCTCCTCTCTTATCCTGGCTGGCTTCGAGAGTAGAGAGTCGTTTCACGTTTTGTGGACGGAGGATAGAGCCGCCACTATTTGCACTGAATGAGCCACACAGGTTTAGCGCCTCACATAACTATGAGAATTATAATAAAGAACTTCCCACTTTACTCTGGCTGTAAGCAATAGTTATAGTTACAATCTTTATTGTATTGACAAAATGGGTCGATTGTACTGTAGTTACATTAGGCACAATATTATAGTGATGATGTTATAATCATACAGTGTTGATGTTATAGTTATACAGTGTTGATGTTAAAGTTATACAGTGTTGATATGTTGTGAAGATTTACCGGGCAAAACACACTAATGCAGAGAAATCTTTCATTTGTAAAACGTTTGCCTCAGTATTTGTTTTCACGTACATCACTCAGATGTTGGGTGAAACGCTGTACAAACAAAGGACTTCTTTTCAGTTGTATGTTTCACCACCTGTCGAAAACTTGCCACCGTCTCCAATAAAATTGACCTTAATTTAACCAATATAGTGTGTTATATTTTTGCTGGGTGCTTAGGATATCTTTAATGGATACGTTTCGGTGCTGGAACCTTGGCTAAGGTCCCAGGACCGAGGCTTATCCTCTGAAGAGGACCCAAGTGTATCCTTTCATCCATAGTGTCAGTATCGTTGGTAGACCTTGTACTTAGTGATGTACTTAGAGATGGACGATATCAAAATTTTTACCGAATACCGATATTTTGGTACACGTCTTCTCTTATCTTCACCAGCTCTATTTCCCTGTTTCTGTTATTATCATGAGGGGCATTGATAAAGCTGTAAATAATGCAAGTTATGTGTGCAGATAAAATTGACAGTGATGTTTCTCCACAGTGGCGGTTGGTCCTGGACTTTTTGCCGTGGGCAGCAGTGGCAACAACGCCTACACCTCGTGTGCCACCACTACTACCACAGCTGCTACCACCATCACTTCCCCAGCAGCACCACCTCCCCCACCTCCCCGGTTCCTCCATCAGCACCTCCACCAGTATGTCGTCAGTGGCCCCCGTGAGAGGACAGAGAAAGAGGGGTCGACCCAAGGGCTCGGGGCTGCGGGGGCGTCTCTCCAGAGCCAGCGAGGCCGCAGCCGCAGCATCCTCAATGGGATCCATGGTGTCTTCCGCATGCGGCTCTCCGGGTAAGTGGCACTGTCACCAAATAAATAGTATAATGCTTTAGGAAGTTATAGACTATGGCTTTTGTCATCAAAACAGCATCAAAGTACGGTGGAACTGAAGAGCACAAACATTTAAATAATTTTTCTAAACAAGGAATCACGACAGATAGAAATTATTTAAATTCACTTAAATAATAGTAAAAGAAAAACAGTGTATCGAAATTTCTACTTAATGTATACAAGAGTTTTTAGAAGGAAGGTGTGTTGATGATCCGGCTGCTTAGAAGAGCATGCCAGTCAGTGCCAAGCTGTAGACCTCAGCTCAACTTAGAGGTGTGCACTCGTCTTTTGTGATTGGTTTATATTTAGTAAAAAATTAACTTACTTGTATATGTAGCCCATGTTGCAAGTTATGTAAAACTAGCATGTGCATTAGATAAATAACCCGCACACAGGAGAGAGCAGCTTACCACGACGTTTCGCCCCGACTTGGACCATTTACAAAGTGTGCGGGTTATTTGTGTATTGTTCCAGTCACGGTATTGTGTTTTTTTCTATTATGTACATTTACCAGACCTTAAGAGTATCTGAAGAGAACTACTGTACCATTCATCCACCAAACTACAAAAAATAAAATAAAATGGGGAGAGGTCTTCAAGAGGAAACTCAACGAGTGCCTGAGCTTAGTTCCGGATCAACCATACTGTGATGGATATGTGGGCCATCGGGCCGCCAGTACCAATAGCCTGGTTGACCAGGCAAGCACCAGACAAGCCTGACCCAGCGCCAGGCTGTGATAATAGGAAAGCTCTCGTAGCCCAACAAGGATACTTTGCCTACCTTAAATACACGCTATTTCACCCCTTCCCCACTAGACAAACTCCTTGAAGTATTAAGATATACTTAGCGGTTACATAATTACCTGCAAATAAGATAGAAGGAGGCAGACATTTCACACATGCTGTCGTACTTAGGAAAGGTTAGAAATATGTTGGCATGCAATACAGACACTTCTCAGCGAGGTACTACCCGCCTGTTGTGGCTGTGGTAGACAACAGCCATCAACAAGGTATTACCCTCCTGTCATGAGTGTGGTGTAGACAGCAGCCATCAGCGAGGTATTACCCTCATGTCATGAGTGTGGTAGACTACAGCCATCAGCGAGGTACTACCTCCTGTTGTGACTGGTAGACAACAGCCATCAGCGAGGTATTACCCTCCTGTCATGAGTGTGGTGTAGACAGCAGCCATCAGCGAGGTATTACCCTCCTGTCATGAGTATGGTGTAGACAGCAGCCATCAGGGAGGTACTACCCTCCTGTCATGAGTATGGTAGATAACAGCTATCAGCGAGGTACTGCCCTCCTGTCATGAGTGTGGTTTAGACAGCAGCCATCAGGGAAGTACTACCCTCTTGTCATGAGTATGGTGTAGACAGCAGCCATAAGGGAGGTACTACCGGACCTCAAGTCAAATGAATGCAAAAATTGAAACCTGTTTTTATTTTTTGCACTACGGCAAACGCAGGTGATCCCTGGAATAATTAGTTGACAGGTGGACAGCTCCAACCTGAAGCTGGGCATGGAAGTAACATAGAGGTTGGGCTCACCTGGCCTCACTTGGGTTCGCTTGAGATGGCAGGGATAGTCTCTGGTCAGGTGGGTGCACTGGACCGCCAGCCACACCCGGGTAATCGCCAGTGCCCAGCAGCGGAAAATAAGGCTCAGGTGTCCCTCCATTCTGCGAGGGGAGGTCATTCTGTACCCGGGAACGTTGCTCTTGTAGCCATGACCAGTGTTACACAAGAGGGGTGACACGTGCTAACACTGTGACAAGTGATAACGCTGACACGCTGTTATACTGTGACTCGTACTAACACTACCTACCTGGAGGGCATTCCACGTCCCCGCGGCCCGGTCTATGACCAGGCCTCCCGATAAACTATGATAAACTATTAAGGTCATGGGCAGAAATTATTTCAGGTGGATTGTAGTTGCAGCATGAGGGTCCCTCTGGGCTAGTGAAGTGCTCAAATTATGTTGTGAAACAATTGTAGGTGACTCAAGGATGTTTGCAATATAAAGAGCCTTCCAGATAATTTTATGCTTGTTAAATATTAACAAGTGCTGAACGCACTTGTTAATATCTAGCATGTTCTTGTGTTTAGCTTCTCTTATTCTAGTGAGTACATGTGCAGTACTCGTCGTCTGCTCTGTCTTCATGTGGGTTAATCACTAGCAGTGATCGGTGTTTATTGTACTTTTGTTTATGGATGGCTGGATGTATGTGTGGAAGGGGAGATTAAATTAGGTGCAGATATTACCGCATCAGTGATGTGCCTTCTGTCACTCTTCATGTGCTCCTACATTTTGAACAGATCACCGCGGCAGCCTCTCGCATATAGACTTTCAAATATATTGATTGAGTACTTGCCCTCGTACGAGAGCTCGGGGAAAGGGAAGATGGGATTGGGATTGGGCAATCAGTTACTAGTAGGAAGGGTGATTATATAAGTAGTGAGCACTGTTGCTTGACTACCAGAAGATATGGCCGTCCTTTGTATACAGTTTTAAGTAACGCTCTCTGATTCCCTTGCTAAATACAATAGGGTAACCCCAAAACGCACCAGTGCGGGGACACATGTTATATAGATCTCTAGTTGCCTCCTGCATCCTCTTCTGCTGAGCTAGGCACCAGTTAATTAACATTCAGTGGCCTTTTTTTTTTTATCTCAGTGGACATGCTCAGTCGTCCAGTCACTGTGTTGGTGTGGCGCGTGTGTGTATGGACCAGTGGAGACAACACAGTCACTGTGTTGGTGTGGCGCGTGTGTATGGACCAGTGGAGACAACACAGTCACTGTGTTGGTGTGGCGTGTGTGTATGGACCAGTGGAGACAACACAGTCACTGTGTTGGTGTGGCGTGTGTGTATGGACCAGTGGAGACAACATAGTCACTGTGTTGGTGTGGCGTGTGTGTATGGACCAGTGGAGACAACACAGTCACTGTGTTGGTGTGGCGCGTGTGTGTATGGACCAGTGGAGACAACACAGTCACTGTGTTGGTATGGCGCGTGTGTATGGACCAGTGGAGACAACACAGTCACTGTGTTTGTGTGGCGCGTGTTGTATGGACAGTGGAGAACACAGTCCTGTTCCTGGGGCCCTATAATGGGACCAGTGGAGACAACAAGTCACTGTGTTGTGTGCTCGTGTGGTATGGACCAGTAGGACCAACACAGTCACTTTTGGTTGCGTCGTGTGGACAGCTGAGTACAACACAGTTACTGTGTTGGTGTGGCGCGTGTGTGTATGGACCAGTGGAGACAACACAGTTACTGTGTTGGTGTGGCGCGTGTGTGTATGGACCAGTGGAGACAACACAGTCACTACGGATCTCCGCTACCTGCCCTTCCATCACCTTATTCTCTAGTAAAATACAACACCGCCTGCTGGCCACTCGTGCGTCACGCCCACGCCGCTTCCCCTTCACACTAAGCCACACTTACGGCCTTCAAGCTCTTGTCATTTGCATGAAACTGACCAAGCTCAAAACTCGATTGCCTCGTGACCCCAACATATCACAAGACCAGTGGAAACCAGGTACTATAACTACCCACCACTCCTAAAGATGCACGTTCCTACACGTGACTTATCTCCAGCACCTGCTAACGGTTCCGGGGATCATAGCTCCCCACGGCGCGGTCTTAGATCACGCATCTTTAAATCTACATGGAAATATTACAGAAGAGTAACTATGAAGAATTACAAAGAAAAGTATCGATAAGTGTATATTGAATATAACATGTAGAAGTTTGTGAGATTTACCTGCCTTCTTTTATGTCCATGAGACAGAAAGAAGGGTCCAGCAATCCTCCCAAAATACAATAGTCTTCGGATTAATAACCCCAGAGAGTTATTACCCAGGATAACCCAAAAAAAGTATAGTTAATTTCTGTTGAGGTCCTTTAGATCTCCACCAGGATGCGACCCACAACTTTCAACTAACCTAGACTCGCTCTGGATTGAACCCGGGTTCTTTCGGTTGTGAGCCGAACGCTCTAGCACTGGACTTAGACGACTCCTAGTTCTTCATTACGGTCATACAAGTTAGAAAGTGAACACAAGAAGGAACTAGAAAACTGACATGTCAGCAGCAGTGAGTGAAGACGCTGACTCAGCTGGTTAACTACTGACAGCAGTGTGAGTGAAGACGCTGACTCAGCTGGTTAACTACTGACAGCAGTGTGAGTGAAGACGCTGACTCAGCTGGTTAACTACTGACAGCAGTGTGAGTGAAGACGCTGACTCAGCTGGTTAACTACTGACAGCAGTGTGAGTGAAGACGCTGACTCAGCTGGTTAACTACTGACAGCAGTGTCAGTGAAGATGCTGACTTAGCTGGTTAACTACTGACAGCAGTGTCAGTGAAGATGCTGACTCAGTTGGTTAACTACTGACAGCAGTGTGAGTGAAGACGCTGACTCAGCTGGTTAACTACTGACAGCAGTGTCAGTGAAGATGCTGACTTAGCTGGTTAACTACTGACAGCAGTGTCAGTGAAGATGCTGACTCAGCTGGTTAACTACTGACAGCAGTGTCAGTGAAGATGCTGACTTAGCTGGTTAACTACTGACAGCAGTGTCAGTGAAGACGCTGACTCAGCTGGTTAACTACTGACAGCAGTGTCAGTGAAGATGCTGACTCAGCTGGTTAACTACTGACAGCAGTGTCAGTGAAGATGCTGACTCAGCTGGTTAACTACTGACAGCAGTGTCAGTGAAGATGCTGACTCAGCTGGTTAACTACTGACAGCAGTGTCAGTGAAGATGCTGACTCAGCTGGTTAACTACTGACAGCAGTGTCAGTGAAGATGCTGACTCAGCTGGTTAACTACTGACAGCAGTGTCAGTGAAGATGCTGACTTAGCTGGTTAACTACTGACAGCAGTGTCAGTGAAGATGCTGACTTAGCTGGTTAACTACTGACAGCAGTGTCAGTGAAGACGCTGACTTAGCTGGTTAACTACTGACAGCAGTGTCAGTGAAGACGCTGACTCAGCTGGTTAACTACTGACAGCAGTGTCAGTGAAGACGAACACTCAGCTGGTTAACTACTGACAGCAGTGTCAGTGAAGACGCTGACTCAGCTGGTTAACTACTGACAGCAGTGTCAGTGAAGATGCTGACTTAGCTGGTTAAATACTGACAGCAGTGTCAGTGAAGACGCACACTCAGCTGGTTAACTACTGACAGCAGTGTCAGTGAAGATGCTGACTTAGCTGGTTAACTACTGACAGCAGTGTCAGTGAACGACCTCAGCTGGTTAACTACTGACCCTACGGTCATCAAATTAGAAAGTGAACACATGAAGGACTAGTTAACTGACTGCAGCAGCAGTGAGTGAAGACGCACTCAGCTGGTTAACTACTGACAGCAGTGTCAGTGAAGATGCTGACTCAGCTGGTTAACTACTGACAGCAGTGTCAGTGAAGATGCTGACTCAGCTGGTTAACTACTGACAGCAGTGTCAGTGAAGATGCTGACTCAGCTGGTTAACTACTGACAGCAGTGTCAGTGAAGATGCTGACTCAGCTGGTTAACTACTGACAGCAGTGTCAGTGAAGATGCTGACTCAGCTGGTTAACTACTGACACAGTGTCAGTGAAGACGTGACTCAGCTGGTTAACTACTGACAGCAGTGTCAGTGAAGACGCACACTCAGCTGGTTAACCACTGACAGCAGTGTCAGTGAAGACTGCTGACTCAGCTGGTTAACCACTGACAGCAGTGACAGGTTGTGGTCACTTAGGTAAGATTCGTCAGGAAAGGAAGACAAGTGTTTACTGACGCGGGTCTTAGTCATATGATGACCCGCCGCTAGAGCTTTTAGTCATCTGACCGAGGCCTTCCGCTGGCTTACCGGTCCACCCCTTTAAAATTAGGGTTATATATATAGAACATTGTGGACGCTCTTGACATACATCAGAGTGGCATATTAGATATAATACACGCCATTACACATTTTTGACTGGCGTCCGTTTGATGTCAACAAGGGGAGAAGTTTTTGCTGTACTAGTGTGTGAGAATATTAGTTGATGTACACATGTGCAACACTTGGGTATCTTCATTGAGGGAACGTTTCGCCACACAGTGGCTTTATCAGTCCTATGCAAAGAAGAATGGTGAAGATCAAAAGGAGTTTGACATAGTCAGTCCCTCAGCCTGGAGTCGATGTAATCAGTCTATCCATCTTGAAAAGATTACCTCAAACACCTTCTGAGCTTCACCATTCTACTTTGTATTGGACTGATGAAGCCACTGTGTGGCGAAACGTTTCCTCAATAAAGATACCCAAGTGTTGCATATGTATCTAATTTATGAACCTGTCGGCTCTCTGAGCGAAATATGAACATGTGAGCATTAGTGTTCACTCAAACATCTAAATTATTAAGAACACAAAAAGGTCTCTCAGACTATACACAATGAAACGCAGGCAAGAAAAAAATTATTTAACTTAACCTGGAAAATCTGCACAATGAAATTTTGCCAGATCGGTTGCAATATCTGTAAGTAGCATCCTTATTCCCGCATCCTTATTCCCGCCACCCAAAGAAGACAGAAGAACAAGATGGGTAGGTACGTACATGATCTCGGAGAGGGTGGGAGGGGCCGCCAGCCTAGATGGAGAGAGGGAGGTACATGACCAGGGAGAGAGGAGAGGAGTTCCAGCTAACACATAGTGAAATATATGTGTACTGTGCAAGAGGTATCTACTGACATGGACTAAGGTGTAATTACTCACAATAGAAAGTGTTCCAATGTGTTACGAAAGGGGTGGTGTCGTATTGTTAAAGACTGCAGATATTTTTACCCTAGGATATGTAAATCATCACTACAGACCAAGCGGAAGGCCTCGGTCAGCTGGCCAAATGCTCCAACGGCGGGTCATCATCTGACTAAGACCCGCGTCAGGAAACACTTATCCTGTTTCCTGACGAACCTTACGTAACCTAACCTACCTTCAGACCAGAAAATCTTACGACCTAAGTTGCCCAAAATTTTACCGGAAAAAGAACACAGTAATACAAAGTTACGTGAACACGATGATACAGTTACGTGAACACGATGATACAAAGTTACGTGAACACGATGATACAAAGTTACGTGAACACGATGATACAAAGTTACGTGAACACGATGATACAAAGTTAGGTGAACACAATGATACAAAGTTACGTGAACACGATGATACAAGTTACGTGAACACGATGATACAAAGTACGTGAACACGATGATACAAAGTTACGTGAACACGATGATACAAAGTTACGTGAACACGATGATACAAAGTTACGTGAACACGATGATACAAAGTTACGTGAACACAATGATACAAAGTTACGTGAACACGATGATACAAAGTTACGTGAACACGATGATACAAAGTTACGTGAACACGATGATACAAAGTTACGTGAACACGATGATACAAAGTTACGTGAACACGATGATACAAAGTTTCGTGACACGATGATACAAATTAGTGAACACGATGATACAAAGTTACGTGAACACGATGATACAAAGTTAGTGAACACGATGATACAAAGTTCGTGAACACGATGATACAAAGTTAGTGAACACGATGATACAAAGTTACGTGAACACGATGATACAAAGTTAGTGAACACGATGATACAAAGTTAGTGAACACGATGATACAAAGTTACGTGAACACGATGATACAAAGTTACGTGAACACAATGATACAAAGTTACGTGAACACGATGATACAAAGTTACGTGAACACGATGATACAAAGTTACGTGAACACGATGATACAAAGTTACGTGAACACGATGATACAAAGTTACGTGAACACAATGATACAAAGTTACGTGAACACGATGATACAAAGTTACGTGAACACAATTATTCAAAATTTCGCAGCAAGAAAACGAACACATGATAAATATCAATTTTGTAAACCATTAGAGAGAAAATCTAAAGGTGGAAAAAGAGGAAACAATGAAAGACAACACTGGGATACATAGACAAGTGACAGGAGATTACAACGCCGCCCCAGTTTTCGCACACCAGGGCCACACCTTCAACAACCTGCTGTACAACCAGTACTCGAGAAAACACGAATATGTACTCTGTTAGTACCCGAGGTACTAACAGATGGTATTAACTAAATTCAACCTAATGGTTAATCCTCCCTCGTTTTTGTTAACATTAAGCATTTTATAACAAGTAAAAAGCGAAGTTCAATACTGTATATATTTGGGAACTTCACAGAAGCAAATACAGTGTTTGAAGCGTTCACGGAACACACATATACTCAATATATATATAGCCAGTGAGATATGGGATTAGAACTATAATGTATATAGACGTGAGAGAGTGAATAAATTACAGGGGGTAGCAGGACTTAATATAAGCTTCATTTAGCTGTTTAGAACTGTTTAATTCTGAAATGATACTCGTACCCACGACACTTAACTACACCTGCTCACGACACCTGCCTACGACATCTTCCCACGACACCTTACTACACGTGTCACGATGAGTCCACCGCTTAGCTCTGGACCAGGTGCTCATCTACTTAACTCTTCTAGAATTCTCTCTTCTTTCATGTACGTACATGATGAGGGTGATAAGATCAATTATAGAATATCTCGTGACCACAAGACGAATGGTAATTAGAAAGTAAGACAGCAGAATGAAAGTGGGTGGGGAGGGTGGCAAGAAGAGGATGATAACGAGTGGGTGAAAGAGAGAAAAACTACGAGTGGGTGTGATGGGAGTTAAGAAAAGGACAAGGAGAGTGAAGAGACGAACAAGTAGTGGGTGGGAAGAGAGGACAGGATGCAACATAGATGTTATTGTTGTCAACACATGTGATAGTGACTGTTGACCTTGTAGGCTGGAGCCTCCTCCCTCACCTTTATTCACACACTTTGTTCCACTCTCACACTGCAGCCCGGCTTCACACCCTGTTTAAAAGGAATTAAGCAACTCTAGTGTTTTGTCTCCAGTCTTCCCCCCATTCCTCACTCCCTACCATACGTTACCTGCCTAGTGCTTCACTTGTATAGGTTACCCATGTAAATGAGGAGGAATTTAGTTTAAGGTAACTTATGCTAACCATCACATGAACGACTGATGTCTCCACTACGTCAAGTACTGATGTCTCCACTACGTCAAGTACTGATGTCTCCACTACGTCAAGGACTGATGTCTCCACTACGTCAAGGACTGATGTCTCCACTACGTCAAGGACCGATGTCTCCACTATATCAAGGACTGATATCTCTACTGTATCAAGGATTGATGTCTCCACTACATCAAGGACTGATGTCTCATCTGCATCAAGGACTGGGAATATCATTTACAACTGCTAATAAAGTGTTAATATGTATGTTTTGTATATGACATCATGCATGAACCAAGACGGCTTCATTGACACAGTTCCTTGATGAGGGCATCCCACACCGGGGTAATTGTACCTGTGTGTGTGTACTAGCATCTCTCTGTTGTGAGAGTTGTCTTGTGGTAAATGACTGTGGGTGTTACCAGCTTCCTTCTTGTGATCCTGTTCTCTCTCTCTCCAGGTGATTCAATAACTTGGCCGAGATTGGTGGGATGGAACTCTGGATCTTGCACCCTCTTTAAATTTCTTTCATATCTTCGATTTTATCCAACGTTAGTTTGGTATTTTCTCTTCTACACCGCCCTCGCACTGTAAACAAATGCTTTATGTCACTGAAGTTGTCCAGGTAGTCAATTTCCACCTGTCTTCGTGGTCAGTTTCCACCTGTGTGTGTCCTCGTCTTAGGCCTTCCCACATTTGTGCTGGACCTTATCCTTCATCGACCCATCTGCTGATATGTACATGCCTAAGTATCTAACATTTCCTTCCCCCTCTTTTCAATCTGGCTTCCAGTCTTTCATATCCTCTAATATTACTTGTTTCCCTGTCCATATTCGTGTCTATATTCACTTTTATTTTAATTCTTTAATATCTTTATAAATCTGTGTAGCTTCTTTTCAGAATCCTCTAATAACATTGTGCTGTTTGTAAACAGCAACTCTGACAACTCTCACTTGAAAGCAGATTGGTTTTCTTTTGAATTATTATAATCCAAACTAAGCGCTAAACCCGCTTTCTTTTGAAAAAAAAACCAGCTGTGCCAGACACTGGCTGTCACCTCCCGTGTCTGTCTGTATGTCGTCTCTTTTTCCTGAAAAAGATTTTGACAGTGTCTCACCCATTCACTCGTTTTATCTTGTTTATTGCTACCACTTTGTTAACTTCCGTCTTCTTTAACACGTTTCTACCACTTTGTTAACTTCCGTCTTCTTTAACACGTTTCTACCACTTTGTTAACTTCCGTCTTCTTTAACACGTTTCTACCACTTTGTTAACTTCCGTCTTCTTTAACACGTTTCTACCACTTTGTTAACTTCCGTCTTCTTTAACACGTTTCTACCACTTTGTTAACTTCCGTCTTCTTTAACACATTTCTACCACTTTAGTTAACTTCCGTCTTTTAACACATTTCTACCACTTTGTTAACTTCGTCTTCTTTAACACATTTCTCCACTTTGTTAACTTCCCGTCTTCTTTAACACTTACTACCACTTTGTTAACTTCCGTCTTTTAAACACGTTTCTACCATTTGTTAACTTCCGTCTTCTTTACACATTTCTACCACTTTGTTAACTTCCGTCTTCTTAACACATTTCTACTCACTTTGTTAACTTCTGTCTTCTTAAGCACATTTCTACTCACTTTGTTAACTTCCGTCTTCTAACACGTTTCTACCACTTTGTTAAGTTGTTTCATGTAAGAGAGGGAGTGGGAATACCGACAGCTTGTAGTGATAAAGACACAAGCAGCATTCCGAAACTATTTAGGAGAACGTTTCGTCTACTGAGCAGACTTGATCAAGCATGTTAAGTAAGCGAAACGTTGTCTTCAAGTTTCCAATTGCTGCTTGTGTCTTTATCTAACACATCCACCTTCCTTAACATTTACAAACATCATTAACATCCTCATATTAAACATCATAACATCTCATATAAAATCAAACTCTCATAATAAACATTAATTCTCATATTAAACATCAAATTCTTCATTAAACATCTAATCCTCATATTAAACACATACATCTCATTAAACAATTACATCCTCATATTAAACATCATTAACATCCTCATATTAAACATCATTAACATCCTCATCATCACCTCATCACATATTTTTCAGTTTTATATCAATTTCTTTATGCATCTGTGTTTATGTTCAGTTTATTCAGTCTGAACTCTCTTTTATTGACTTGTCACTATTTACCCTTAACAAACCTGTCATTAGTTATCATTAAGTAATGATAAGACTTATCAGTCATTCTGTTAACATGCTGAACCAGCAATGTTAATCTACTGACACAGCGTTGTACAACCTTCACGGGTTTGGTGCTTTAAATGATTGTAACAGCTATACTCATAATAAGTCATAACCTGTTGATAAAGCAACAGTAAAACAATCATAATTATCTACCAGTAAGATAACAATCATAATAATCTACTGATATAATCTTGTCAGGCTGTTAGTGTCGGCCACTTTATATCATCTCCCATGTGTACCTTTGGTTTTCTTGAGACATGTACTGTTTTGTCTCAAACCACTACCACCACTACCACCACCACCACTACCACCACCACCACCACTACCACCACCACTACCACCACCACCTCCAGTTGTCATTTACATCAGCCAGTGATAACTTTCTTATTACTTCTTCCATCACTTGGTGTGTGTATAAAATTTGTAGAAACATTTATAATTCCTCCACATGTCTCCACTATACTTTTCACGTATTCAGGTGTATAAATGCTGACAATCATCCCACTTTTATTCTCAGTCACACATTCATACTCAGGTTGTGTACAGAGTATATCATTCACCAGTACCACTACACCTTTACCTCTCACTCACTGATACATCCACCTGATTCCTTTCAACTCCTTCCCATTCAGACTCTTACGCCCTTTTAAACTTGATTTTATTCACTACAAGGACATCCAGTTCCTGTCATTCATAACTAAATTCGATATTTTCTTTGCACTCGTTATACATCTTTACATTCGTATTACATCTTTACACATTCATCTATCACATTTTCATGCTATACCTCTTTGTCTCTCTTGACTTAAAATTGCAAAGTAAGAAGCAATAAAATATCATGGTAGTGATCCAGACCCTTAAGTTTCGGGTAATACAATGCCTAGAAAATATGAAGAGGGGAGGATAGCTGTAGTTTTTTTTGAAGAGCGTTCACTAGCATCTAGACACCGCCTCTTTCCCTTGATGGGTGCAAAAGAAGAGGTGCCCAGCGTCTTACCCCTGACGATTTTGTCGTCTACAGTGACACGCATGGCTGTGGAAACCTTCCAATAGCAATTTAAATTTGAAGCTCCTCGAGGGTTGCATTCTCTAGTTAACAATGCTGAAGGTTTCAAGCCGAGTGGAAGCATTTACAAATTATCGCATGAAAATCCAGTATTTAAATTTTCTCAATTTCTTCACTAAAATTAACAAACTAGCACCTACACACTAACTGCAGCAGAATTTAAGGTTTGAAGCCCAGCTTTCGCCCAAAATTAATTCCAGCCTTTTTCTATGTAGGATACACCATTGTTGAAAGCTTGAAGGCAATCAGAAGAGGCTTTATCATGTTATGTTTTAGCCCTTCTTTTGATTATAATAATAATTTATCATGTTATCGTACGGAAACCAGGAGGCACCTGCACATGCTAGTTGTTTTATAAAACTTTCTCTAGTTAAATTAGCACAATCATTGAAAATATGAAGCCGTTTGGATGAAGCGTTCTCAAATTATTAACGAAAACCTTGAAGGAGGCCAGCAGTAACAGCCTGGTTGATCAGGCCCTGATCCACCGGGAGGCCTGGTCAAGGACTGGGCCACGGGAGCGTTGACCCCCGAAACACACTAGGTAGGAGGAGGGAAAAAATCAGGTAGCACATAGTCTACCATTTCGTCAGTGAATACTTTCTGCTGACCCAGCGACCCGAAACTAAAGAAGTACTTCCTGACATTCTAACGTCTCTATGGATCATTTGTTTCTTAACTTCCTTTATTGGCGAAGGTTCGTCCACAGTGTGCTTTATCAAGCCATCTTTGTGATAAAATCCACTTCTTGGGTGAAACATCGCCAGTAAAGGCTTTCATATATCACCATTTTAGTTTCTTTACTCGTGTGCCGGATTACTATTACTTATTCAGCATCCACCTGTGTCCTCTTGTCCCTGATCCTCTTAAATCAATTAGTTCCTCTTTTTTTCCTGTTAGTATAACTTAAAGATTTATACGTATAAATATTTAAGAGGAACTAGCAGGTCGTTAAGTTCAGTTCCTGAAGCCTCTCCTCGTTGTGCATTCCTCTCAGTTCTTGGACTGGTACACATGCAAACTTCTGGATCTTCTCCATTTTCTGCACATTCTTGATCCGGTGAGAGCTTGGCGATGTGGACACATACTCAGTGATGTGTTATGCAAGTTAGAGCTTGCTACAGTCATGTTGGTATGAGATTCGTCCTAAAACCAGCATTAGAAATATAGAAATACACCAAATTGGTTTACTCTTACAAGGTCGGCATGCTACAGTGGTTAGCTACAGTGGCCTGCTAGTTCTACGACTGGCTTGCCATGGTTTCGAACGAATTTCTGCGAGTAGTTTCCATTCCTGTAATTACGATTTCGTGAGTTAATCTTTTGTAAATATTAAATACATAACATACTTTTTTTTTTTTTTGCTATGATGTTGAGTTCACTCAGGTGTTACGGGCTCACATATGTGGTATATTATGATGAAGAATTACACACATGTGCAACATCTGGGTACTTTATTTGTAGACGTTTCGCCCTCCAGTGGCTTTATCAATACATGGATATAATGTGAAGAATTTTATACAAAAGATGAGGTAATGAGTCCCTCAGCCTTGGTGTTGAAGAGCACCGTAGTCTTGAAGACTCTGAAGCACAGTCATGAAGCTTGGTGCTTATATACCAGCGACAGATGAAGGACGTGAAGCAGACGAAGACATTGTCACTAGTAGGCAATGTCACTGGGTATAACCTGGATATAACCTACTACCACTAGGGAATGCCACCTACTAGTGACAATGTCTTCGTCTGCTACACGTCCTTCACCTGTCGCTGGTATATAAGCACCAAGCTTCATGACTGTGCTTCAGTTCCTTCAAGACAACGGTGCTCTTCACCAACTCCAAGGTAGAGGGACTCATTACCTCATCTTTTGTATAAAACTCTTCACATTATGTCCTTGTATTGATAGTCACTGGAGGGCGAAACGTCTACAAATAAAGAAACCCAGATGTTACACATGTGTCTAATTCTTCATACTGTCGGTATAGTCTACCATTTATGTGCAACGTGGTATATTATGTATGTAGATTTAACCTAGAATAACTCAAAACGAACACTGTGACTTATTTTCATTGGAATCCATATGTGGATGTATGTTTGGGTGTGTGCAGCAGTTGTTTTCTGTGACACGTGTCAATATGTGTGTGTTTTACGTGTTTTAGAGCTAGTTAATTACTCTGGTAACTGACACTGTGACTGGTGCTGGAGACCTTGTCAACGCCCATATATATGTGAGACCTCTGTATACCTCAGTTACTTCCTAGTAACAGTACCGTTAACGTCACGGTGTCGAACAAACTGTTCGTAATACTGTGTCGCCTGTTGCTAGGAGCGTGGCACGAGGAGGAGGGAGGGAAGGAGGGAGGAAAACAAGAATCTCCATAAAGGTTTAGTTGAGAAGTTTTACCCTCTCCTTAGTCCTTATACCTGCCACCCCTCACCCTCCCGCCGTCCCTCACCCTCCTGCCGTCCCTCACCCTCCCACCATCCTTCACCCTCCCACCATCCTTCACCCTTCTGCCGTCCCTCATCCTAGTGCCGTCCCTCACCCTCCTGCCGTCTCTCACTCTCCTGCCGTCTCTCACCCTCCCACCATCCCTCACCCTCTTTCCGTCCCTCACCCTCCTACCATCCCTCACCCTCCTGCCATCCCACACCTTCCTGCCGTCCCTCACACTCCTACCATCCCTCACCCTCCTGCCATCCCACAATTTCCTGCAGTCCCTCACCCTCCTGCCGTCCCTCACTCTCTTGCCGTCCCTCACCCTCCCACCATCCCTCGCCCTCCCACCATCCTTCACCCTCCCGTCATCCCTCGCCCTCCCTCCATCCCTCACCCTCCCGTCATCCTTCACCCTCCCGCCATCCCTCGCCCTCCCTCCATCCCTCACCCTCCCGTCATCCTTCACCCTCCGTCATCCTCGCCCTCCCTCCATCCCTCACCCTCCCGTCATCCTTCACCCTCCCGCCATCCCTCACCCTCCCACCATCCCTCACCCTCCGTCATCCCTCGCCCTCCGCCATCCTCGCCCTCCACCATCCTTCACCCTCCCGTCATCCTCGCCCTCCGCCATCCCTCACCCTCCCACCATCCCTCACCCTCCCGTCATCCCTCGCCCTCCCGCCATCCCTCACCCTCCCTCCATCCCTCACCCTCCGTCATCCTTCACCCTCCGTCATCCCTCACCCTCCCGTCATCCTCACCCTCCGTCATCCTCAGAGTAGATACTCTCGAAACTCTTCAAAGGTATATCAAAGGTAAAGGTATATCCCTCGCCCTTCCGCCATCCTTCGCTCTCGAAACTTGTCAAAGGTAAAGGTAAGATAAGGTGTTCCTCAGACTCCTCCTGTCATTCATACTCCACTACCTTCACCCCTTCTGCCCCTACCTTCACCTCACTTACCCTACCTTAACCCCATTTCTCCTACCTTCACTCCTACTTATTCTATCTTCACCCCCACCACCTCTACTCTTCCTCCCATCACCTTTACTCTCCTCTCCCAGTTATCCACCCTCTCCCCCATCCATCTCGCCCAACTAAAAGTTTTCCCCTCGACCCTCCACCTCTCTACCCCTCATCTTGCCCTTCTCTTCCCATCTGTGTTCTCATATCCCTAACCCCCTCCCTCTCTTTCTCCCTCCTGCGCTTTCCTCCCTTCACTCCCTCATGCCCTTTCCTCCTCACCCCTTTTCCTGTGGCTTTCCTCCCCATCACCTGGGTCCCTCTCCCCTACCTCCCCACCACGCGCCCCTCTCCCCTTCCTCCCCACCACGCGCCCCTCCCCTACCTCCCAGGGGTAGAGTAAGGTGTCACGCTCCTACATAAAAAAAATCTGGATGCAAGACCTTGTACACTTTTTCCCGTGCATGTCTCTGCATTGTTTGTATTGTGTTTGTGTTGGGTGGAGGGGCTGGGAGAGGGGCCGGGGGAAAAGGGCCATGGTGGACGGGTTTCAGGAGATAGGAGAGGGGTTGATGGTGTGTATGGTGGGGAAGAGGCTGATGGTGGTGGGGGCAGGGAGAGGTAATGATGATGTAAAGGTATACACAGATAACCCGCGCACAGGAGAATAAAACTTATGACGACGTTTCTGTCCGACTTGTACAATTAACAAGGCACACACAAGCGCGAGGTGTGGAGTAACAGCGGAAAGGGAAGTAATGTATAGGTGTGGCAGGGAGGGAAGAGTGATAGTTGTAACATACATCTGTACACTAGTTGATGTTTAGCGTTTATTAATGTCTACTGTTATGATTGTTATTACAACAAGGTATACTCTGTACTGTGTGTAGCAGAAATATTGTCCAGGTCCTCTCTTGTAATATCCTCTATTTTCTTTGCATTTGCAACTTTTATAATGTATCATATGTTTGATATTGAGTGTTGAAGATGTTTGGCGCCGCCTTGCGCTACGTACTTGCATAGCGAGCAGTGAGTGTGGCGGCTGTGATTTAATAAGACTCTCATGTGTAGCTTCCACCCCTCCATTGTGAGTTTATCTTCGTTGATATGTGTGTTGTGAGAGTAACAGTACCCTGTATAATGATTTATAATATCGACAAGTTGAAAGGCAGGTGTAACATTAGGTATCTTTTGCTAAACGTTTCGTCTTCACAGCAGACTTCTTCAGTTGAATACTAGACATTAAAAGTAGTTAGGTAAGTTTTAGGTAATCTGCCTCTGAGAGGAAGGGTTATCACTAAACTTCGTTCAGTTTACATAAAACATTTCTACACTTTTACCAACACAATCGTACACTGTCAAAGTGAACTGCACCTTGTTATCTTTGAACAGTCAGCAGAATTCTAGCATGTGAAGTTATCGTCCTGTGCTTTTGAGATATAGCCGCTGTGGAACGGCTTAGTGCTGTCTTTTGCTGCATCTGTCTTGTAGATTGACTCAGTTTGGATGTTGTTAGCTTTAACTTAAGTTTGGTGCATTGAACTCTACTTCTGAACTTGCTGGTGTGCACTTAAGTCTCAGGAAATGGTTTGTTTCTGCATGTTTAGTAAGTGGACTTTGTGTTTTGCCCAGCTTTGTGGGCACAACCTATTCTAGGATTGTGTGGACTTTGTCTCTGATTGCTATGTTGGTGCCTACACACTGCACTTTGTGAATATAGTCTTTGACTAGATAGTAACACTAGACACACAACACATGCACTGTGTTGTCATGTTGCAAGTGTGTTGCACACTTTGATACTTGTGTTCTTCTTTAGGAGTTTTGATGTGTTTTATTTTTTATATGTTTACTCCGTTCTTAGAACAGTTACAATTGTGGGTTAATTAACTTGCATTTGGTATACTGGATAGACGTAGCATCAGATATATCATTCATGCACTGTATTTTAATTTATTTATCTTACGGACTGTAAATATATGTACAAGATGTTGATGAGTAAGACATATATGCAACACCTTGTGTTTTTATTCTCAAGATCTTTCACTAATCAGTGGCTTAATTAATTCAATACAGAGACATTTGAAGTTAGAAACTGGAGATAGAAGATGAAGTTATCAGTCCCTCAGGTTAGAAGACAGTGTTCACCTTGAATAGAGTCCCAGGTTAGGTAAGATTCGTCAGGACAATATTTCCTGACGCGGGTCTTAGTCATACGATGACCCGCCACCGGAGCTTTTGGTCATCTCACCGAGACCTTCCACTGGCTTACCAGTCCACCATTTTAAAAATTAAGGTCATTACCATTGTGTTCCATGCGTATCGTATTCATCAATTAGTCGATATTGTATGCCATTAGTAATATAGTGTGCAAGATGTCTTTTTTATTCAAGAAGAAACGTGGATTGTGCACTTCTTGTCTTACCAAATAGATTTTCCCTTTGTAAACACGAGATGGTTTACTTACAACAAGCTGTGCTGTGGTAGCAGAGGCCAGCATGTCACCACCACCACCTACGTTAACATAGACGGAGTGGCGCGTGCCATGGGCGGTGTGGGAGTGAGTGTGGGTGTGAATGAGGTGGCCTTGATGTAGGTGTTAACTTGGGCGGCGGCGGCTTGTGTGACTCCCTTTTTGTTTAAGATGACAGGAGACAGCTTCCTCTTGCCTCACCCCTCCAACTTTACCCTGTCCTGCCGCGCCTCGCCCCTGTCCACCTTACCTCGCCCCGCTCCTCTTCTCGCCGCTCCTCTTCTCGCCGCTCCTCTTCGCGCCGCTCCTCTTCGCGCCGCTCCTCCTCGCGCCTCTCCGCCTCGCCGCCTCACTTCGTATAAACATTCTAAATACAGTACATGTAAACATTCATATAGATACATCTATCACTCGCATAAACATGAATACATTTATCACTCATATAAATATTATTTTAATTGCATCCATCACTCGTATAAACATTATTTTAAATACAGCTATCACTCGTATAAACAACATGGATACAGCTATCACTCGTATAAACAACATGGATACAGCTATCACTCGTATAAACAACATGGATACAGCTATCACTCGTATAAACAACATGGATACATCTATCACTCGTATAAACAACATGGATACAGCTATCACTCATTTAAACAACACTAATACAGGTATCACTCGTATGAATTCAGTGCATTCGTGTGTCTGAATTACGACATACGTAAGCAATTTTCATTAATGTTAGAAGTGGTAGAGTGACACGTTGATTTGCTTCAAAAGGTATGTTGTGTCCTGCTACCACTTAGGCATGATGTCTGTGTCCTGCTACCACTTAGGCATGATGTATGTGTCCTGCTACCACTTAGGCATGATGTCTGTGTCCTGCTACCACTTAGGCATGATGTATGTGTCCTGCTACCACTTAGGCATGATGTCTGTGTCCTGCTACCACTTAGGCATGATGTCTGTGTCCTGCTAAGCACTGGATCACCATATATTACACGATAACATGCTTATAACCAGTTTCAAGGAGGAGGAAGGGAAAAAGTGGGAAGAGTTATCAGTATATGTTAGTGGTTCTCGTAGTTATCGTCCTCACTGCCTGGTCCCAGACCAGGTGATCTAGGTAGGAAAGAAATTATTTCAGGATTAAGAACTGATAAGGAAAGTGAAGGTAAACTGAACGTAAGTGGGAGTTTGTAAGACTTTTACCTGACATCTTACGTCTTTATGAGACGTAAAGAAAGGATCAGTAATTCTGCCAGATTGAAAATAATTTTCAGGTTTATATTTGGCACTCATTTGACGGGACAGTTGTACCTCCCAAGACTGTTACTGTCCACCACCTTACTACCTGTTAAAGGAGTACTTGTGGAGCACGGGTAGGGAAGGAAGGGAGTATGGAGGAAGGTTGGGGAAGTTCAAGTGTGGGGAAGATTGGGGAGGTTCAAATGTGAGGAAGGAGTCTCTATCATCGCTTGTGAGTCATGTTAGTCAGGTCACTGGGATCGGCTCATGCTGGTCGTCAGGTCACGGAGATTTGGTCGTAAGGTTCGAAGATTTGGTTGTTGTTCTTCTCAGGTCAATAAGATTTGATCATGTCGGTCTTTGAGTCACGAAAATATAAGAACATAAGAACATAAGAAAGGAGGAACACTGCAGCAGGCCTGTTGGCCCATACTAGGCAGGTCCTTCACAATCCGTCCCACTAACAGAATATTTGCTCAACCCAATTTTCAATGCTACCCAATAAATAAGCTTTGACAATTCTACCCACTCATGCGCGAGTCCCACTCAAATCCAACCCCTCTCACTCATGAATTTATCCAACCTAAATTTACTTCAAGATTGATGGACTGAACACATCGACTCCAGGCCGAGGGACTGATTACCTCAAACTCCTCCTTTTATTACTACTTTCTTTTTTGTATTGAACTGATGAAGCCACTGTGTGGCGAAACGTTTTCTCAATAAAGATACCCAAGTGTTGCATATGTGTCTAATTTAACAACCTAAATTTGAAACTACCCAAGGTCCTAGCTTCAATAACCCTACTAGGCAGACTGTTCCACTCATCAACTACCCTATTTCCAAACCAATACTTTCCTATATCCTTTCTAAATCTAAACTTATCTAACTTGAATCCATTATTGCGGGTTCTCTCTTGGAGAGATATCCTCAAGACCTTATTTATATCCCCTTTGTTAATACCCATTTTCCACTTGTATACCTCGATCATGTCTCCCCTCATTCTACGTCTTACAAGTGAATGTAATTTTAGGGTCTTCAATCTTTCTTCGTAAGGAAGATTTCTAATGCTATGTATTAATTTAGTCATTCTACGCTGAATGTTTTCTAACGAATTTATGTCCATTCTGTAATATGGAGACCAGAACTGAGCTGCGTAATCTAGGTGAGGCCTTACTAATGATGTATAAAGCTGTAATATAACCTCTGGACTTCTGTTGCTAACACTTCTTGATATAAATCCAGTAATCTATTTGCCTTATTACGTACGCTTAGGCATTGCTGTCTTGGTTTAAGGTTGCTGCTTACCATCACCCCCAAGTCCTTCTCGCAATCTGTATGGCTAAGTTCTACGTTATTTAACTTATAAGTGCTTGGGTTATGGACACTCCCGAGCTTCAGAACCTTGCATTTATCTACATTGAACTGCATCTGCCACTTTTCTGACCACGAATTAAGTTTGTCTAAATCTTCCTGAAGTTCTATGACATCTATGTTTGAATCAATTATCCTACCTATCTTCGTGTCGTCGGCGAATTTGCTCATATCACTAGTAATTCCTCATCAAGGTCATTGATATATATTATAAATAACAATGGGCCTAAGACTGATCCCTGTGGAACACCACTTGTTACAAGTCCCCATTCGGATTTAACCCCATTTATGCACACTCTCTGCTTCCTATTGGTGAGCCATGACTCGATCCATGACAGCACTTTTCCCCCAATGCCATGAGCTGCCACTTTCTTTAACAGTCTCTGGTGCGGTACTCTATCAAAAGCCTTACTAAAGTCTAAATAAACTATATCGAATTCTTTATCGTGATCAACAGCCTCAAAAGCTTTACTGAAGAAGGTTAATAAATTAGATAGGCAGGAACGGCCCTCATGAATCCATGCTGGGTATCATTAATCAAATTATGGTTATCTAGATGGCTTCTAATAATATCAGCTATAATTGACTCTAGTAATTTGCCTACAATTGAGGTCAGGCTTATTGGGCGGTAGTTTGACAGTAGTGATTTGTCCCCTGCTTTAAAAATAGGAATTACATTAGCCATCTTCCACATATCAGACACTACACCTGTTTGAAGAGATAAATTAAAATGTTAGATATTGGTTCACAGAGTTCCATTTTGCATTCCTTAAGAACCCTTGCAAAAGCTCATCAGGACCCGCTGATTTATTTTGTTTCAGTCGGTCCAGCTGTTTCATAATCATTTCGCTAGTGACTGTGATATTACATAATTTATCTTCTTCTGGGCCTCTGTAAAATTAATTACTGGGATATTATTAATGTCTTCCTGTGTGAAAACCGAGAGAAAATAATTATTAAAAATAGAGCACATATCATTCTCCTTGTCAGTAAGATGCCCAAAGTTATTTTTAAGGGGACCTATCTTATCCCTAACTTTTGTTCTATAAACCGGGAAAAAAACTTTTGGGTTAGTTTTGAATCCCTAGCAACTTTAATTTCATAGTCCCGTTTAGCTTTTCTTATTCCCTTTTAACGTCCCTCTTAATGTCAGTATACTGATTTATAAGATGACCCTCACCTCTTTTATGCGCCTATAAATTCCTTTCTTCTGCCCTAAAAGATATTTGAGCCACGAAAATTTGGTCAGGCCGGTCGTCAGGTCACGAAAATTTGATCAGACAGGTGGTCAGGTCAGACAAGTTTTAGTCAGATTACGGGAACAGGGTTTATGGTAGTCAGTCAGCCAGGGTCAAAGGACTGACCCTAAACCTGTGTGGGCCTTTCAAGGCCCACACGACCGCGAATCGCAGCCTTTGAACATCTAGGCTGTTGGTATGCAGTGGGTCAAATGAGAGATGAGGTAGGATACAGTGTGATGAGGTTCCCAGCATATTTTGCAGCAAGCAACCCTGCCACCTACCTCAGGAAGTGCAGTGACCTGCCCAGCTACACCACCAGCACGGCTCTCACTCACGAACGGGACACACACACCACCAGCACGGCTCTCACTCACGAACGAGACACCACCAGCACGGCTCTCACTCACGAACGAGACACACCACCAGCACGGCTCTCACTCACGAACGAGACACACCACCAGCACGGCTCTCACTCACGAACGAGACACCACCAGCACGGCTCTCACTCACGAACGGGACACACACCATGCACCCACACTATTATTATAATTATTATTATTTTTATAGTCATGGGGAAGCTTCAGTTCCTTGGATCTAACGCATATTTATGTATAGTTAAGCAACAGTTATGGAATAGTGAAAATGGGCGGCTTACGCCTGGCAGCGGAACACATTATAGTAGTCCCTTAGAGCGTTGGTATCCCCACGCACGCTGTTTATTTTGAAGGCTGAGCAACTAGAAGAAGAGAATGACTGAAAAGTGAATGAGTGAAGCCGGTAAAGTGTATTCCAGTAAAAAAAGTATATTGAGATTTAAACGATAATCATTTTTCGTAAATTTTTATTAACTCTGCAAACTGAATTCATTCATCAGTAGAGCCGACGGTGCAGCAGAACATAAGAACGGAGGAACACTGCAGCAGGCCTGTTGGCCCATACCAGGCAGGTCCTTTGCAATCCATCCCACTAACACTATATTTGCTCAACCCAATTTTAAATACTACCATGTACAACAAACTCATAACGAATAATAATAAGTACAATAAAGTAATACTTAGAAAAAAAAACTTTATAGAAATAAGGGATCCAAGATTTCTCAATAAGGTACTGTTACATATAAGGTAAATTACGGAGTCTTTTTGATGATGAGAGAACCTGGCAGTTTCCTCTCAAAAAAATCTCCCAGCCAGCCATTTGGAACTGTTGTGACACTGAAACAGCATCTATCCAATGGACCAGTGGTGGCTACACCCTCAGACATACACAACTAGAGAACACCATGCCGACATCTGCGGACCACGATCATTCAATCTGCTTCTAGTAGATATGAAAAACTTTGTAGAAAGAAGGAGAGAAATTTTCAAGGAGAAATCTAGATCACTTCCTCCTACTGTACAAGTCATATCAGCCAGGCTGTGATAGCTATGTAAGTTAGTGAACCGCTAGCTGTAACAACCCGAATGACCAGGCGGTTGACAAGTAGCGTTCTAAGCTGTTGATGGAGATCTTCGCCTAAACTAAGATGTTTTCTTCTTCCTAAGCGCTAAGAAGCAGCAGCCGACCCATGCAACGAGACATAGTACCGAGTGAAGGCATCATGATTGCTTGTGGCGCAGGTATCCGGTGGATACTGAAGGCGTGTAAACAAGGAACAGCACATCTTGTGATACAACATTTAAATTTTTACGAGGAGGACTGGTGAGCCAGTGGAAGACCTTTGTCACAGAACCAGGATCCACTGTGTGGGTCATCATTACATGACTAAGAACTGTGTTAAGAGTAGTGTTTCTTTCCTCACAACCAACATACCTACCTCCTGAATTCATTACTTCAGTCCCAGATAAGAACAAGACGCCAGACTACAGAGACACCTTGTAGAATCTAGAAGGTAGGACATAACAAGAATAGACAGAAGGACTAGACAAAGAATATGCAGGTCAAGTACTCTATTTTTACCAGTCAGAAAAGGTAATATAAAATACAAGGTTAGCCCGTGGTTCAGCCAGAGCTAAGAGCGAGACAACAAAGAGGAAATAGAGCACGATGGATGGCAGAAAATACGGAAATAAGCGGGAGAGCAAGAAATGATAATGCAAGGGTAAGAAGCGAAGCTGGAGAGCTAATTTGAAAATTATATAGCACTGAAGACAAAAACAGGTTCACAGCGGCATAAGGAGGAAGTTCACTGAAAGATCAAGTGATAAAGATGAATATATAAGGACAACTGCTCAAATAAGATGATAAAACAGTAGCTGAGGAGCTAAACAGGAGGTAGTTCATTTTTTAAGAGGAACTTGGAAGATGCCAGAGAAATGGAAACAACGACGGAGCAACAAACAGATGAGTAAATCAGCACAAGAAAAGATGAAGTAACGAGTCTTTGGCACAAACTGAACCCCACAAAGACTAAGTGGTATTCAAGTTAAATGGCTCCTGTAAAAAAAAAATTGACGTGTCAATTTTTAGTTGAAATAAATCTGTATCAACTTCAAAATAGTCCAGTTGACAATTTCAGCTTTAAAAAGCAACAATTTACAGCGCTGAAATGTTATTTATTTTAATCAGTTTTCGTAAAAACTGTATATAAAAGAATACGAAAGAAATCCTTTCAATTTAATGAAAACATTCAGAACACAAATTAAATTAGGAGTTTTATTGTCTAGTGGTTTGTAATACTGACTCATATCTACAACCTAACTCAAAACAGCAACGAGTAGTTGCAAAATTAGTCCAGAACCACCACGTCTCATCACTGACTCCTCTCAAGGTAACTTCCTGCATGTTAGTGAGAGGCTCTTGATCCAGGGAACTGTGCTTGTGACTCTTCATCCAAGGACTCCTCCTCTTGGAAGTTGCAGATCTCGTTGGAATCCTTCCCTTAGGGAAGAGGAGGAGTCCATCGGGTGCAGCACTGCCTCTAAGTTTAATAATAATAATAATAATAATAATTGTCGCCGAGTGGACACAACAATATCAGTATCTAAGTGTCACATACCATTATTATTATTATGTAGATATCAATAAGTGAATATCTACGTAATTTTTGCCATTCAAAATTGCATTCGCGTCACAAGGATGTTATTAAGTATTCATATCTGTGTTGGCTTGAGGAACTACAGACACACACACACACAGTTTCATAGATAGGTATGACATGGCTCAGGAGAAAAGGAATGAGTAATGACAGGCAATATGGGTTTTACAAGCGGGGTCAGGAGCTGAGACTCGACCCCCAGCAAACAAAGATGAGTGATAATCCACGCGCTGTCAGTACCCAGCCTGTAGGAGCTGTAAGTACCCAGCCTGTAGGAGCTGTAAGTACCCAGCCTGTAGGAGCTGTAAGTACCCAGCCTGTAGGAGTTGTCAATACCCAGTCTGCAGGAGCTGTCAGCACCCAGCCTGCACAAGCTATCAGTACTAAGCCTGTACGAGCTGTCAGTGCCCAGCCTGCACAAGCTGTCAGTGCCCAGCCTGCACAAGCTGTCAGTACCCAGCCTGCACAAGCTATCAGTACCAAGCCTGTACGAGCTATCAGTACCCAGCCTGCACAAGCTGTCAGTACCCAGCCTGCACAAGCTGTCAGTACCCAGCCTGCACAAGTTATCAATACTCAACCTGCACAAGCTATCAGTACCCAGCCTGCACAAGCTATCAGTACCCAGCCTGCACAAACTATCAGTACCCAGCCTGCGCAAGCTATCAGTACCAGCCTATGCCTACGAGCGTAGGCATAGGCGTTCAGATTTCGACGTTACCTATTTTTCTCGGTGACGTCGTTACCAGACGTATCACGACCGTTTTTTGTTTTATCATCGTGCTTGTTTGTAGTTAAATATGTATGATTTGGCAGGTTTATGTAACCTAAATATAAGAATTATCTAATGTTTATAATTATAACCATAATTTTTAAAGGGCTGGACGTGTAAACCAGCTGAAGGCCTCGATCAGATGACCGAAAGCTCCTGACGACTCTTACCTAACCTAACCTATGTAACCTAACCTAATTCACTACAAATTAAGAAAAGGATATGAAAAATGGAAGCGTTGAGTAAAACGTCAAAAAAATACGTATTAAAATGCGACTAGGTTTATCAGGATAGGTTGGAGGATGAGGCCGCCTGGGAGAGCGAGTAGCATGATGGTCAGACAGTAATGGTTGTAGCATGAAGGTCAGACAGTAATGGTTGTAGCATGATGAAGGTCAGGCAGTAATGGTTGTAATGATGAAGGTCAGGCAGTAATGGTTGTAGCATGATGAAGGTCAGGCAGTAATGGTTGTAGCATGATGAAGGTCAGGCAGTAATGGTTGTAACATGAAGGTCAGGCAGTAATGGTTGTAACATGAAGGTCAGACAGTAATAGTTGTAACATGAAGGTCAGGCAGTAATGGTTGTAACATGAAGGTCAGGCAGTAATGGTTGTAACATGAAGGTCAGGCAGTAATGGTTGTAACATGAAGGTCAGGCAGTAATGGTTGTAACATGAAGGTCAGGCAGTAATGGTTGTAACATGAAGGTCAGGCAGTAATGGTTGTAACATGAAGGTCAGGCAGTAATGGTAGTAGCATGAAGGTCAGGCAGTAATGGTAGTAGCATGAAGGTCAGGCAGTAATGGTAGTAGCATGAAGGTCAGGCAGTAATGGTTGTAGCATGAAGGTCAGGCAGTAATGGTTGTAGCATGAAGGTCAGACAGTAATGGTTGTAGCATGAAGGTCAGGCAGTAATGGTAGTAGCATGAAGGTCAGACAGTAATGGTTGTAACATGAAGGTCAGGCAGTAATGGTAGTAGCATGAAGGTCAGGCAGTAATGGTAGTAGCATGAAGGTCAGACAGTAATGGTTGTAACATGAAGGTCAGCAGCAATGGTGTAGCATGAAGGTCAGACAGTAATGGTTGTAACATGAAGGTCAGCAGTAATGGTTTGTAGCATGAAGGTCAGCAGTAATGGTGTAGCATGAAGGTCAGACAGTAATGGTTGTAACATGAAGGTCAGGCAGTAATGGTTGTAACATGAAGGTCAGACAGTAATGGTTGTAGCATGAAGGTCAGACAGTAATGGTTGTAACATGAAGGTCAGACAGTAATGGTTGTAACATGAAGGTCAGACAGTAATGGTTGTAACATGAAGGTCAGGCAGTAATGGTTGTAACATGAAGGTCAGGCAGTAATGGTTGTAACATGAAGGTCAGGCAGTAATGGTTGTAACATGAAGGTCAGACAGTAATGGTTGTAACATGAAGGTCAGACAGTAATGGTTGTAACATGAAGGTCAGCAGTAATGGTTGTAACATGAAGGTCAGACAGTAATGGTTGTAACATGAAGGTCAGACAGTAATGGTTGTAACATGAAGGTCAGACAGTAATGGTTGTAACATGAAGGTCAGGCAGTAATGGTTGTAACATGAAGGTCAGACAGTAATGGTTGTAACATGAAGGTCAGACAGTAATGGTTGTAACATGAAGGTCAGACAGTAATGGTTGTAACATGAAGGTCAGACAGTAATGGTTGTAACATGAAGGTCAGACAGTAATGGTTGTAACATGAAGGTCAGACAGTAATGGTTGTAACATGAAGGTCAGACAGTAATGGTTGTAACATGAAGGTCAGACAGTAATGGTTGTAACATGAAGGTCAGACAGTAATGGTTGTAACATGAAGGTCAGACAGTAATGGTTGTAACGTGAAGGTCAGACAGTAATGGTTGTAACATGAAGGTCAGACAGTAATGGTTGTAACATGAAGGTCAGACAGTAATGGTTGTAACATGAAGGTCAGGCAGTAATGGTTGTAACATGAAGGTCAGGCAGTAATGGTTGTAACATGAAGGTCAGGCAGTAATGGTTGTAACATGAAGGTCAGGACAGTAATGGTTGTAACATGAAGGTCAGGCAGTAATGGTTGTAACATGAAGGTCAGGCAGTAATGGTTGTAACATGAAGGTCAGGCAGTAATGGTTGTAACATGAAGGTCAGGCAGTAATGGTTGTAGCATGAAGGTCAGGCAGTAATGGTTGTAACATGAAGGTCAGACAGTAATGGTAGAAACATTACTGGCGCAGCAGACGTGCTGATGCTGTACTCCCTCCCTCACAATTACTCTCACTGGGGCATGAAGCATCCATCCCTCCATGACTCATACGTCCCAAATTTCCCTGAAAAAACACGTGGATGGAACCTTAAGAGCATGTGTAGGTGATGACTAATTTGCTCAGGCTTGCTATCAGACGAAGGATGATAGCAACAGAATGATAGGCAAGAAAATGTAGATGACTGTTGGGTAAGCTATTAGGTGGGTATTAGCTGAGGAGGGGCATGGTGGGCGAGCATGTGCTGGGCTTCCTGTCCTTTTGCGCCCCTACAATTATCTTGCCCACCAGGGCATTGATCACGTCTCAAGTGATGCTCTCGTAGTGCACGATAGTGTCCTCGTAGAGTAACACTGTTTTCGTAATGTAAGGCTGTCTGTTGGCAGTGTAATAGTGTTCTGGTAGTGTAACATTGTGTACTTTTAGTCTAAGACTCTCTCCTAGAAGTCTGTGACTTGGGTAATGTTGGTTCTCGAGGTCCAGAACCTGAGTTATAATTGAGTTCTCAAGGTTTAACATTTGGTAATGGTGTACTGGTGTTCTGGCAGGACCATCTCATAAGCAGAAAGCATTATGTACAAGATTTAGGTATAATAATGTGGGATGATGTACGTATCACTTAGGAAACATAGTAAGGTAAATGCCGTGGAGGTCAGAAAAAGGACAGGAGACGAATGTCAGAGTTGGAAAATGTACTGAGATCATTTATCGCCTGCAGAGGACCAGTATAGTCAAGTATTTAAGCTATTGGGAAAGCCTTTAGGTACTTGGAATGCACTCCGTAGCGGTGAAAGTGAGAGATAACTGATAATGTCTACAAAAGATACTTGAGGGCATAGACCCAACTCTTCACACTACCATAACTTACTGGTTTTTAAAATAAACCCAGTGAAAGCAGGGGTTTCATGGACACAATAAACTATTGTAACATTTGGAGTATCGTATTTCATGAAACCCGTAAGCATCATTCACCTCACAGTGGTGAAGGCTTGATCCTCCGCCCGCTAATGCCACCTATGGAGTGGAGCACAACAGCAGAAATCGTTAAGGAAGCAGATAAAACCAGAAGATGACCCAGCACAAGGTCGGTCAGAGGTGGTGGGGTCTGGAGAACTCCTTAGTTTTGCTCTGTGATCTTTGACCTCAGAATTGTTGCTGCTTACAGATATCTCTCAGTGTTATCTGCTGCCTTAAGGATGTGTTATGTATTGTTCGTATTGTTGCTTCTCAAAACTCACCTGTGTTCCTTAACTCCTGTACTCTGTTGTGGTTGCTGGGGTCGAGCCTCGCCTTTGGTCTACGTCAACTGGATGTTTAATTTGGATCTTGTAAATCTCAGCATAAGTGTCGGAACTGTTGCCGTGTTTTGGACCAACTTATTTATTGGTTTCCAAACAGTTTGATAGGCAGAGAGTCTGCTTGCACATCTCTGTGATCTATTAGACAGAGGGGAAAATTATCAGCACTTGTGTAAAACATACATCATCTGATGTGGCCCAAATATAACAGTGCCCTTCTAACACCTACAAACAGTCCCCACGCAAACACAATACCCTCCTTCCCTACACAATCCCTATCATCCACATAGTCATCCACCCACACAATTCTCCATCCATACAATCCTCGTCACCCACACAGTCCCCATCACCCACACAATCTTCATCACCCACACAATCCCCATCATCCACACACTCCCGCATCACCCACACAATCCTCCACCATTCACACAATCTCCACCATCCACTCTGTCCCCAAAACCCACACAGTCCCGACCATCCACAAAATCCCAACCATCCATACAATCCCCATAACCCACACAATCCCCATTCACACAATTCTCCACCATCCACACACAATCCTCCACCCCCTACGCTATATATGTGGTATTGTGTGTTTCCTGTAGAACTGAGACAGCGTTGTTACATTGTTTTCCTTGTACCGATATTTATAACCATGTATCATAGTGGTGGTGATAGGGCAGAGTGGTGGTGATGGGACACACTGGTGGTGGTGATGGGACACACTGGTGTGAGAGATGGTGGCAGTGATGATTGAAGAGTTATGATAGCCACTTGATGGAGGAGCAGTAGTAGTGTTGCCAGGGGCATCACACTTACCACACACACTTAACACACCACTTCCTGCACACTAAACGCCACACTTCCTGCCCCTCCCCTCTTACCATCCCCACCTTCCCATCCCTCACCGCCCTCCATTGCCTGCCCACCGCCTACTTACGCTAAACCTTACAGGTTTAGCGTAGGTGACGTATTACCTACCCAGATAATACGTAACCTGCACGTATATGACAGCAGGCTGGTATACTCTTACTAAAAAAGAAGTCGGAGAATCAACAGTGTAATCATGGTGAACGTGGGTTTTTGCACGTTCTATAAATCACTGCCATTCTCCAAAACCCTTTGTCTCTGAATGTAGTTGGTTTAGATATTTTTTATGTAGGATCGAGGGTTCTTCCGTCCCTAATCCTCTCATTCTGCTAATATCAGTAAACTCAAATGTACCGAATTATATGTTGATATAGTGTTGCTTGAAGGGTGAAGTGAATGTAACAGGGGTATTGAACACCTTACTTTCTTCATGAAATAATTTGTGTTGTATGTGGAGAGTTGAGAGTCATCTCTTTGGTGTTATGGAGTTGACTGGTCAGGGAGGGTTACTCTGAATCATGACAGCTCCATGTGTAGACTGACCACATAATCTTTACCTCTTCACTCCTGCTGCTGTCTCCATATTAACAACCTCTCGGTTCGACTGACGAAACCTCCTGTGGAAGCGAAACGTTTCTGAATGAAGATACCTAACTGTTACACCTGTCTTACGTATCTGCTTGTCGGTATTGTATACTATTATTATATTCACATGAGAACTGCATGTTTCACACACACACACACACACACACACACACACACACACTCATTCACTGTAAGTTTCAAGTCAAAACTACCTAACATTTTCAACATATCTTGCGGAAACAAAGCGAAGGAAACCACGAAACAAGGACAAACAGAGAGCGGGTCGCGGTGGCTGTGACCTCCGCAACACTCAACAGATAGCTAGATCACATACCTGGAATAACAAATAATTGCCACCATAATTAATAAGGAAAAATACATTGCAGTGTCAGGCAATTCCTCGACCCCGGAAGAGAAAATAAAGACAATTACTATATTGGTCATAATGAAATGTGGTGGTGTTTTGTTCGTCAGGAAATAACAGTGTCTCCTCTCACATGTCTTGAAAATGGAATGGAGGTGATGTTTTCTCTGTAGAGAAAATACTAGAACTAAGAAGTATACACGCATTCTAGAGATGTATTACTTATACCACACCTTGCTAGTTTTTCTTCGGTGTTAGAAGCTTGATTGAATCATCGTCTCAGTGTTGTGACCGTCTTAGATGTTTAAGTCATCTTAGTATTTTTTTTTCTTTGTCGAAGCTATAGAGATGCGTCACTCTTAACAGAACTGTATTTGTTACTTGTATTTTCAAGTGTAGCGCTTGGCCTTTAAAAACACTGTACAGCGTAATATCTGATTTCTTTTTTATTGTCACCTGCACAGGTGCGCAGTAAAAGATTACACTTGACACAGATGATTGTGTGTGTGTCGTGCCGAATAAGTAAAACTTGCGATTTTGGCTTAAATAGCAATGCACTTCTTGCCGAATAGGGCAAGCGAAAATTTGTGTATGCAATAATTTCGCAAAAATAATTCTGAATCTAACAAAAAAATATTTCAGTGTGTTTATTATTAAATTATTGTAAACTTATATAAAATATATTTAGTTGGATTAGGCTAAATTAAATTGCGCTTGTTATAATAAGTTAGGTAAGTTTTCTAAGTTCTTTTGGTACAAAATCATTAATTTTTATATTAACATAAAGGAAAAAATATATCTTTAAATACATATAGGAGAAAATTTTAGAAAGGACTTATTTTTGTGTGTTTTGTGTTTTAAGTAGACTAAGAGCAAGCGTGTTCGTAATAATTTATAATGTACTTTGCCTCATGAAAGACAATATATACATATTTCTTCACTAACTGTGGAGTATTATTTTGTTACAGGTGGAAGTGGTGGTGGTGGAAGCAGTGGTAGCGTGCCCGTGAAGCGAGGCCGTGGTCGTCCTCGCCTGCTGCCCCTGGGCCCTGGTCATCAGGGCACCCGCACCCCTCCTGCACTACCCCTAGCCCTGGGCACTGCCCTCAACACTCCCAAGCCAGATGAAAACGCCCAAAAGCCCTTCGGGTTCTACACGTGAAGAGGAGGCATTCACTGCCTCTAGCTCTTATCACACAGCATCTTAATAAACTCCTTCCAGGACCCAACACATAGTTGAAGTGTCAGTGTGTGAGAGCCCCGCTTGTGAGGCTCAGCTTACATCTGCAAGTGTGGGAGCCTCAGGAAGGGTGAGGGCACCCGCTTGTGAGGCTCAGCTTACATCTGCAAGTGTGGGAGCCTCAGGAAGGGTGAGGGCACGTCCTAGCAAACTTGACGTATTTTAATGTCAGCTTTATGTGAGGGTCGCTCGATAAGAGTTTGTTTCAAAACAGTGGAACTACTGTTTATCAGGGAAATTCCACCTTAGTCTGTCGGGAAGGTTCACCTTAGTTTATCGGGGAAGGTTCACCTCAGTCTATTGGGTAGGTCTATGTTTAATTTTAGCTTAAGTAAACCATCATTCTCAATCCAGTCTTTATGTTAACTGATGACACCTTCCATTTGATATAATAATTTAAAGGACAATTCATATGCATTTCTTGACAGTATCTATAATTTTATCCTCCTAGGAATTTGTTTTAAATTGGGACAGTTTTTTCATTTTGTGATACTGTGGTGAGGGGCCCCACCCAGACAGATACCAGATAGCTCAAGTGGTAGCGTGGTGGTGCTGAGAGTTGTGGGTGAATGTGACGATGATACACCATATTTGCAATTCGTACAGTGTATATGCACCAGATAGTGTGTATATCTTGTATATGCACTGAGAGGTTCGTATTTGTGTAGATTCACATATGGTCGTGTATCCACAGAGTCGCGCATCATATGAGAAAAACGTTAAATAACATAACGACAAGAATTAATACAGTAACTCCCTATGATGCGTCGATGTATGTGTGTACACACAGTATGTGTATATATACACAGTTTACTGCAATCCCTATTGCAGGGTATAAAGTTTTTTTTTAATATCAGTCTACTGGTGGAATACTGCCTTAGTGACCCACGCGCACTCTATGATCAGTAAATTTGACAAACTAAAGGCAGTCAGCTGATAATGGCCGCTTGTTCTGGTATGTGGTAGTTTTGGTGTGAGGTGTAGCGATACACCCCTCCCGCTTGTGGGGCGCACCTCCTCTTGCTCAATAACTAACACGCGGCGCCTTAAACTTCCAAAAAAATAAAGGCCCAGACACATACAGGAATGCAATTTTGATTACAGAAAAAGGTTAAGAACGAGTTTATGTTGCGCTTATAGGCAGACTTGTTTGACCCATGAAACAACGGAGTTGAACTGGTGCGCCAGCAGTACAGGTAAGTTCCTGGGCTAACACCGGGAACTCTAAAACTTATCATGATAGTATCCAGGTCTTTTGGACTCACTTGTTGTACGGATATGAGTGTAGTGTTTTATCATTTTAGTTATAACAAACGGGTGTGTCGTTAAAAACGGTGCACCCCAAACAACGTTAAGTTTGGGAATTTCAACCCTGGGCGAGGTAGTGATCTGGTGACGCCTGAGCCAGAGGATTGCTTGCTTGGCGGCCCACTTGGTGTTACATCGTTTACTGGGCTTCACCTGTGGAAGTCTTGTCACTCTGGATCAACGTGATCTTTGTATGGCTCAAAAAATTATTTCAGCTGTCCAAATTTGATCCTCAGCCCGAGGAGTGGAGTCGTTCCTAGCAGGTGTAAACAAGATTAGTGTTAGCATTCAGTGTTTGCATTAGAAGTTCTAACACGAGAAACTTAATTAGTTAATGTAAAACTAATATTTATAAGTTAATTTATTTGTTAATTTTAAACTTTCAGCTAACTAAAAAGGTGTTCCAAATACCATAGAGTTTTCAGGATTTGCTAGACAGAGACATTTATATGTCGTGTCATTTTTTATTACCATTACTGTGAAAAATATAATTTTTCCACCAATATATGTAAATCAAGACTGTAATAGATAAATTGTTGAACACCTGTTGTGTTATTTACCCTCCGTGTGGAAGATACCGTCACTAACAGCCGTTACTAACCGGCCCCCAGTTAGCTTCCACATACAAATAAGCTGACGCACATGGCTTCAGACAGTATGTTGATCTGTGTTCTTATGTTGGCAGACTATTCTGATAGATTGTCTCTTTATGTTGACACTATGTTGACAGTTGTTGATCTGTCTCGTCATGTTGATAGGCAGTATGTTGATGATTTGTCTCTTGTTGACAGGCAGTATGTTGATCTTGTCATGTTGATCTGTCTTACGTTAACAGTATGTTGTTGATTTGTTTTTTCATGTTTACAGTATGTTGTTGATTTATCGTGCCATATCAGTGTTATACCTCCCCCTGTCTTTAAAACATACTGTAACTTGATGAAGGTAGAGGCGAATACACATTCGCTTCATACACGACATCCATGGTCTCCTCAAGAGAGATTCCTTGATGCAGGTGAGGGGTCTCCTGATCTGAGGAATTGGAACTGTGCTCCAATCCCTTGAATCAAGCCTAAATGCCTTCCATTACCCCCAGCAGCTTATAATCTTATGATTGGGACCCTTGTTGGGAGACACTTGTTACAGCCTGACGAATGGAACTACAACATTCCACCAGGTATTGTATCACCCCTACGGATCTAGCACTCCCTCCCATCCCCATGAATGTAAAAATAAGAGCATTTATGGTGTTAGAATATTGTGAAAATACAGGTTGTTGGTGAAGAAGCTTAGATAAGTAGAAAAGAAACCTTGGCAAAGCAAACAGAGTTTTAGAAAGGAACAGGAACTTTAAATAAGGAGCTGGGCAATTTAGGTAAAGAAAGGAGAGTTTCAGGGAAGGAGCAGGAAATTTTACGTAAGGAGTGAGGAATATTAAGTAAGGAGCGGGGAATTTTAGATAAGGATCGAAGGAGGTGAAACAGGGAAGGAAATGAGACAAAGAATGAGGGAGATGAAATAAAGAGGGTGGAGGTGAAGATAAGGTAAGATGAAGAGGAGTGAGGTGAGGATAGATAGGTATAATTTTTGTCAGGAAACAGGATAAGTGTTTCCTGACGCGGGTCTTAGTCATATGATGACCCACAGCTGGAGCTTTTGGTTATCTGACCGAGGCCTTCCGCTGGCTTATCGGTTCACCTCTTTCAAAATCATAGTTATGATTATAACAATTTTTAGTCCATTAGGATAGGGGTAGTAAGATATGATGGGTAACCAACGAGAGTAAGGAAGGTCCTGATGGAGGGTGAAGGGTAGAGTGTGGATAGGAGGGGAAGGGTGGAAGGGAAGTTAGGTTGGATGAGTGGAAGGGAGGGGGAGGAAGGGTGGAAGAAAGGGGGAAAGTGTCGTCAGGTGCAGCAGTATCGAGGGCTTGAGATACCCCAGGGCATCCTTAGTGTCCTCGGGGTATGCGAGATGCACACCTTCCTCCCTCTCCTCTTCCTCCTTCCTCTCTTCATCCTCTTCCTCTGTCTAACTCTTCTCTTCCTTTGCCTCTTCTCCCTCCTCTCCTCACATTCTCCTCGTTCTTCTCCTAACCCTCCAGGGTATCCGTCGTCAGCTTCCTGGCTGATGAGGAACACCCTGGACGTTACATTAGTAACATCCACCTAACTGAGATGCTCTACAACAGTACTTTTCTTTACTATCATCATGCCTATTCTTAAACCATACCTCGGGTGGGGTTTGAACTCCACCCGTGTTCTCGTGGCTGTTAAGCAACGAGAACACATTAATAATATCTTCATAAAAATTATGTATTTTTCATTCATAAGTACTCTTTTATTTATATCACTTAGCGTAGTTTGGGTTAGGAACCCCTTAATTAAGGGAGGTTCCTCGATGTTGCTGAGAGGCTCGAGGAATAGGACTTGGATCGAACCTGATTGCCTCTCATTCCCCAGGACCTGTATTACCCCCTAAGGGCTTACTACTTCCCCACGAATATAATATAAACATATTCATCGCTAGAAGAAAAATCCATAAGAAGGCACTTTACTTTTTCCTGATGAACGCAACTCCACCGTCACCACATTGTATATGCTCACACACATACACTATGATCTAGACTGGTTGTATTTACATTCATTAAATATATTAATAATCATAGTGTAATACTGTCACCTTATGGCGTGGAGGCCTTGCATGGCTGTGTACTGGAGACACGAGTCCTGCATCGGGGAGAGTGGGCGGAGACTGAGAGATAATTAGGTCTCATGTTCCGTCCATTTGGTCCCCCTCCCCCCGCCGTCTAGACCGTGACATTGCCTCATTCACGCCCTACATTGATATTCTAAATGACTTCCTGCCATACACCCACACAGCAAACATTCATTCTCAAGGACACACCACCTTCAATATTTCATAACGGTGAGAAATGAGCAAAATTATGCAGATTGTTGTTTCGTTGCCTATCTCAGAAGATGTCGGCCCAACAATGAAAGAAGATATGTTTACAATGGAGTCTTCGCCGGAAGCTGAGAGGTAAGGAAGTTGATATCCTGTTTTCCTTGTATTTTCCCATAAATGAAACAGCTTACTAGCAACACTGTATGATTTAATTAATACTCTAAACACAGGATGATGATGATGCAAAATAAAATACCAGCGCTAAAAGTTTCAAACCGACCAGACAAGTTTATTAACTATTTTACTAAATTGTCAAATTTACACCTACTCGACCTATACCCGCCCATCAAGTGAGGTTCCTTGATGCTGGTGAACTGTTCTTGATCTGGGGAATTGGTTCTGTGCTCCAGTTCCCTGAATTAAGTCTGAATGCCTTCCATTCCCCCGCCCCACAGGCGCTATATAATCCCTATGGGTTTAGCGGAAAAAATCGCCATACCATTTTAAAAATAAAATTGACAAATTGGCAGACTTTAAGAACAGTCCTGTTTTAAGTAAGATAAACCTTCTCCACTAACCCCTAACTTGGCACACCCTGACCCAACCCCACCCCACTACCCATACTGCCTCAGTCTCTTGCATACTCCTGACCCTCGCTGGTCTCTGATCTTCGCATGTTACATCTTCAACACACCCTGTCCTGCAGCGCTCCATGACCCTTGTCGGTTTAGCGCTAAAGTTGATTATAATATCAATTCTAAGTAGGATTAACCGGTATTGAAAGCTTGATGCCAGTCAGAGCAAGCTTTCTTAAAGCGCACGGAATAAAAAAATGACTTAGAGCCGTAGCATATGCCAACAGTTGACCCTTTTCCTAGCTGCATTACACCAGCGTTGAAATTTGAAGCCGATCGGACGAGGTGTTCTCAAGTTATAAATGAAAACGTTGAAGTGAGGCCGCTTAAATATTGCTTCGGAATGCTTAATTACTGTTTCTATTTTAAGAATGTTCAGCCATAGAACTAAACTAAGACTTGTCTGTGTGGTGAGTGACCAGACATGTGTTGTGTGGTGAGTGACCAGACATGTGGTTGTGTGGTGAGTGACCAGACATGTGGTTGTGTGGTGAGTGACCAGACATGTGGTTGTGTGGTGAGTGACCAGACATGTGGTGAGTGACCAGACATGTGGTTGTGTGGTGAGTGACCAGACGTGTGGTTGTGTGGTGAGTGACCAGACATGTGTTGTGTGGTGAGTGACCAGACGTGTGGTTGTGTGGTGAGTGACCAGACATGTGTTGTGTGGTGAGTGACCAGACGTGTGGTTGTGTGGTGAGTGACCAGACGTGTGGTTGTGTGGTGAGTGACCAGACATGTGGTTGTGTGGTGAGTGACCACACATGTGGTTGTGGTGAGTGACTATACATATATATATCACAAAGTCACGAGGCTGTGTGGGAAGTCACCACACTGGATGTGTTGTGACTGCTATTATAATTATGTTAAACAAAACAGATTAGTAGATGAATAAGAGACATGTGCAATCCTTGGGTATCTTTAACTATGGAGACGTTTCATCAACTAGTAATTTCATTAATCCAGTACAGAGAATAATAACTGGAGACGGTGGAAGACGTGAAGTAATAGTTTAAGGTGATCAGTCCCTTAACATTGATAAATTTAAGATAGATGACCGAGGATGGAGACTGGTATACAGGAAACAAGTGAGGTAAAGCTGTTTAGTGAGTGACCACACACACGCTCTCCCATCCCTATCCTTGCCCGCGGTCACCACAACTCCGGAAGAGCACACAGATTTGCGACGCCCAGAGTCTCTAACACCATCATCTGCGCCTCACCTCTGCTCATTACTCTCGCCTCCACGTGAATGGCATCAGAGGTGCCCACAGCGGGCAGGGGCCCGGCCCAGGACCCAAACAATATAAACACAAACAAATGAAAGGGAGTTACCAGGAGGATTTATGACAGAACAATGGGACCGAAGGCCAGAATGACCAGAACAAGAGGTTAGGAGTCCCTCAGAAGGAATTAGGACAGTTATCCCATGACGGAGGCAAACAGGGACAAATATACTATAGTCACTGACACGGGTTCCCTTTGTTTAAAGTTCTTTGACCCCTCAAAGGAAGTTCCCTTGATGCAGGTGATGGGCTCTTGATCAAAGGAACTGGACTTAATCGCCCTTTCTACGGGTTTACTTCTTCCGCGTGATTAATATGTACGATCCCTATAGCTACACGCTTCGACATGAATACAATAATAATAGGTTTAACATCCATCAACTGTACATAGGGCATTAAGGCCTAATTTAGGGATTAATATACATTCAGCTGTATGAACCTGGTGGGTTTAGAGCTTAGTTATGATTATAATAGTATACACTAAGGGTATGTATACTGGGAGGTGTGTATCTCTTATTGTATATACCCACTGTGCATGGACAGAGATGCACATAACTATATAATAATAATAATAATAATGGTATTCAATACTAACAAGTAGAGAAGTACACATCTGTGTTTATGTACACTGAGAGATACACCCTCGGTGTATACACTGTGGAGAGGGGGGGTAAGGGAATTTTGGACCACTCTTACTTAAATCTTCGGGAGTGAGTAGTGATGGCTTTCTAACAAGCACCCAGGCAGTTAGGTGCTGTTGATTCTTTATCAGCCAATTGGCATACCATATTTCCACAGAAGGGACCAGTCAGAATTAGTTTTATTCTGTCTGGTTGTTTCATAATTTATTTGTCGCTACTCCCATAATGCACTGTTTGACTTGACAATTTTAGTATCTGGCTGACCGTTGCTGAGGACGGGCTATGTCAATGAGCGCAAATTGTGTTAGTGAAGTTCGGATCGTTTTATTAAGCTTAAGATGTGTTTGACTATGATCAGGTGTATGTTGCCTAGTGTAAATATGATGGGAGTTTAATTTAAACCTGAAAATAAGAGTTTTAAAGTATTCCTAACTGGTGGTATACAAATGATATGCAGCTTTTCTGACCATCGTGTAGTCGATTGGCTGTAGACCTTACAAAACTTGACTAATCTTCAAACTACGTTTTATGTTTTGTGGGTTTTTTATGTTGGTAATAAGGGAAATAAACTCAAGTGATACTGTGCTAAAAGAACTCAAGAACAACAAACAAAACACGAGAGGTTGTAATAAAGTGAGAATATAATTATACTTTAGCTAAATAAAGTTTTAAGTGACACTGATAAGACTGAAGATGAAAGGACCTGACAAGACAGATGAATATAAGGAGGCAGTGCAGTGTTAAACAAGACTTATGTAATAGTGCTTCAGCTGGAAATTATTATTGTTGAAACTGTTAAAGGAACGTCGTGTTGGAGTAGACACCAGAGCGAGGAAGCATCAACTACTGTAAGTAATTATACTTGATGGGAAATACACGGTTGTGCTGGGGAATTTATTGAAGAAAATGGCGCAAAGTTGAATTTGGATGTTTATTAGTTGGATGCGAAACAGACTTGTTTTTCCATAGAAGTTCTTTGAAAGGCTGTGAGTACTTAAGATTACGGGACATTTATAAATGAATAATAACAATCTTCGAAGGTCCAATACGTTGTCCAGGTATTCTTAGTAGCGCATATAATATTTAATCATTTATCTTCAAAAACTGTCATCATGATGTCACTTGATAATTTCATGAAGCCTTTAACAATTTAAAATTATTTCCCGCAAATAAATCCATCGTAAATATTTTGAAAATTAATTTAATATAATTGATTTGGCACTAAATTATCTTGCGAATATATCTGGGATGTAATATTTCTCTTATAAATATTAATACCTCAGTGGTATATATGCTGATAAATCGTCACTCTATTAATAGAGCCACACACATGTTATAACTGCCAACGATGTTAAAAAATATAAACACAATCTAAATTATAAACTGAATTTGCGCCTAAAGAATCTTAAGTGTTGAATTATACTAAGATAGCTGCTAGTTTTGTGCGTTATTTTTATCTTGCATTTCAAAACTATTTTGCGACAGAGCGTGTCTACATTGAAGCCTCTCCCACTCGATACGGGTTTAGTTTATTATACAATAATTCTTGTATGTTTACTTGTGATCTCTGGACCGTCTCGTGTTGCACAGCGTCTACACGGAGGTGGATGCTCATGTTGCACAGCGCTTCCTCGTTGTTCATTGTTAATTGCTGTATAATTTATTTATACGGCTGTAAGTCCGAGACACTGAAAGAATCTTTGAGTCAGTAAATCTAAACGTAAACAGAAGCTTAGCCAAGCAACTCTGCCCCGAGGCTTGACATGTGGTCCAGACTTCTCGTCAATTCTACCGAAAATAAAGGTATCACGTTTATCTGGTGCAGAGGTTAGATAAAGACACCAACAATGAATGTCTTTGTAATTTTTTTATTGAAACAATGTAAAATGCAACAAATTTTAGAATTGATTGCTGATCACAACACTTAGTGATTTTTAAACTCGTTTATCTTAAAAGCAAAATATATAGCAGATAATCCTTAGTGCATATAATCGTGACACGAACAAAACATGAGCACAATAAAAGATTTGTAAATTCGTAATGTATAAATATTACAGTAACGTGGCCGCATCAAGACTAATAAAACTGTTTTATGGATATAAAGTCCTATGAAGCCTAAAGGTATTCTCTGGGCTCAGTCTCACAGAATTTACATAAAACAAAAATGTGCATTGATAATTTTATATTGAAATGAAAATAATCCAATGTAAAATTTCCATAAACAAAAATAACAAGAAAATGTGTAAATTATATTTTTATTTGTAGTTGAGGGAGAGAATGTGGTTGAGGGAGAGAATGTGGTTGAGGGAGAGAATGTGGTTGAGGGAGAGAATGTGGTTGAGGGAGAGAATGTGGTTGAGGGAGAGAATGTGGTTGAGGGAGAGAAGGTGGTTGAGGGAGAGAAGGTGGTTGAGGGAGAGGTGGTGGTTGAGGGAGAGAAGTGTGGTTGAGGGAGAGGTGGTGGTTCTCACTGTATCTCAGGTATCTTCCGATGTGAGATTGAGCAAAATTTTGCCCGTAAGTGGAATTAAGTGTACAGTTTTAGTTCAATTGTTAAATTATGCTGATTTTGACGTAGTGTTAATTTATGATTTCAGGCATTTTAGAACGAAAATATTACTAGTAATACAGAATCAAAATCAACATATCCGGTTTGCACTCTAACCACTTGTTACCAGTTCGTAACAAAAAAATAAATATGCCATTTGTTTAGTAACGCAGCGCTGTATGACCCCAGTGGTTTAGCGCTTAGTTTTGATAATAATAATTGTTTAGTAACAGGATGAATAGTCTTGGACCCCAAATATTGACAGTAGTGTTCTTGTGCCCACGACGATTCTGCTTATCTCTGGCTCGATCTTACAATTCGTCACATATATATAGTGCGTTTTTATGGTGTAGAGATTTGAGCCCTGGCCCTTAAGCATCTATCCGGTATATATTATCGGGTATCTCTTGACGTACTGGAGAACTTTTGAGACCTGGCCTTTAAGTATCTATTACGTATGTTTTCTCCAGAGCGCTGGGAGAGGTGGTGGCCCTACAAGGTATGTTGAGACCTCGAACCCCTGGGTGAAACACCGAGACCCCATGATTGAAAGGAATTTTCTGTGGCCTCTATACAGTTCTTCCTTGTATGGTATGGGTGAGGGGGGCTGTCTGGGTGGCCCATGGGTGAATAAGAACAAAAGAATTACTGGAGTAGGCCTACTGATGACCTATGCGAGGCAGAGCCCATTTATATTTATAACAACCATTTTCACCCATGTATATATTTAACCCATTTTTAAAGTTTTTTTTTTCTAAAACAATCGTTTAACCTAGTTAGGCCTCGAATCTTGTATTATTATTATTCGATCTAAGAGCTACAAAACTTGTGTACAATGAATGTTCTTGAGGAACATTCCTTAGGTTTAGTCTTGCTGCGACCAGTCCTGATGCACACTCTTATTAAGCGCTTTATAAAATAGGCTTGGTAAATCACTGTCATCTGGTGACAAAAATTAACCAATAAAAGCAGTAATATATGAATGCGATAAAAGCTTTTGAAGGGCGAACACAATACGGGGACCCACTGAACGGACTCTTATAGAATCGGGTTTTCATTCTGGCGTCAACGTCACACATTCGGTGGTCTTCAACCTAAGTGGAATACTGACATTTTTCAGAAAAGAGCTTGCACTCTTACAGCCAAGCAGTTTTGCAAGCGTGTCTAAACTTATTTCTAAAGTCACCTATAGTATTTGGAAGTTTCTTCTACCTGCCCACTTCTCAGCTCTACCTGTCTACCGTCAGCATTCTTGGAAGCTTCCGTAGTTGATGAGCTTTCAATGTCATACGTGACTATATCTTCATTGTCACCACTGAAGTCTTCCAGCTCAGACTGACAGATTTCAACACTATGAATCCCATCCTGAGTTAGATTTGTTCAAACTGTAACCGATCAGGTCATCGACCGGCCACGGGGGTGTTGACCTCCAGAACTCTCTCCAGGTAGAGTCCAGGTAGAATAGGGAAGCAGCATTGCTTATTTATTCAGTTTTGGCAAAAAAAAAAAAAGTCAGCAGTCACATGTCTGCTGCCGATAGCTCCTGTCAACCGTCAGCACCCTCTGTCAACCGTCAGCACCCTCTGTCAACCGTCAGCACCCTCTGTCAACCGTCAGCACCCTCTGTCAACCGTCAGCACCCTCTGTCAACCGTCAGCACCCTCTGTCAACCGTCAGCACCCTCTGTCAACCGTCAGCACCCTCTGTCAACCGTCAGCACCCTCTGTCAACCGTCAGCACCCTCTGTCAACCGTCAGCACAGCCTCTTTAATCATCAACACACCTAGGGTAAGTCACCTCAGCCCTATTAGTAGAGTCAGCAACCGGGAATTTGACGAGGCTGGATGAGGGACGGGGGTGAGGTATGCTAAAACGAACCAATTCTCGCACCACCGGTGATTCTCGTGCAGATTTAAATGTTAGTTATTTACGCTCAGCCACCTCGCTGCCAGACCTACAGCCGACGTGTTTTTTAATTTCATTTGTGGTTTAACTTGTTTTTATGGGGTTTATGTAACCTAGCCTGCTCTGGTGGTAGTGATGCTTGTGAGTTAAGAGAGGGGAAAGAAATTGGTGCTGGGAACCTCGTCAGGAAATTAGTTGTAAAATATGGATAGTTGACTGAAGTGATGGTGAGGAGACATGGCGATGGGATGGTGAAGGAATGCAAGCATGGGAATGGTGGGGGTTAGGGACTAAATTATTAGCGACATTAACGGAGGAGCCAGATTGCCATTCCATTCACTCGCCGCCTTGTAGAATGCGCTTGTATATCCACCATAACACCTGCTGCCAGCCGTAACATCTGTAACCAGCTGTAACATCTGTAGCTCACAGAAGTTCCGTAACTGCCCGCCAAAAGAAAAACCTCTGCTACGTACGTAAATCCCAGTCATTCGTATTACGCTCGTGTCACATCAGAGATACACTTAACTAATATATAATTTTTGTTCATTCTTAAAACTCGAACTGATGACTCGATGGGGGTTGTGGTGAGGTGGTGGTGGCGCTGGTGGGGTAGCGCTGGTGGGGTGGCGCTGATGGGGGTAGCGCTGGTGCGGGTAGCGCTGGTGGTGGTGGTAGCACTGGTGGTGGTGGTAGCGCTGGTGGTGGTGGCGCTGGTGGGGGTAGCGCTGGTGGGGGTAGTGCTGGTGCAGGTAGCGCTGGTGGTGGTGGTGGTGGCGCTGGTGGCGCTGGTGGGGGTGGCGCTGGTGGGGGTGGCGCTGGTGGGGGTGGCGCTGGTGGGGGTGGCGCTGGTGGGGGTGGCGCTGGTGGGGGTGGCGGCGCTGGTGGGGTGGCGGCGCTGGTGGGGGTGGCATTACCACTTTTATTTCCGTGTGACCTAATTCATGTCTGCGTAAATAACTCATTACGATTATGACCAGATATAAACACGTAAACAGCTCAATAACACTAACTTGTTCAGTTATCAAAACTTTGCGGCCCAGTTCCTGGACCTATTTGTACCTTTGTAATCATTTCACTACCGCCCACGGGATGGCTATGGGATGCATAATAAAGATGTTAAACTGAAAACACAGCCTCCACAGCCCGGTTCCAGACCAGGCCTTTTTATGGCCTGCTGAATCAAGCTGTTGGTGCTAGCCGCTTGTAGTCCAACATAGGCACCGGAGTCCTGCTGAACAGGAACTAACCTGACTAATTTCTACAATTCCTTATTGAAGACGGCCGGGAGTCCGTTAATAATTCGCCCTGTATATGAAGGGAGGGTGAGGAGAGGTCCTGGCCCCTTTACACTGAGATATCTCGTAGTTTATTCATTGGAACCGTCTGTCAAGAACTTTACAGGTGTAAATTATGACTATCTTTCTTACGTTCCTGAAGTTCAGGTATTCCCAGTAATTTAGGTGTTGGACTGAATTTCTACGGGAAGTGAATATTTCAGGTACACATTCCAGAAGGGGCTGGTAATGTGCAGCATATTCGAGTCTTAGTGAACAAGTGACCTAACAATAACATAAGATCTATGGAATGGTTTGCGTTTGTTTTACACTCCATTTCAGCTTTTTATTCTTCCGTTTTTCCATAACAGAGTAACTGATATCTGTGCTGAGTGAACATCATGTTTTCCGTGGACAACTGAAAGACTTTGAGATTTAAATTTTTTTGCTGTGGCTTCAGTGGATACGACTAATACAAAGTACAGTATCGTCTGTAAAATGCGGTATGTGTTGTGGTGTGTACTAAAAGGACGAGTGACGCTGTCTGATCAACTTCCTCCTCGGAGATAAATCTAAAATTCTTTTTCATGGTATCGACTGCCTGCTTCAGGCTCTTTCCCGCCTGACATTCCTCTGAAGCTCGCTGGAACAAGAGTCTGGAGGCGAGAGGTTTATGGCGGGCAAGTTGGGGCATTCCATCATGTCCACGATTCCCATGAGCAGCAGCAGCAGCAGCATCCTGCTTCTCAGAGCACTCCCGCTCCGTTATGAAAGTACGGCTTCCCCCGAGCAGAACCTGGTTCTGCTACTGCTGTTACAGCTGCTGTTGGTTCTGCTACTGTTGTTACAGCTGCTGTAGCTGCTGCTGCTGTTGCTATAGTTGTTATAGCTGCTGTTGTTATAGTTGTTATAGCTGCAGCTGCTGTTGCTATAGTTGTTATAGCTGCTGTTGCTATAGTTGTTATAGCTGCTGTTGCTATAGTTGTTATAGCTGCTGTTGCTATAGTTGTTATAGCTGCTGTTGCTATAGTTGTTATAGCTGCTGTTGCTATAGTTGTTATAGCTGCTGTTGCTATAGTTGTTATAGCTGCTGTTGCTATAGCTGTTATAGCTGCTGTTGCTATAGCTGTTATAGCTGCTGTTGCTATAGCTGTTATAGCTGCTGTTGCTATAGCTGTTATAGCTGCTGTTGCTATAGCTGTTATAGCTGCTGTTGCTATAGCTGCAGCTGCTGTTGCTATAGTTGTTATAGCTGCTGTTGCTATAGCTGCTGTTGCTATAGTTGTTATAGCTGCTGTTGCTATAGCTGCTGTTGCTATAGCTGTTATAGCTGCTGTTGCTATAGCTGTTATAGCTGCTGTTGCTATAGCTGTTATAGCTGCTGTTGCTATAGCTGTTATAGCTGCTGTTGCTATAGCTGTTATAGCTGCTGTTGCTATAGCTGTTATAGCTGCTGTTGCTATAGCTGTTATAGCTGCTGTTGCTATAGCTGTTATAGCTGCTGTTGCTATAGCTGTTATAGCTGCTGTTGCTATAGCTGTTATAGCTGCTGTTGCTATAGCTGTTATAGCTGCTGTTGCTATAGCTGTTATAGCTGCTGTTGCTATAGCTGTTATAGCTGCTGTTGCTATAGCTGTTATAGCTGCTGTTGCTATAGCTGTTATAGCTGCTGTTGCTATAGCTGTTATAGCTGCTGTTGCTATAGCTGTTATAGCTGCTGTTGCTATAGCTGTTATAGCTGCTGTTGCTATAGCTGTTATAGCTGCTGTTGCTATAGCTGTTATAGCTGCTGTTGCTATAGCTGTTATAGCTGCTGTTGCTATAGCTGTTATAGCTGCTGTTGCTATAGCTGTTATAGCTGCTGTTGCTATAGCTGTTATAGCTACTGTTGCTATAGCTGCAGCTGCTGTTGCTATAGTTGTTATAGCTGCTGTTGCTATAGCTGCAGCTGCTGTTGCTATAGTTGTTATAGCTGCTGTTGCTATAGCTGCTGTTGCTATAGCTGTTATAGCTGCTGTTGCTATAGCTGCAGCTGTAGCTGGTGCTGCAGCTGGTGCTGCTGGTGCTGCTGGTGCTGCAGCTGGTGCTGCTGTTGCTGCAGCTGGTGCTTCTGCAGCTGATGCTGCTGCTGCAGCTGGTGCTTGTGCAGCTGGTGCTGCAGCTGGTGCTTGTGCAGCTGGTGCTGCAGCTGGTGCTTGTGCAGCTGGTGCTGCAGCTGGTGCTTGTGCAGCTGGTGCTGCAGCTGGTGCTTGTGCAGCTGGTGCTGCTGCTGCAGCTGGTGCTGCTGCTGCAGCTGGTGCTGCTGCTGCAGCTGGTGCTGGTGCTGCAGCTGGTGCTTGTGCAGCTGGTGCTGCTGCTGCTGCAGCTGGTGCTTGTGCAGCTGGTGCTGCTGTTGCTGCTGCAGCTGGTGCTTGTGCAGCTGGTGCTGCTGTTGCTGCTGCAGCTGGTGCTTGTGCAGCTGGTGCTGCTGTTGCTGCTGCAGCTGGTGCTTGTGCAGCTGGTGCTGCTGTTGCTTCTGCAGCTGGTGCTTGTGCAGCTGGTGCTTGTGCAGCTGGTGCTGCTGTTGCTTGTGCAGCTGGTGCTGCTGTTGCTTGTGCAGCTGGTGCTGCTGTTGCTGGTGCTGCTGTTGCTTGTGCAGCTGGTGCTGCTGGTGCTGCTGTTGCTTGTGCAGCTGGTGCTGCTGTTGTGCAGCTGGTGCTGCTTCTGCAGCTGTTGCTGGTGCTGCTGTTGCTTCTGCAGCTGTTGCTGGTGCTGTTGTTGCTACAACTGTTGTTGCTTTAGCTTCGTCCCATCATGCCATGCGTCGCGCTACCTGTTACATTAAGTGAACACAACTCTGGTTCTTGGAGTAGTTCAACACCTTCCCCCCTTTACCAATTCCCCCTTCCCTACTCCACTCCGCCTCTCCCCATTTTCAGACATCCTTCTAATCAACTTCAGTATATTATTTTGGATAAGAATGTCAAATGTGTGATTAGTTGACTGTTGTGGAGTGGGTTGGGTGGACCTCAGTTTCTTATTTGCACTTCAGGAGTGTCTATCGCTGCAGGAGCTGCGTCACCGCCACAAGTTCACTGCTGCTCACCTCTTAACCAGCGTCTCCTTCCACGTCTTCACAGCCGTTGATAGTATCTAAGTGTAGTTGTCACCCAGTGTGAGTGTACTATCCGTCACACGGCGGCTGACCACCACGCAGCAAGATGAAACTCTTGTCTTGGAAGCTGGATCACTTCAAGCACTAGCCCGCCCCCCGCCCTTTTAGTCTGTCTCGTGGAAGGTTCTTCAGGTATCAGTGAGGCTAGCACGGACGGACGGACACAAGTACAGTGAGGCCAGTCTTAATTAATTTTATTATTATTGTGAAAATTTTAATGCACTTTGTGTATTAAAACGAAGAGTAAGTAAAACATCGCGATTTCAGAGTAACTAGAGGTGGGTCCCTCAGAGATCAACACTGACTACAACTCTAAGTAATGTATATTAACCATCTACCACAAGGTCCGGAGGGGCAAGTAGGGATGAAACGTGGGGGAGAGACTGGTACAGCCTACTCGGCTGTCCAAGATAGCCATCACAGTGTGTTCCTAAATAGAAGAAAACTCATCAGTCGTGGACCCAGGCGTCCAGGGGGTCGTTTCGTTTTCCCCATTTTAATTTTTTTCTTTTATCTTCACATTAATATCAGTTTATATTTCACTTCCGTTTTCTAGTAGTAATGGTAGAATGACCGACAAAGTGTTAGGTAAATGGACATTTACCTAACATTTATTATCATTCCATTTTCTTCTACTCTTACGGCCGTTTATTCCTCTTCACCTTCTTACCACTGTCCTTCTTAAAGAACGAAGAGAGACAATACCGTGACTGGAACAATACACAAATAACCCGCACATACAAGCTTACGACAACGTTTCGGTCCGTCTTGGACCATTTAATGCGACTTTGTAAATGGCTCCAGACGGACCGAAACATCGTTGTAAGCCTCTCTTCTGTATGCGGGTTATTTGTGTACTGTCCTCTTTTGCTCTTTCTCCAAATCTTCTGTATCTTCTCTCTAGAATGTCTCTGCTTTGTCTCTTAGAATTTCTATATACATATCTTGGCATTCATCAACAGCCTGACTGGTCAGAATCTGGACATCTCTTGAAGGATGGAGGACTAATCCTCCACTTTTGAGCTGAATGGCCCAGACGCGTTTACCTTATAACGTTAAAAATATAATTGTACCCTACATAAATTTACATACTTGCCTAAACAGCTCTGTATTTTCAAACAACTCGGTTAGCTATGTCAGTAAGAGCGAACAGATACTGAGAAGAGAGTATTCGATTTACACCGACAGGCTCCGGTTCGATTCACGGGCTGGATGAAACACGGGGGCAAGTTGCTTTACACATAATACCACTATTTCCGTTTCAGTTAAGAGGTGCCTGGATGTTAAGGTACGCTGTTGTGGGTGGCATTCTGGGAAATGGTAGTGTATTTTAGTCAGGGTTCAACCTTTAAATAAGTTGTAGTGTTACAGCCTGTAAATTTATGTATAACAATCTAACTCAATCTTGAAACCTAGCTTCCAATAAGGAAGCTAGAGCAAGATCCTTAGTCAGGAACACATGAAGGGAGGCTGGAAGGATGGGGCCGGAACGAGAAATTTCAATGAGTCGTAGATAGGTATCCCAGAGGGTGGTTTACAGCACCCGTGTCCTTATCTCCCTCTGTCCCCCATCCACAGTGATCCTTCCCAAGGCTCCACTCGTACTCCATAGTCTCCGTCACGCCTCTTGTGAGAAAACGGCCTCCACTCGGTCCAAGCTTTTACATATATAATATATATATATATATATATATGAAAATAAATAATTTTACTATCACTCTGGTATTTGTTGAACTTTTTCGTCTGAGATTACCACGAGGAAAATCCATATCGTAGTTATAAAAAATGTTAGTTTCATAAAACATTTAGCTTGATAACGTAATCTTAAGTTAGAAACATTTTCGAGGCGGCTTCACTGTTGTTGCAGATGTATTTACCAACAACGAGGTGACCATCAAGAAAGATAACAAACAACATGTCTAACATCGTGTGATAGCACCCGCAGACCTGGGGGCCGATAGACTGTGTCATATTTGCAAAATATTGAGAATATTGTTTTCATTTTAATAAATTTTGTATGGACAGAATAGTGGACTACGAAAGAATGCTTGTAAAATTGTTTTAAAGGCATTGCAATTCTAGTATCAAATATTTGTACCACTCTATTGTTAATATTAAGAAAAAATCTCTTCAACCCTTGGATATAATGCAAAAATAACCCTTCAGAATTATACCTGTCCTGTCCTACAACCACCAATCTCTAATATGAGGAAGATGGTCATTATTTCAGTGTCAGCGATATAATAATTGAACTTTAATACAATACTTGGTATTAAAATAATATGAACGTTATCAGACAATCAAAATTAACCTTACAAAATGCTTAGCATGCAAACTTCAGCAAGCAAATGCCAGTTTTTATAGAGTGAAGTATCTAACTAGCTCTGCTGGGCTGCTGCTTCTCATTGACACTTCCTCGTAATTATATAACAGTTCTAGCAACCATGTTGTTAGGCATTAGAATAATCAGCTCACCTGCTTTACAAACTGAATTATTTTCTGTTGTAATGGCACTAACCTTTACTTGTAACAAGGAGCCAGAAGCCTTAATCATTATTGGTCCTGTCATTAGTAAATACACTTGACTTAAAACATTCTCATCACAGACCCAAGTATTGATAATCAAAAATCATAGACAAAGGAAATGATGTACAATTCTCATAGATTATATTTAAAGTTTGACTTTAATTCCTTCAGTATCAGGCTTATTAATTAAGCAGGCATATCAATTAATAATGGAGATATTAAGTAAAGAGTATGACTATCATAGGAATATAGACGCCTGAGTATATCTATCACTATAACATCAAGGGACAAGAGTACCTTTACGAAGCCACTTACAATGCACACAGACGGACTGTCGTAGTAGCCAGGCTTAGATTTGTTTACAAGTATTTCTGGCATTTAGGCATACACACAGACGAAGATCAGACTGTATGTAAAGTATACAATCAACCTTAGTCGCTTTCTTGAATACTATGTGCTTTTGTCTACTTACTGAGAAAGACAAAGACGGTGTAGTAACCTATGTAATATGTCAAGGTATATTATTGTTGAAAATAAATTGCCTTTAACTTTTAAAGATATATATTTTAAATTTGTATGTAAAAGGTGAATGATAATTTATAAATAATATATACTCAATTGTATACCTCTTAGCTCTTCAGGCCTATATGTTAGGTCTATTGTATATCTATTTTTTTCTTCCATTAGCCGCTTTGCCGGCAAAATCTAAATCTAAAAATATCACAACAATGAGCTAACGAACGTAGTTTGCTAATCGTTTGGTTTTCACTAATGCTTTTTTTTTAAATAACACTGTTCTTCCTGGCTACCAGTGTGACAGCAGGGGAAGTTGAAGTCTTAGGATATATTTGTAAGAGTAAAATTGCAAAATTACTATTGGAAAAAAACTGTAGCGTAAGCGCACCTCTGGCAAGACAGTGATGGAGTGAATGATGGTGAAAGTTTTTCTTTTTCGGGTCACCCTGCCTTGGTGGGAAACGGCCGACATGTAAATTATATATATATATATATATATATAATCATAGAATAATTCCCCTGTTGGCTACCACTCTTCAGAGTTATCAGCTCTGGCAAGATAAAGAATCTCTTGCATGGCATAAAGACTCTCCAACACTCCACTCCTGGCAGTAATGAGCATATGCTGCTCTCATCCTTACTCTTCAAGAGTCGCTGTCAGCTCAAGAACTTCGAGATCAGATTACACAGTTTTAACAAAGCGTCCATCAGCGTTTCAACTACGTCATTCAACCCTGGCTCCAGACGCAGCCTGCAATAGACGATTGAACTGTGTTTACTCTTTGCAGCTCTTTGTGTCGTCTATTGTTTTATTTGCGCTTAATTTTAACCAGATGAGATCGAATGGAAAATATTTGTCTTAGAATTTTGCCGTGGGTTCATTTCTTGCTTGAAATAACAGTTGAAAAGGCGGGTTAAAATGATGCAACAGTAGAGAGGTGTGTACTGATCATTGGTGTTCAGGTGTAGCCAAGTGTCTTGTACAGCGGGTCAGTGGGTCTTCATTCTGTTGACTTTGTTTAAAATAATTATATAAATGTAATACGTTAGATAATAGATGTACACGTTGCATTTTTTTAAAGGTATTTCATGGTATTATCTCATTGTCTGTTGACCAATGGTATTGTTTCTCTGTGTCTGTTGACCAGGAATGAGATGAGAGATTTCAGTTACCTGTAGGCTCGCGGGTAGGCCTGTAGTTTAGGATTCGGTGGGGAATTTTAGGTTTTGTCTGTCTCTTGAGTGAGACACTTGTGCGACATTTGGGAATCTTTGATGAAACGTTTCGACAGCCAGTGTCTTCCTGGCAGTCGCATCCTGGGACAAAACTGACCTAATCTGCAAGAAATGCTCAGCATAACAAGCGGCTTTCTATGTAGCAGTATGTCATTTTCATTGATGTCAGCTAGGCCTGTATACCTTGTACTTTGTAGAAATAAAGATATATTATAATGTCCCTAAACACATCGACTCCAGTCTTGAGGGACTTGTTACCTCAAACTCTCCCTCATCTTCCACCGTTCTTCTCTGTATTAGACTGAAGACGCCACTGGCTGGCAAAACGTTTCCTCAAAGATTCCCAAATGTTGTAAAAGTGTCAAATTGTCCATCTTGTGGATGTTCTAAACTATTACATGACAAGAGTCTCATGACCGGCTTCAGCTTCTCAACGATGGAGTAAACATACGGAGCAGTCACTTGGGATTGTTATTTAAATATGTAGGATCCAATTTCCCAACTTTATTTAGAGAATAGTGGGATATTTTTCATTAAATAAGTCTCTGATCGGGTTAATCTTAGACGGCTGATGCATCTTAGAAAAGTTATAATACCATTTTTGTATTTAGATTGTGTGGGTAAAAATTTGCATTTTTAATATAAAAAAATTGTGATATGTTGTTATATAGCTTATGGAAGATTTTTCCGAGCGACTTCAAACCTTCAAAACTGATGTATAATATTACGGAAAAGGTTTGAACTTTTGACCTCCGTTGAACGTTTCTGATGACATTGTTGCTGAAGGTCATGACAAGCTGATGGATCAGTTATTGACTCGAGAATGGTGGTATGCGAGGCGACAATACAATTTATATAAACAATTCAACTAAGATTTCTCAGTAAGAGTGTGTGTTCACCGCCAGGGTGGTGGGTTGTGCACGAGATTTGAGGAAAAACAGCGTGGGATATGCAACACCCGGCAGCAGGGAAAGAGCATGTTGTGCACTGTTGCAAAATAGTGGCAATCTTACGTATTCCCCAACCCCAGGGAAAGGGGCTGGGGTTATGGGATACGGGGGATACCTCACTAGAATAGCGCAGCTTCAAACAAAAAAAAAATGTTCGTCAGCGCTGTGCTGCTGACCTGTTCATCATGGTAACAGTGATGAACAAAGATTAAATGTGTTACCCCTGTCATGTTCCATCACACAGGAAGGGTTAGCCCTGTCATGTACACACACACACACACACACACACACACACACACACACACACACACACACACACACACACACACACACACACACACACACTAAGCGAGCTAGATACTTCAAAGGCGATGGGTCCTGAGAGAGGGAGCAGAGGAGCTATGTGTACCCCTAACAACGATCTTCAACACATCTATCGAAACAGGGCAACTACCTGAGGTTTGGAAGACAGCAAATGTAGTTCCAATTTTTAAAAAAGGAGACAGGAACGTAGCACTAAACTACAGACCAGTGTCACTGACATGTATTGTATGCAAGGTCATGGAGAAGATAGTCAGGCGAAGGGTGGTTGATCACCTAGAAAGGAATGAGCTTATCAACGACGGCCAACACGGTTTCAGGGACGGGAAATCCTGTGTCACAAACCTACTGGAGTTCTACGACAGGGTGACAGCGATAAGGCAAGAGAGAGAGGGTGGGTAGATTGCATATTCTTGGATTGTAAGAAGGCGTTTGACACAGTTCCACACAAGAGATTAGTGCAGAAGCTGGAGGACCAGGCAGGGGTAACAGGAAGGCACTACATTGATCAGGGAATACCTGTCAGGAGACAGCAGCGAGTCATGGTACGTGGCGAGGTGTCAGAGTGGCGCCGGTGACGAGCGGGGTTCCACAGGGTCAGTCCTGGGACCAGTGCTGTTTCTGGTATTTGTGAACGACATGACGGAAGGAATAGACTCCGAAGTGTCCCTGTTTGCAGATGATGTGAAGTTGATGAGAAGAATTCAATCGGACGAGGACCAGGCAGAACTACAAAGGATCTGGACAGCCTGCAAGCCTGGTCCAGCAACTGGCTCCTGGAGTTCAACCCCACCAAGTGCAAAGTCATGAAGATTGGGGAAGGGCAAAGAAGACCGCAGACGGAGTACAGCCTAGGGGCCAGAGACTGCAAACCTCAATCAAGGAAAAGATCTTGGGGTGAGTATAACACCAGACACATCTCCTGAGGCGCACATCAACCAAATAACTGCTGCAGCATATGGGCGCCTAGCAAACCTAAGAACAGCATTCCGACATCTTAATAAAGAATCGTTCAGGACCCTGTACACTGTGTACGTTAGGCCCATATTGGAGTATGCAGCACCAGTTTGGAACCCACACCTAGCCAAGCATGTGAAGAAGCTCGAGAAAGTGCAAAGGTTTGCAACAAGACTAGTCCCGGAGCTAAGGGGTATGTCCTACGAGGGAGGTTAAGGAAATGGACCTGACGACACTGGAGGACAGGAGAGATAGGGGAGACATGATAACAACATATAAGATACTGAGAGGAATTGACAAAGTGGACAGAGACAGAATGTTCCAGAGATGGGACACAACAACAAGGGGACACAGATGGAAGTTGAAGACTCAGATGAATCACAGAGATGTTAGGAAGTATTTCTTCAGTCAGAGTTGTCGGGAAGTGGAATAGTTTAGGAAGCGATGTAGTGGAGGCAGGCTCTATACATAGCTTTAAGCAGAGGTATGATGAAGCTTATGGCGCAGGGAGAGTGACCCAGTAGCGGCCAGTGAAGAGGCGGGGCCAGGAGCTTTGACTCGACCCCTGCAACCACAACTAGGTGAGTACAACTAGGTGAGTACACACACACACACACACACACACACACACACACACACACACACACACACACACACACACACACAAGGGGAGGGTGAAGAAGAGAAAAGGAGGGGAGGGGGAAGGAGAGTAAGGAAGCAAACTAAACAAGGCTCGTGGAGAGGGTTGTGTTGAGATAATCTCCGGTACTTTAAGAGGCGTTGATTACCCAAGGGGAAAGATTAATTAGTCCTGTTTTTCTGTCATTCTAATCTGCGTCGGGATTATAGTAAACCCTTTAATCCTATCCCGTTAATCCGGCTTCGCTAATCCACCCTGTGTGATCCGATTGAGATAATCCTCTACCGGATCGAAGTGATCCGTCAGATTGCGAATGTTGAGCCTCGTCAGGACGGGAGAGGTGGGCAAAGGGTGTTACATTGGTTTTAAATGTTGCGTTTCTGTAGGAATAACAAATAAATAGAACAGTTAAGTCGATTCCAATGGAATATCACAGGTGGGTTACTGGGGCTCTGAGAGGGAGCAGCAACAAACCGGTTTTGGGAATCTAACTCTGTGTGATGTATCGACTTTAAAATTAGGTGGCGAAAGGTGCAATTGCCGAGAGGATCTTTATGGAGACGTTTAGCCTTTGGATAAGCGTCTTCAGTCAATATACTTAAAAAGATGCAAGCTATCTTCTGTTTAAATAGTAAAGCAGAAGGCTCTGTCCCTTCTCTTCACTCCCTCAGGCCATACTGCCAGTATGAAAATGTTTTGGATTGCTATCCCCTGCTGCTGCTGCTGCTTCTGCTGCTTCTGCTTCTTTCATTTTTCCTGCTGATAAAATTATTCACCTGCTGTCCCTGACGCGCACGCTGCTACTTAACCTGTGTAATTTAGTTTACCATACGGAACAAATTACGGCTGTGGATTGATTATATCTGCAATATTACGATAAATGCGATCGCTCATTATACCTGGAGAGGGTTTCGGGGATCAACCACCCCGCGGCCCGGTCTGTGACCAGGCCTGATAACCTAAAGAAAAAGACATGGAGGAGCACTGCAGTAGTGAACATATGGTCAATGCTAATATTTTTTTTCAATGCCTTTTCTCATCTTGGCAGTTTAGATTTTTTTTGATCATGTGAACGTTTAGGCTAATCACTACGTTCCCTCCCCCGGATACTACCCAAAACATTTGACTAACACTGGTACCTTTTTTACTACTAGCTGAGTAGGTGCCACAAATGCAAGACTCCCAATTCTTTATTACGGTGGCCCGGTGGCTAAAAGCTCTCGCTTCACACGGCGAGGATCCGGGATCGATTCCCGGCGAGGGTAGAAACATTGGGCGTGTTTTTTTACACCGGTTATCTATATTTCCCATCAGTAAAATGGGTACCCGAGTGTTAGTCGACTGGTGTGGGTCGCATCCTGGGACAAAACTGACCTAACTTGCCCGAAATGCTCAGCATAACGAGCGGCTTTCTATGTCATTGATGTCATCTAGGCCTATATACCTTGTACATGTACTTGTAGAAATATATATTATTTGCCATGGATTGAACCCAGGTCATTTTTTTTTGAGCTGAAGACTGAACGGTACTTACACTTCTCTACAGTAAGAGCGAAGATGATTGGGATGGAGGGGGAGATGAAAGAAGGGAAGGTTAGAAGCATGAGGGAGTAAGAATAGGAGTGTTGGGAAGGACTTTGGAAGATGAATTATAATTGGGAAGCGAGGAAGGAACTACATGTTGAATGAGTTAATGACGATGTATGACGCTGGTGTGAACATAGTAACACTGGAGGTGTATAAAGGATCAACACTGGAGGTGTTGAGACCAGAGCCCCGGGATGCTTGCGCCAGTACCACAGTTAGTGTACTCCCAGTGTTCAGGATTCCCTTAGTTCTCCTAGTCTTCCCTGGTAAGGGGTCCCTGCCCTCCTAGTCTTCCCTGGTAAGGGGTCCCTGCCCTCCTAGTCTTCCCTGGTAAGGGGTCCCTGCCCTCCTAGTCTTCCCTGGTAAGGAGTCCCTGCCCTCCTAGTTTTCCCTGGTAAGGGTCCCTGCCTCCTAGTTTTCCCTGTAGGTCCCTGCCCTCCTAGTTTTCCTGGTAAGGGTCCCTGCCCTCTAGTTTTCCCTGGTAGGGTCCCTGCCCTCTAGTTCTTCCTGGAAAGGGTCCCTGCCCTCCTAGTTCTTCCCTGGTAAGGGGTCCCTGCCCTCCTAGTTCTTCCCTGGTAAGGGGTCCCTGCCCTCCTAGTTCTTCCCTGGTAAGGGGTCCCTGCCCTCCTAGTTCTTCCCTGGTAAGGGGTCCCTGCCCTCCTAGTTCTTCCCTGGTAAGGGGTCCCTGCCCTCCTAGTCTTACCTGGTAAGGGTTCTGCTTTAACCCGTTAAAAACAGCCAGTGGCAGTGAAAGTTAGGTACACTTGCAAAGTGAACAATTAATATGGCCACAAAGACACCAGTCACTCACACAAACTGGTTCACAGGATACTTGTTTCTTTAAGATTCTCCCCCTATCTTCCTCTCGCTCTTTTTCTTCCTTTCTCAATCCACTCCTCCTCTATCTCCCTCTTGTATCCTTAATTTATCACTTCCTTTCCTCCCTTTCCCCACTGTCTTTATCTTGCCCTTGCCTCTATCTTCTCCCTCTCGACCGATGTCTTACCTCCTGGCTGACCTGACACCAGTCGCCTTGGATTCTTCCCACTGACAGCAAAGTCCAGACAAGTCGATTTGTATGAGGATCTCAGACTGAGATCCTCATACACACATCAATTTTCATCATCACTAAATCTACTAGTGGGTTTCATCATTCCATTGATCCTTTGCTTTGCAATGGTGCACGAAATCAGTGCATTTTCACTAAGTTTTTTTACTAGCTCTTGTTTCCATTGTATTCGTCGGGGATTTTATTCCAACCAAAAATTGATATTCTCAACGTATTTATAAAAAGTTAGTTTTTTAAAGCCTGGTTTTTTTTCATTCTAGTAAGTTTATATTATTATTATTATTTTGACACTGACAACTTAAGGTTCTCTTCAATAATTATTTTACTAAATTTGCATTCTTATTAAAAAAAATCATAATTCTAAACTACACAATTACGAAATCTAGACTCTACAATACATAAAATACACCAGTGAAAAATATGGATTCTAGCATACAGTACATAAACACAGAGTTAATCTAGACTCTAGACCACATAAATGTTTCCTTTACGACTTCACTGAGAAGTGATAGAAGTCGTCTGGTCCCACTTTCATACTGACATATTAATATAACCGACGACAATCAGTGCTCATTCATTGCTCATTTCCTTTATTTGCTGTCACACCTCGACGTCAGTTCCAGGTGAGTGAGCAAATGCCCCGTAAATTATCAAGTTTTATTATATACGCTTTCCATTTATTATAACAAGGAGATAATTATATAACTTTTTTTCCAGCAGTTACTGAGGGTAGTTATGAGTTTGAAGTTAATACTGTTCTCCTGCAAGCTACACTTTCTGCAACTGTTGAGAGATTATTAGACGAATAATGCAGACTGCTTGGTAATCTTCACTTAAGTGCACAGCAATGATTTACCTACAGCTGTATTTAACTTTTCTTCCAAAAGTCACTGAAGTTCGATGCTTATTATATGATGTATACTCTCTCGCTCCCACAGAGGTAACACTAACATTCTTGAGAAAATTGTTCCCTGGTGAAGAGGGTCGCTAGAGTGGTGAAGAGGGTCGCTAGAGTGGTGAAGACTTCGCCAGGCACAGCGTAAAGCCTCTTCAAGAAGGAAGGGGTGGATAGGGGAGCTAGATTCTGTCTACAGATTTTCAATCCATGTCATTTTAACTTCTATTTGCCCGTGTCTAACCAAATACCCCCCCCCCCCTTTCCCAGGCACTGTATGATCCAGGTTCAGTATAACCGACGGCTTTCATCTAATTTTGTAAAAATAAAAAAAATGTAATGTATTAAGTTAAATATCCAGTGTTAATATATTTTATTATTGCGTAGTGTGCATCTTGTATATGCATTCACTGCAGGTCAGGTCAGGTCAGGTCAGGTCTGGCAGGTTTGTTCTCACAGAAGGTTCATGTTAATGTTATGTGATGAACGTCACCTCGCCATCAGCGTTCATCGACAAGCAGACGGAAGTCTTGTAATGATGAGGTGATATAAACGTGTTTGGAAAGTCACCTTGTTTCTGCCCGGTACTGGTGTTCCTTACACTGTTTGCACACGTGTGTGTGTGTGTGTGGGGGGGGTTGGGGGATGTTGGGGGTTGTTGATCACCGATTTGTATTTACAAAGTTCTTATATCTACTTTTGGAGCTGTTTTGTGTTTGCCTCCATCACTGCCTTATCCAAGCTATTTTACTTTTGAGTCACCCTGAGACTAAGCGATGCTCTCCTATATCCTGTGACTCATCTGTGTCCTCTTAATATACCTTGCCTCTCTCTGCCCTATTAATTTTATATGTCGTAATCATATCTCTTGTTCTCTCCTCCATGATTGTCAGGCTCACGTTCTTCCTTTCCTCATAGAGAATATTTTTCAGTCTGATGGCTAATCTTAAGATATTTTCGAACTCTTAAATGTGCTTAACCAGGCGTGGGCTCTATGCTGGTGCCGCGTACTCAATAATTGGTGTAAGGTTCCTAAATTCTGTTCTGAGGTTTGCTAATCTTGAATATGCCTCTACCGTTATTCCATTTATGTGCAGTTTGCTGTTATATTTACCTTAAGTAGTTTTAACTGACATTTACAGCTTCTCTTATCCGTGCTTTACTGTGTCGACCTGCCATCACCCCAAAACACACGCCCTTGCATTGGCTTGGGTTAAACTCGAGAATATATGTGTTTGACCATATAAGCAGTCTGTTGATGCGTCTGGGGTTTATCACTGTCCTCTCCTTATTCTTCTCGTCAGTTTTATATCGTCAGCAAAGGTGGTACAGGACTCAGTCCTCTCTGGTAGGTCATTCACATATTTTAGGAACAGGAGTGGTCCTAACACTGATCTTTGTTGGACCTCACTTATTACTCTCTCATTCGAATGTCTCATTCCCTACTGTTATTCTCTACCTACTGTCATGTAGGTTCTCTTTGACCTACTTGAACACTGCTTTTAACCCTGTTTATTCTTATAATATCTGGACTAATTTGTGGTGTGGTACTGATTAAATCCTTTTTTAAAGTCCGAGAAAATGGAGTCCACCCAACCCTGCCTTTCTTGGTTTCTCTTTGACTCTGTCGTAGAACTACAGCAAACTTGTGCTGGTTTTCTGTAAAGAACTTTTCTTTTCCAAGTGCCCCAATATCTTCTCCAATATTATATTATCCGGAACCTCTGATGGCTTGCATGTAAATAATTAGTAAATAATGACCACGCCTTTTTTTGCAGTTTTCTGGCAGCTGTCCTGATTGGAGAGTGATTGAATACCTTTGCTACTGGGTCACATACATTAGTTGTCCTGTCACTTTCAGCACTCGTGGAGATTAGTTGACTGGCCCCATTACTTTTGTTACATCTAACTTTGTAGTAATCTCGTCACTTCTTCCTTTATGTGGATACTATCCAGTACTCGTTGATGTACTCTGACTAGTGTGTCTCACGGTAGTTATCCACCTCTATGAAGACTTCTGAAGCTTTTATTAAGCACTTCATATCTGTCATTGTCCTTCAGCGTCCCTTCATCAGCCTTCTTGTGTGTGTGTGAGGGGAGAGGGAAGGAGGGAGGGAGGAAGGAAGGAAGGAAGGAAGGAGGGAGGGGAAGGAAGGAAGGAAGGAGGAGGGAGGGAGGGAGGGAAGGAAGGAAGGAAGGAGGGAGGGAGGGGAAGGAAGGAAGGAAGGAAGGAGGGAGGGAGGGGAAGGAAGGAGGGAGGAGGGAAGGAAGGAGGAGGAGGGAGGGAAGGAGAGGAGGAAGGAAGGGAGGGGGAGGAGGGAAGGAAGGAAGGAGGAGGAGGGAAGGAAGGAGAGGAGGAGGAAGGAAGGAAGGGAGGGAGGAAGGAAGGAGGGAGGGGAAGGAAGGAGGAGGGGGAAGGAAGGAGGAGGGAAGGAAGGAAGGAGGGAGGAAGGAAGGAAGGAGGAGGGAAGGAAGGAAGGGAGGGAGGGAAGGAAGGAAGGAGGGAGGGGAAGGAAGGAAGGAGGGAGGGAAGGAAGGAGGAGGAGGAAGGAAGGAAGGAGAGGAAGGGAGGGAGGGAAGGAAGGAAGGAGGGAGGGAAGGAAGGAGGAAGGAAGGAAGGAAGGAGGGGAGGGAAGGAAGGAGGGAAGGAAGGAGGGAGGGAGGGAGGAAGGAGGGAAGGAGGAGGAGGGAGGGAGGAAGGAGGAGGAGGGAGGGGAAGGAGAGGGAGGAGAGGAGGAGGAGGAGAGAGAGGGAGAGGGAGGGAGGTATGAGGCTGTCAGGCATGACCTGCTGTGATCTTCCTGGAGAGGACGTTGGTGTCTGCTTCACAGGCATGGCAGATGGCGCAGAAAAACCTGTCGAGGGATAGTTGTTGCTGCCTTGACCAGTGTTTGTGGCTGCCTTGACCAGTGTTTGTGTTGGCTGGCCGTGTGCACACTGCTCTGGCTCTTCTCCCGTGTGAAAATGATTCCCAAACAATGTGTCACTTCTACCTTGGGTGACCTCTGTTGTATCCTAGGTAGTTCTTACTCGAAACTAGTTAATATCTTCTAGGTCATGTCGTAGATGAAGCTTCTGTACCCAAGGTGGAAGAGATATATAAGGATGCGATTTTTTTTTTGAGAGACGCAGGGAAGTAGAAGTCAGTGTATACCGAATGTAACCAGAACTGTGCAATATTTACATTGGTATCGAGGCAGCTTGTGGTTTTATTAAACAAAACAAAATATACCGGCATTACTGCCAGAATGCAATATTTTTAATAGGATGTCATTTTTCTTTTGTATGACAGAAGGGTAGTATTTACTAACTACTTCACTCACATGACTGGAGGGTAGTATTTACTAACTACTTCACTCGCATGACTGGAGGGTAGTATCTACTAACTACTTCACTCGCATGACTGGAGGGTAGTATCTACTAACTACTTCACTCGCATGACTGGAGGGTAGTATCTACTAACTACTTCACTCGCATGACTGGAGGGTAGTATCTACTAACTACTTCACTCGCATGACTGGAGGGTAGTATCTACTAACTACTTCACTCGCATGACTGGAGGGTAGTATCTACTAACTACTTCACTCGCATGACTGGAGGGTAGTATCTACTAACTACTTCACTCGCATGACTGGAGGGTAGTATCTACTAACTACTTCACTCGTATGACTGGAGGGTAGTATCTACTAACTACTTCACTCGCATGACTGGAGGGTAGTATCTACTAACTACTTCACTGCATGACTGGAGGGTAGTATCTACTAACTACTTCACTCGCATGACTGGAGGGTAGTATCTACTAACTACTTCACTCGCATGACTGGAGGGTAGTATCTACTAACTACTTCACTCGCATGACTGGAGGGTAGTATCTACTAACTACTTCACTCCATGACTGGAGGGTAGTATCTACTAACTACTTCACTCGCATGACTGGAGGGTAGTATCTACTAACTACTTCACTCGCATGACTGGAGGGTAGTATCTACTAACTACTTCACTCGCATGACTGGAGGGTAGTATCTACTAACTACTTCACTCGCATGACTGGAGGGTAGTATCTACTAACTACTTCACTGCATGACTGGAGGGTAGTATCTACTAACTACTTCACTCGCATGACTGGAGGGTAGTATCTACTAACTACTTCACTCGCATGACTGGAGGGTAGTATCTACTAACTACTTCACTCGCATGACTGGAGGGTAGTATCTACTAACTACTTCACTCGCATGACTGGAGGGTAGTATCTACTAACTACTTCACTCGCATGACTGGAGGGTAGTATCTACTAACTACTTCACTCGCATGACTGGAGGGTAGTATCTACTAACTACTTCACTCATGACTGGAGGGTAGTATCTACTAACTACTTCACTCGCATGACTGGAGGGTAGTATCTACTAACTACTTCACTCGCATGACTGGAGGGTAGTATCTACTAACTACTTCACTCGCATGACTGGAGGGTAGTATCTACTAACTACTTCACTCGCATGACTGGAGGGTAGTATCTACTAACTACTTCACTCGCATGACTGGAGGGTAGTATCTACTAACTACTTCACTCGCATGACTGGAGGGTAGTATCTACTAACTACTTCACTCATGACTGGAGGGTAGTATCTACTAACTACTTCACTCCATGACTGGAGGGTAGTATCTACTAACTACTTCACTCGCATGACTGGAGGGTAGTATCTACTAACTACTTCACTCGCATGACTGGAGGGTAGTATCTACTAACTACTTCACTCGCATGACTGGAGGGTAGTATCTACTAACTACTTCACTCGCATGACTGGAGGGTAGTATCTACTAACTACTTCACTCGCATGACTGGAGGGTAGTATCTACTAACTACTTCACTCGCATGACAGGAGGGTAGTATTATCCTGACTGGTTGCTGTCTACCAACGTACGTACTACTTGAGTGACCCCCTAGGGTAAAAACACCTTGTTGTTCTCTTGGGGAGTTTGTATAACACTGTATCGTACTAAATGGAGGGAATTTACTTAGCAACATTGACACAATTTTCACACCTACAAACACACAAAAATTTACATTACGTAGAGACGGTAAGAGATGAAGAGGATGCTTAAGGTGTACCTTAGTAGGTATGTTTATCCATTCCATTAATGTTGACAGTGTAGGTCACCTGGGGCAGTGATGCTCTTCAAGCAATGAATAACCTCCAGTACCTCCTTGGTTTTGGGTACGAGTGTGGGAGGAGGTTGCAGGGGTCGAGTCTTTGCTCCTGGCCCTGTGTGTTGCGTGTGTTGTGTACTGGGTTGCAACTGACGAAGTTCACTATGTCAACAGAATGTTGTGTACCTCTAATAGCAAAACTTGTGTTTTCTTGAGAATTGTTACCTATTTGCTGAGGTTGTCTGCACTATCAAAGGATCGGCCTAGCATGGACCGTGGCGTCCTGCAGGGCTCCTCTATTGTTATATTCTCATTACCGCACAATTCAGAAAACTGTCACTTCTGGCAGTCACTGGTAGGAGTTAAAACAATCTCACAGCAAATGATAGCAGTGTCATTGTTTATGGTATCATGTATTGTCAAAACTTTCTAAAATAAGATTCCAGCGACTGAACTAATACAAAAATCAGTGTTGATGTAGTGAGCACTGCTGGCGCCTGTAGCCGGATACGTCACCGTTGCCTCCTGGGAACGCTACAAGGCTCTCTGGTTCCTTTCTACACCTTAGTGATTACCTTTAATATACGGCACTCGTGGTAGTACTTAAGTGATCAGAGTGAAATCCACTTGAGTGTCAGCGTCCCACAGGGAAGTGTGTTTGGTCCCTTATGTAACGTGTACTCCAGCCACACTGCTGACCTCATTCCTGACTCCCACTGGAGACTGCACACTTCCTTATATACGTGAAATATAAACTATCCTGTCGTAAGGGAAGGACACCTAAACGGAAGAACTTGAATATGACATCGAGAGAAGCTGGGAATGAGGAGAATGGAGAGGTGCAAGTGGGAGCTGCTATGGAAAACAGAGAGCGTTTTCACACGCATTAAAGCTTGTTGAATTTTACTCACTTAGAGCTTTTGAAAAAAGTTTTCTGTTAGGTTAAGTTAACGTAAATTAAACTATTTTTTCACGTATAAGCCAACAACACCCGAGTAACTTAAACGAACCGCTTAAGTCAAAGGGTTAAACGCTGTTTAAGAGTGCTGGTTCCAAGGTTCGTCAGTCACCAACTTTAGACTGAGACAGACTGAGACAGACTGAGACAGACTGAGACAGACTACACGTGCCTCCAGGAAAACAATCATGACCAGTAGACAGACAAATTGAACTCAGCGATGGCTATGAGGAGCCACACTGAGCCCTGCAAACAAGGTACCGGTTATGTATGTAGAATTAAGTCAGTGGCTGAGAAACTAGTTCACCTCTACCTGAGTATGCACCACTCCCTTGGGTGGCCTATGCTCTTTTTCTTCACTTCTGCACCAGGTTGAGTGTGCAATGATTTTCATATTCCATAACTCACCTTGGAGATGTTTGTGACCTTATAAGCGTGTCCAGAAACGATGCTCTAAAGGTGCTCCACTTGGCAACATTTTAGTGGACGTCTGGAAGATAACTGTTAAACCAAAAGACGGGCAGCCATCAAAGGTTTGAATCTATGCCTTTCTAATGGTCGCACTGCGTGAGTAATCATTTATTTTTCACCTAATTTATAATAAAAACACGCAGTCGAGAAGTGTGTATATGTATATATATATTATGTGTGTGTGTGTTGAATAATATGTAACAAATTATACATAGCCTAAAATCATAGTCTGATAAAGCTATTGCTGGTGTCAGGCATTGTAATGAGCTGTGGTAAAATAACAGTTTTTAGCTCGCTAAATATATGATAAGTTTTATTATTAATCCCGTACGATTCCTACGTATTAGTTTGTGTGACAGAATAACACAGAGACGGAGAGAGGGATTGGGAGAGAGATAATGAGATCCAGAGGGAGGAGAGGTGACAGAGGAAAGAGAGGAGAGGAGGAGAGAGAGAATGAGATCCAGAGGGAAGAGAGGAAGAGAGAGAGAGAGAGAGGGAATGAGAAGAGGTGAGAGAGGAATGAAGGGAATGAGAGAGAGGGAAGAGAGAGGAATGAGAGAGAGGGAATGAGAGAGAGGAATGAGAGAGAGGGAATGAGAGAGGGAATGAGAAGAGGGAATGAGAGAGAGGGAATGAGAGAGAGGGAATGAGAGAGAGGGAATGAGAGAGGGAATGAGAGAGAGGGAATGAGAGAGAGGGAATGAGAGAGAGGGAATGAGAGAGAGGGAATGAGAGAGAGGGAATGAGAGAGAGGGAATGAGAGAGAGGGAATGAGAGAGGGGAATGAGAGAGAGGGGAATGAGAGGAGGGAATGAGAGAGGGAATGAGAGAGGGAATGAGAGGGGAATGAGAGAGGGAATGAGAGGAGGGAATGAGAAGAGGGAATGAGAGGAATGAGAGAATGAGATCAGAGGGAATGAGAGAGGGAATGAGAGGGGAATGAGAGGGAATGAGAGGGAATGAGATCAGAGGAGGAATGAGAGAGGAATGAGAGAGGGAATGAGAGGGGAATCAGAGGGAATGAGAGAGAATGAGAGAATGAGAATAGAGGAATGAGAGGGAATGAGATCCAGAGGGAATGAGAGAGAATGAGAGGGAATGAGATCCAGAGGGAATGAGAGAGAATGAGAGGGAATGAGATCCAGAGGGAATGAGAGAGAATGAGAGGGAATGAGATCCAGAGGGAATGAGAGAGAAAGAGAGGGAATGAGATCCAGAGGGAATGAGAGAGAAAGAGAGGGAATGAGATCCAGAGGGAATGAGAGAGAGAGAGAGGAGCGTGGGAGGTAATCAGATTGCAGCCTTGTAAGGCAGCGCTACGAGCACCTTGCAAGAACAGGCAGTATTTTCTCTCTGCCTCAAGACTGAGCGAAAGTAGTTCCCACACTCTCTATCTTGCCAAGTAACTCTGATGATGTTGGCTGACATGGAAAACCAGTAGCTGGTGTTTGTTATAAGCGACTGATACTCAACAGTCATAAATGAACTATATTGCGAGACTGGAACGCCATGGCCTGACGATAGCTATCAGCATTTGACGTAGGGTATCAGTTTGTAGGATATCAGCTTGATGTAGGGTATCAGTTTCTGACGTGGGATATCAATTTGATGTTGGATATTAATTTATAACGTTGTAGAGGAGTTGTCGTGTATCATTAGCTGACTGGTTGTAAGACACTGACTGCAGTAGTGAACTATCCTGAAATATCAGCGGCTGACACAGGCTATCATATCCTGTCTCCATTTCTAACGGTATTTTTTTTTTTTGGGGGGGAGGAGGTCAGAATGAAAAGGTATTTAAATTCTCAGTGCATTTAAAGTTACATATTAGGCTAATTATTTACTAGTTTCAGACGCTATTCTAACCAGACTGTGAAGTGTAAGGTGAGTGTTGTTTACACTCTCAATATAAATGAATGTCGACCTTCACCTGATGCTACGCTACATTTACGCTCTCTACTATAGCATGAAGATAAACAAAATAAACTACCCAATTCAAAAGCCTCATCTACAAAGAATTTGGACCAAAAAGGTGACGCAAGTACAGTAACTTTTATTACCACTAGGAAAACTTGTAGCAGCGTAAGTCGTTCGATATTAACCTGTTAATTCCATATCACACAAAAAAAAACCCGCAAAAACCTGGTGAGAACACAGAAATTATTGCACTCGATTCCCTTAACATAATAGGTAATCGTTTCAAGAGTAGATGTACTCGACGAATTACCCCATGCTGCACCCACTGCTGTTGAATTACCCCATGCTGCACCAGCTGCTGATGAATTACCCCATGCTGCACCAGCTGTTCTTGTTTCAGCTATGATAACTTCACGAGACATATTTAAGCATCTCTCAAGCAAAGTGAAAATGTTAGGTTATGACTTCCCCAGAGGCACTTGTTGGACCTAACATGTTCCACTTGACCTTGTTCCTCCCCCCTGGACCGTGTTCCTTCTCCCTGGACCGTGTTCCTTCTCCCTGAACCGTGTTCCTTCTCCCTGGATCTTGTTCCTTCTCCCTGGATCTTGTTCCTTCTCCATGGATCTTGTTCCTTCTCCCTGGATCTTGTTCCTTCTCCCTGGATCTTGTTCCTCCCCCTGTCTGAGGTAGTGTTGCTGCTGTCAGGGGTCCTGTTAGTCCAGCAGGGATAACTCTTGCAAGAAAGCATACCCAACCTTACCACCCTGAGCATACCCAGCCTCACCACGCTGGGCATACCCAGCCTCACCACCCTGGGCATACCCAGCCTCACCACCCTGGGCATACCCAGCCTCACCAAGCTGGGCATACCCAGCCTCACCACCCTGGGCATACCCAGCCTCACCACCCTGGGCATACCCAGCCTCACCACCCTGGGCATAGCCAGCCTCACCACCCTGGGCATACCCAGCCTCACCACCCTGGGCATACCCAGCCTCACCACCCTGGGCATACCCAGCCTCACCACCCTGGGCATACCCAGCCTCACCACCCTGGGCATACCCAGCCTCACCACGCTGGGCATACCCAGCCTCACCACGCTGGGCATACCCAGCCTCACCACCCTGGGCATACCCAGCCTCACCACCCTGGGCATACCCAGCCTCACCACCCTGGGCCTACCCAGCCTCACCACCCTGGGCATACCCAACCTCACCACGCTGGGCATACCCAACCTCACCACCCTGGGCATACTCAAACCCGGGTATTGTGGGAGATGAGTGTGCTACCAACGATCCACGAGTCTTGCACGTCATGGGACTATAAATCGCTGGCCGTGCATTTACAATGTGTTCTTGGTAAATAACAGAAAGGCACAGTACCGCGACTGGAACAACACACAAATAACCCGCATATAAGGGAAAGAAACTTAGGCAGTCAGACTAGTGGACCATGAACTAGTCACACACTAACACACGAAGTTAAGGGTACATCACAGAACCGTTGGGGATTTCAACCTATGGCAGGAGTCCTAAAACTAGCAAGCCAGTGCGTTAACCACTGGACCTTGTCGGCCTAGCAAGATTCACCTCTGAACACTGCCTAGCAATAGTGCCAGCACCTCTGAACAGCACCCAGGCACAGTGCCAGCACCTCTGAACAGCACCCAGGCACAGTGCCATCACCTCTGAACAGCACCCAGGCACAGTGCCAGCACCTCTGAACAGCACCCAGGCACAGTGCCAGCACCTCTGAACAGCACCCAGGCACAGTGCCAGCACCTCTGAACAGCACCCAGGCACAGTGCCATCACCTCTGAACAGCACCCAGGCACAGTGCCAGCACCTCTGAGCAGCACCCAGGCACAGTGCCAGCACCTCTGAGCAGCACCCAGGCACAGTGCCAGCACCTCTGAGCAGCACCCAGGCACAGTGCCAGCACCTCTGAGCAGCACCCAGGCACAGTGCCAGCACCTCTGAGCAGCACCCAGCCACAGTGCCAGCACCTCTGAACAGCACCCAGCCACAGTGCCAGCACCTCTGAACAGCACCCAGCCACAGTGCCAGCACCTCTGAACAGCACCCAGCCACAGTGCCAGCACCTCTGAACAGCACCCAGCCACAGTGCCAGCACCTCTGAACAGCACCCAGCCACAGTGCCAGCACCTCTGAGCAGCACCCAGCCACAGTGCCAGCACCTCTGAGCAGCACCCAGCCACAGTGCCAGCACCTCTGAGCAGCACCCAGCCACAGTGCCAGCACCTCTGAGCAGCACCCAGCCACAGTGCCAGCACCTCTGAACAGCACCCAGCCACAGTGCCAGCACCTCTGAACAGCACCCAGCCACAGTGCCAGCACCTCTGAGCAGCACCCAGCCACAGTGCCAGCACCTCTGAACAGCACCCAGCCACAGTGCCAGCACCTCTGAACAGCACCCAGCCACAGTGCCAGCACCTCTGAACAGCACCCAGCCACAGTGCCAGCACCTCTGAACAGCACCCAGCCACAGTGCCAGCACCTCTGAGCAGCACCCAGCCACAGTGCCAGCACCTCTGAGCAGCACCCAGCCACAGTGCCAGCACCTCTGAGCAGCACCCAGCCACAGTGCCAGCACCTCTGAGCAGCACCCAGCCACAGTGCCAGCACCTCTGAACAGCACCCAGCCACAGTGCCAGCACCTCTGAACAGCACCCAGCCACAGTGCCAGCACCTCTGAACAGCACCCAGCCACAGTGCTAGCACCTCTGAAGTGGTCATGAACTTCTAGCGGTCATAACAACAATGTGGTGAACTAAACGCAGGGTATTCATGGCGCCAAGAGGCGCGCTCCCGGAGACTCGTTCTTCATGACGGACCAATCACAAGGCTTGTAGGAGTTACGTCATCTATGACGTGCCGCTCACTCTTGCTTCTCATTGGTTGGAGCAGCCAAATGTCAACACCTGCCGCTGAGTGCTCGTCAGAGACAGATTTATGATGCGATAGTTCAAATATTTTTTCGATTTTCAACACTCCAGAATGTTGGTAAGTTTCTGAATTTGTTTCCAGTGTTTAGTTGAATGTTTGAACATAGTTTTGATATGCAAATTTACTGCATCTGACATTTATAAGTAGCAATAACATGCAAATGTCCGGTGAAGAATACTTCGTCTCGGGAACAAACATGGGTTACAAGTTATATTTTGCAAATATGCATATATTCGTTCATTTATCATTCTCTTGTTGTGTTTTCTTGTCATATTAGTGCCAATCCAGCATATTTTATAGATCAGTTAACCAGTGGAGTAGGCACTATGCCTTGGATCTTCCTCATTTTAACAGTTACCTTGACTACAGATAAAGGATGGTATATACTATAACACAACTCCACCTCAATCCCCAATTCATGATAGTTCCAATATTTATTTTTTTACTGTACCAAGAATGCGTTTCCATATTTAAAAAAAAAAAAATCTATGTTCAAACACTCTGGAAACAAGTTCCTATTTTTATGCATTTTTATTGAATAATAAAGTTTAAATGTACGTGAATGTCTTTTATTAAAATTTTTAACTTATATTTTCGGAAAACTGTTTTTGCCACAAACCTACAGGGGATGTGTTTGGTGCCTTTATTTTTTTTTTCGGCTCAAAAATTCCAAAAAAAGGTCCCGACAATAAATGTACGCTAGAAATGGAGATACTTTAAAAGAGTATGTGGGCATATTTTTGATATATCGCAAATTTTATTGACCGACCCACTGATGAGACCCATGTCACTTTGTTTTGAATAAACCATTAATAACATTCACTTGTTATTTTGCTGAAGAGGATCTTGGTTGTAGTCTGAAATGTATAGCTTTTCCTATTCTGTTTATTTTTTTCATTTTGAGTTCATTTGTGCCATTGACCTTTGAACACACACACACGACACTGAAGGACAGGAGAGAGGGAGGGACATCATAACGATATATAAAATACTGAGAGGAATAGACAAGGTGGACAGAGACAAGATGTTCCAGAGATGGGACACAGCAACAAGGGGTCACAATTGGAAGTTGAAAACTCAAATAAGTCACAGGGATGTTAGGTAGTATTTCTTCAGTCATAGAGTTGTCAGGAAGTGGAATAATGTGGGAAGTGAGGTAGTGGAGGCAGGATCCATACATAGGTTTAAGAAGAGGTATGATAAAGCTCGAGGAGCAGGGGGGAGTGACCTAGTGGCGACCAGTGAAGAGACGTGGCCAGGAGCTATGACTCGACCCCTGCAACCACAATTAGGCGAGCGCGCACACAATCTTTGTACCATAAGTGTATCTTTTAAAGCCTCGTGTAATAAAATATCTATTGATAAAATAAAAATATGGGGTTGTAGGGAAAGTGGAATAATTAAATGGCTTCAGGAAGAAATCTAAGTATTTCTCTTTGAAGCCTTTTTATCCACTTCGAGGCTATGGGTCCCATAATTTGTACTAGAGGTGGACGCGCGCGCGTGGGCGTGCGCACACATGTTAGAGAGAGTGGACCTAGTAGCGACCAGCAAAGAGGCGGGGCCAGGAGTCGAGTCGACCCCTGCAACCACAAATATGTGAGTACGTATGTATATATATATATATCTACTGAACGCTGAGAGGATTGCCATATGTGAAGATGTCATAAGTGTTGCTGGATCACCTACACTGTGAGCTTAGTCTGCTCACCCGCATGTTAGATCGAATCAGGACTAAGATCAAATTTAAAGGCCATATATGTGTGATATTAAAATTGAATTTTTCGTTGATTAGAACTTTAAGGTACGATCCTTTTGAGTTACGATTGCTGGTTCTTGCAGTGTATTGTGGTAATGAGTTGGCACTTGTAAGAGCCAAGCTGTTGTCTTCATTTCTAGGAAAATTGTTAAAAGTAATTCGTGTCTAGTGTCCTTCAGTTTGCCCTATGGCTACCTAATTACTCTCTCTGCAAGCTACATGGTACACTAGCCATTCAGTAGATACAGGCTGTGGATTTTTGGAGAAAGGCGCCAAACTTATTTGGATTGAAAGAGATTGCTTTGAGGGTGGTGAACCTGTCCTACCCTTCCTTGGATGGGTGAAGCAAACGGCTTAGGCCTTTCTGCCCTAATCATGTTTTCCTTTTCATTACCGAGGTGCCTGTAGAGACCTCTTGAGAAATTTTACGAGTCCTTTTAACATTAACTGATGCTGGTTATTTTAACTTGGCATAATAGTATTTATGTTCAGCGCTTTATTCGTGCTTGTAGCGTTTGTTACTCTTTTGTTATTAATGTGTGTGTTTATTCACCTATTTGTGGTTGCAGGAATCAATTCATAGTTCCTGGCCTCTTCGGTGGTCGCTACTAGGTCCACACCCTGCGTCATGGAGTCCAGTGTACTCACCTAGTTGTACTCGCCTAGTTGTGGTTGCAGGGGTCGATTCATAGCTCCTGGCCCCCGCCTCTTCACTTGCCGCTACTGGGTCTCTCTCCCTTCGCCATGAGCCTTACCATACCTCTTCTTAAAGCTATGAATGGATCCTGCCTCCACTACATCGCTTCCCAAGCTATTCCACTTCCTGACCACTCTGTGACTGAAGAAATACTTCCTAACATCCCTGTGATTCATCTGAGTCTTCAACTTCCAGCTGTGCCCCCTTGTTGCTGTGTCCCATCTCTGGAACATTGTCTCTGTCCACCTTGTCAATTCCTCTCAGTATTTTATATGTCGTTATCATGTCCCCCCTTTCACTCCTGTCCTCCAGTGTCGTCAGGTCGATTTCCCTTAACCTCTCCTCGTAGGACATACCCCTTAGCTCCGAGACTAGTCGTGTTGCAAACCTTTGCACTTTCTCTAGTTTCTTTGTGCTTGGCTAGGTGTGGGTTCCAAACTGGTGCTGCGTACTCCAGTATGGGTCTAACGTACACAGTGTACAGGGTTCTGAACGATTCCTTATTAAGACGTCGAAATGCTGTTCTTAGGTTTGCTAGGCGCCCGTATGCTGCAGCAGTTATTTGGTTGATGTGCGCCTCAGGAGATGTGCCTGGTGTTATACTCACCCCAAGATCTTTTTCCTTGGGTGAGGTTTGTAGTCTCTGGCCCCCTAGACTGTACTCCGTCTGCGGCGGTCTTTGCCCTTCCCCAATCTTCATGACTTTGCACTTGGTGGGGTTGAACTCCAGGAGCCAATTCCTGGACCAGGCCTGCAGCCTGTCCAGATCCCTTTGTAGTTCTGCCTGGTCCTCGTCCGATTGAATCCTTCTCATCAACTTCACATCATCTGCAAACAGGGACACTTCGGAGGTTATTCCTTCCATCATGTCATTTACAAATACTGTACCAGAAACAGCACCGATACTAGGACTGACCCCTGTGGAACCCCACTCGTCACAGACGTGTGTACTCACCTAATTGTACTCACCTAATTGTGGTTGCAGGGGTCGAGACTCAGCTCCTGGCCCCGCCTCTTCGCTGTCTGCTACTGGGTCTCTGCTCTCCCTGCTCCATGAGCTTTATCATACCTTGTCTTAAAACTATGTATGGTTCCTGCCTCCACTATGTCTTTCTCTAGTCCATTCCACTTCCTGATTACTCTGTGGCTGAAGAAATGTTTCCTGACATCCCTTTGACTCATCTGAGTCTTCAGCTTCCAGTTGTCCCCTTGTTTCTGTGTTCCCTCTCTGAAACAACCTGTCACTATCTACCTTGTCAATTCCCCGCAGTATTTTGTATGTCGTTATCATGTCTCCTCTGACCCTTCTTTCCTCCAGTGTTGTTAGTCCTATTTCCCTCAACCTTTCTTCATAAGACAGACCCCTGAGTTGTGGAACTAACCTTGTCGCAAACCTTTGCACTTTCTCTAGTTTCCTTACGTGCTTGACCAGGTGTGGGTTCCAGACTGGTGCTGCATATTCTAGTATGGGCCTGACGTACACGGTATACAGTGTCTTGAACGATTCCTTGTTAAGGTAACGGAACGCTAATCTAAGGTTTGCCAGACGCCCATATGCTGCCGCAGTTATCTGGTTGATTTGTGTTTCCGGAGACGTGCTTGGCGTTATACTCACTCCAAGGTCTTTCTCCTTTGCCGAGGTTTGTAGCCTTTGTCCGCCTAGCTTGTACTCTGTCAGCGGTCTTCTTTGCCCTTCTCCGATCCTCATGACTTTGCATTTGGAGGGATTGAATTCGAGAAGCCAACTGCTAGACCAGATGTCGAGCTTGTCCAGGTCTGTTTGCAGCCCTGTGTGTTTGTGTGTGTGTGTTTGTGTGTGTGTGTGTTTGTGTGTGTGTGTGTGTGCGTGTGTGTGCGCGCGTGCTAGTTACCATTTTGTCCTAGGCACATGTCGATTAAACACTAGGCCTGTTGTGTGTGTATAATCTTTATTGCTGGGTGAACTACATAGTTGTGTAAATGACACTACTACTACTTCCTTGGATCGAACTTGATTGCCACCTATTCCCCCAAGGTGCTGTATTAACCCTACGGGTTCATCGCTTCCCCCCTTAATATAATAATCATAGGCCCCCAGAGACAACTTGGAGTGCTCACACACAACAGACATATAGCACTGTGCCTTCCCTCCCAGCGCTCTACACCTGTCCTAGACTCACATGTGCTCCGAGGCTGGCTTGCGGCACCACCAGCCACTCCCTCCACGCTATATCTTCCCTACTTTATCTCTTTCTGAGCACAATAGACTTTGTACTAGTGAGCGAGGAGGCGGCTGCTCCCAGCAATCTGCAGACACTGCAGTTTGATCCTAATGGCAGCCAGGTTATTCTGTCTTGTTTACGAGGGTAATTCTAAGCCATTGGTTCAAGATGCATCTTGTAATGACATGAAGGGATAAGGGAGGGTTGCGGGGGTGGTGGAGGGGTTCTAGGGAGGGGTGGTGGGGAGGGTTTTGGAGTGAGGTGATGGGAGAGGTTGTGGGGGCGGGGAAGGTGGGGAAGGGTTGTGGGTCGGGGATGGTGAGGAGGGTTGTGGTAGTGATGGGGAGGGATGCTGGGGAGTATTACAGGAGTGGTGGGGATAGAAGCGAGGGTCGTGCTGATGGGAAGGGGTGAGGGGTGGTAGAGGGAGGGAGTAAGGGAGTAGGGAGGGGTGTGGTAGGAAGGGTCGTGGGGGTGGTTGGGAGAGTTGTATGGAAAGTTTTGGGGATGAGAAAGTGAGGATTGTAGAAAGCAAATATTCGCTCCTTTCTACCTGCTGGGCCAAGTTCCTAGCTTTTAATACACAAACTAGCCACTACCGTGCACAGGATGGATATGGAGTGCACATTAAACTAGCCACTACCGTGCACAGGATGAATATGGAGTGCACAGTCAATTAACTGTTTCGGAGGCAGAGCTTTGAATCTAATCTCATTTTATGTATGATATTTCACTGTCTTTGTGTCACTCTGGGCATTTGTTGACCTGGGCACGTCCATAGTGACTCGCTAGAAGAATGCAACCACTAGAGGACTTCAGTTCACTGGAAGAATGCATTGATGTATTGGTGTAACTTAGCTGTCACTTTTGCTCTAAATTAACGCTATTTTTACCTCGTGTATGTTAATTTTAATGGGAAGATTGGTGGGTAAGCCAATTTAGTGGTATTTAGGTGGTGTCAGTATAGAGGTTGAACAGTCTTGATTCCCTGGTGTAGTGTATGTGGGGAGGGGTTTAGGTAGGTATGTTTGGTGGGTGCTAGGGGAAGGGGGTAATCAAACGCAGGAAGTAGGACACAGCTCAGCCAATTCTCGGACTAAGAGACAGACCCGTTCGTTGGGGAGTTATCAACATTGTGCTGACCTCTGCCATACACACTCAAGTATAATGAGTGTGTTAGTGGCCTGCAGGGCTTTAAACTTTCCTAGTTCTACACGAGTGCTTCCCAGCATACATAAGGGGGATTACAAATATAGACCCCTGGCTGTCTTCAAGAAGGCTTCGGACAGGCACCTTAAAGTCAGTACCTGACCAGGGTTCGTACGTCGGTTTGAGTTTGGCCAACAGTAACATCCTGGCTGATCAGGCCCTGATCTACCATGAGGCCTGGTCACAGACCGGGCCGCGGGGGTGTTGACTCCCGAAACCCCCTCCAGGTATAACCGACAAGATGAATTATTAGACAAGTGCAACATCTGGATATCTCTAATTTGTAGACGTTTCGTCATCCAATGGGTTTATTGATACAATACATGGATATAATATGTTTCTGAGCGGTCTAGCACTGATGATGCTATGCCACCAGAAACCTGAAGCTACGATTTCTTTGTCGCAGGAGAGTATAAGGACGCCTCAGGTGTCAGGGAAATGCCCAGATAAAAATAAGCTCTGAGCTTCTTTCTGCAGTGGCTACTGGATTGACTGGTTCTTCCTCAGGGGATGCACTGATAATAAGCGACTACTTGACACAGGTTATGCCTGCACTTGTGAGCGTCAATGGTCATCTGCAGAAGGATATTTCTGTAAATGTCTGTGACCTTGTGTCTCAATAGTTTTCTCATGGTCCCGAGGGGAAGGGGGTTATGTCATTGACAGTGAATTGTGTAATATGAAGGGTTCGTTCGTAGAACCATCTTTGTTGTACAAAATGGTGAAATTCACCTTTTTGTCACAGATTCCACTGGAAGCTGTTTCCACCTGAAGGTTAAAACTAAGTTGGTAGATAGAGTACACTACCAGTATCCTGTTTGGGTAAAGGATGAACTCCCACTTAACCAGTGGGTTATTGGACTTTTTCAAATGCTGAACAAGGAAAAGCAATAGTGTTGTTTAGAGAAAAGCTGTTTGTTGCAAACTTAATATTGCATCGTATCCCACTCGAACCTGGTGTTAGATCCATGTACCTCTTTACAGACTGCCACTCTCACAGAGCACAGCAGCTGGTAAGATGCTGAAAGACCAGGTTGACACTCCTAGTTCCTTTGGAATGCATCAGTGATGTTTGTAACAAAGAAAAACAATGTGGTGTCCTATCGTAAATGTTTGCCCCCAAAAAAAAAAAGTGAAGATTATCCTTCATCATTTTCCACTTCCTGTTCTAGTGACTATGACATTTTCTCCACTCTACCTGTTAAAGGGACTTTCACAAGTTCCTCTTCATGAGGAAAGCTAAGAGCCTTTTCTACCCCACTTCCTCAGAATACCTTCTGACTTTTACATGTTGATCATCACATGGTGTACCAAGGCAACATGATCAAGTCAAAAAATTTGAAGATGCAGATTGGATGTAGTAGTGAAGAAAACTAGATGATGCTAACTTGAAAATTAAGCTCTCTAAATCATTTCCTCGATCGTGACACGTGCCTTGAAAGAGAGTATATACATCCAGAAGGCACACATCTCTGAGTAACACTTGCTTGAGGTCAATATCCCTTAGCACTGGAAAACTAAACACTTAAGCAATATAATGTGATCCTTTATTGACAACGTTTCGCCCACGCAGTGGGCTTTATCGAGTCACAGACAGATCTGTTTGTGACTCGATAAACCACTGCGTGGCAAGTGTCAATAAGATCATTATACTGCTTAAGTTATAAATTAGACATATGCAACACTTGGGTATCTTTATTGAGGAAACGTTTCGCCACACAGTGGCTTCATCAGTCTAATACAAAGTAGAAAGTTGTAAGGAGAGGAGGAGTTTGAGGTAATCAGTCCCTCAGCCTGGAGTCGATGTGTTCAGTCCATCAATCTTGTAGGAAGTACAACACAAGGCCGTAGAGGTGGCTTATATACTGTAGTCAGGTGAGGTGAAGCAGCAGGAGGCGGGGTCATAGTGGACTGATGAAGCCACTGTGTGGCGAAAATTTTCCTCAATAAAGATACCCAAGTGTTGCATATGTGTCTTAATTGTTCCACTGGGAGTAACCCACTAGATGCCCATGGAAGGGCATAATAGGAGGAGTAACAGAGGTGCTTGATGCAGCTGAAGGGATCTTGGTAAAAGGAAATAAAGGTACCCTTTTTTATTAAACTAGGTTACTTACTATTGCCCATTAGCTCCAAGATCATTAAGGTTTTGCAACTTGTCAATAATAATAATTTATTATTAACACATTCGCGAAAACATGGGGATGGGGGAGGGGAGGGGGTAGATGGGATGGGGAATTTACTGATGGTTCGCCTAGGGCGTTAATGAGCTTGCGCCAGCCTGCCCTTGTTGGTGGTAGTGCTGGTTGTGGTCATGCTGTAGGTGGTGGTTATTGCGTGGGGGGTGGTGGTTGTAGTGTAGGGGGTGGTGTTTGTAGTGTAGGGGGTGGTGGTTGTAGTGTAGGGGTGGTGGTTGTAGTGTAGGGGTGGTGGTTGTAGTGTAGGGGTGGTGGTTGTAGTGTAGGGGTGGTGGTTGTAGTGTAGGGGTGGTGGTTGTAGTGTAGGGGTGGTGGTTGTAGTGTAGGGGTGGTGGTTGTAGTGTAGGGGTGGTGGTTGTAGTGTAGGGGTGGTGGTTGTAGTGTAGGGGTGGTGGTTGTAGTGTAGGGGTGTGGTTGAGTGTAGGGGTGGTGGTTGTAGTGTAGGGGTGGTGGTTGTAGTGAGGGGTGGTGGTTGTAGTGTAGGGGTGGTGGTTGTGTGTAGGGGTGGTGGTTGTAGTGTAGGGTGGTGGTTGTAGTGTAGGGGTGGTGGTTGTAGTGTAGGGGTGGTGGTTGTAGTGTAGGGGTGGTGGTTGTAGTGTAGGGGGTGGTGGTTGTAGTGTAGGGGGTGGTGGTTGTAGTGTAGGGGGTGGTGGCGGCAGCGGAGGAAGAAGAATGGATTTGCGAGAGGAGGAAAGAGGTAGGAAGGCGGCATGTGGCAAGAGGAAGTAGGAAGCAGAAGGTATGAAACAGTGGCAAAGGCACAGTGAGCAGCAGCAGAGAGTAGTAGGAGGCAGGCAGCAGCAGGGAGCAGCAGCAGTAGGAGGCAGGCAGCAGCAGTAGGCAGGCAGAGCAGTGGAGCAGCAGTGAGGAGGCAGGCAGCGGCAGTGAGGCAGGCAGCAGCAGTAGGAGGCAGCAGCAGCAGCAGGAGGAGCAGCAGCAGCAGCAGTAGGAGCGCAGCAGCATAGAGGCAGCAGCAGCAGCAGTAGGAGGCAGCAGCAGCAGCAGTAGGAGGCAGCAGCGCAGTGGAGCAGCAGCAGCAGCAGAGGAGGCAGCAGCAGCGCAGAGAGGCAGCAGCAGCAGCAGTAGGAGGCAGCAGCAGCAGTAGGAGGCAGCAGCAGCAGTAGGAGGCAGCAGCAGCAGTAGGAGGCAGCAGCAGCAGTAGGAGGCAGCAGCAGCAGTAGGAGGCAGCAGCAGCAGGCAGAGCAGCAGGCAGCAGTAGGAGGCGCGCTGGAACAGCAGTAGCAGGCAGCAGTAGAGAAGGAGGCGGCAGCAGTAGCAGCAGCAGCAGCAGTAGGCGGCGGCGGCGGCGGCAGCAGCAGCAGTAGGCGGCGGCGGCGGCGGCAGCAGCAGCAGTAGGCGGCGGCGGCGGCGGCAGCAGCAGTAGGCGGCGGCGGCGAGCAGCAGCAGTAGGCGGCGGCGGCGGCAGCAGCACAGTGGCGGCGGCGGCGGCAGCAGCAGCGGCGTAGGCAGAGCGGCGGCGGCGGCAGCAGCAGTAGGGCGGCGGCGGCGGCAGAGCAGCAGCAGTTAGGCGGCGGCGGCGGCGGCAGCAGGCAGTAGGCGGCGGCGGCAGCAGCAGCAGAGAGCAGTAGGCGGCGGCGGCGGCGGCGGCAGCAGCAGAGCAGCAGTATGCGCGGCGGCGGCGGCAGCAGCAGCAGCACCAGTAGGAGCGGCGGCGGCAGGCAGCAGCAGCAGTAGGCGGCGGCAGCAGGCAGCAGTAGGAGGCGGCGGCGGCGGCGGCGGCGGAAGCAGCAGTAGGAGCGGCGGCGACGCAGCAGCAGCAGAGGAGCAGGCGGCGGCAGCAGCAGTAGGAGGCGGCGGCGGCGGCGGCAGCAGCAGTAGTAGTAGGAGGCGGCGGCGGCGGCGGCAGCAGCAGTAGTAGTAGGAGGCGGCGGCGGCGGCAGCAGCAGTAGGAGGCGGCGGCAGCAGCAGCGCGCAGCAGGGCAGCAGCAGCAGCAGTAGAGGAGGCGGCAGCAGCAGCAGTAGAGGCAGCGGCGGCGCAGCAGCAGCAGTAGGAGGGGCGGCAGCAGCAGTAGAAGCGCGCAGCAGCAGTAGGAGGCAGCAGGAGCGTGGCTGGCAGTGAGTTTTTTTTATATAATGTTGAGCAATTTTGCTGTGTTAATCTGTAGCTTCCGTAGCAGCCGTGGGAACCCTCGTGCCTTGCCCCCAAGGCTTCAGGGGGAGGGTTCACCAGAAAGGGTTCATGGAGGAGGGAGATTGGAAAGGGTTCAGAAGGAAGAGGTTAAGGGTTTAGGGGCTAATAAATGAGGAGGGTAGGGGATTTTGGTTATTAGGGATTTAAGGGGTAAGGGTGGTAAAGGATTTTACGGTAAGGGGATTCAGGGTGAGTTGTTTAAGGTATGAGGAGGTAAGAAGTTTTATGAGGGAAGGAGTTGGTTGGGGTTCACGAAGAGGGGGTGAGAGGGGCTTTGTGAAGAGGTAGTTTCCGAGAGGGGACGGGGTTCAAGGGGAAGAGTTGGAGGTTCATGTTAGGGGAGTGAAGGCTTCATGTTACTGGGGTGAGGGATGAATCACTGGATTGGGGTTCATGACACGAAAGGAATGAGGGGGGGGGTTCCCTGTTAAAGGTGAGGGGTTCCTGTTAGGGGTGAGGGATTCGTAGGGGTTCGTAAGGGTCAGGGGTTCACGAGTAGGGAGTGTTGAACCTTCTTCTCCCAAAATATTTTGATATTGACTATTTTTGTACCTGATGAGTTATTTAATCTAACATTAATGAGGGACGCTTCTAACATTAATGAGGGGACGCTTCTAACATTAATGAGGGGACGCTTCTAACATTAATGAGGGGACGCTTCTAACATTAATGAGGGGACGCTTCTAACATATGAGGGGACGCTTCTAACATTAATGAGGGGACGCTTCTAACATTAATGAGGGGACGCTTCTAACATTAATGAGGGGACGCTTCTAACATTGACGAGGGGGACGCTCCTAACATTGACGAGGGGGACGCTCCTAACATTGACGAGGGGGACGCTCCTAACATTGACGAGGGGGACGCTCCTAACATTGACGAGGGGGACGCTCCTAACATTGACGAGGGGGACGCTCCTAACATTGACGAGGGGGACGCTCCTAACATTGACGAGGGGGACGCTCCTAACATTGACGAGGGGGACGCTCCTAACATTGACGAGGGGGACGCTCCTAACGAGAGACTTCTAATATTAATGAGGGGACGCTAAATGTGGAGGGGTCATACAGTGTCAGGGGGATGAGAGACAAACTTGCACCAAAGTCCAGCTTGTAGACGAGCCTCTCGTGACAAAAACCGAAAATCTTACCACCAGTTACCTCTATCCTCGCGTGTCCAGCCCAGCGCTGGAGGGCGTCTATCCTCGCGTGTCCAGCCCAGCGGTGGAGGGCGTCTATCCTCGCGTGTCCAGCCCAGCGCTGGAGGGCGTCTATCCTCGCGTGTCCAGCCCAGCGGTGGAGGGCGTCTATCCTCGCGTGTCCAGCCCAGCGCTGGAGGGCGTCTATCCTCGCGTGTCCAGCCCAGCGCTGGAGGGCGTCTATCTCGCGTGTCCAGCCCAGCGCTGGAGGGCGTCTATCCTCGCGTGTCCAGCCCAGCGCTGGAGGGCGTCTATCCTCGCGTGTCCAGCCCAGCGCTGGAGGGCGTCTATCCTCGCGTGTCCAGCCCAGCGCTGGAGGGCGTCTATCCTCGCGTGTCCAGCCCAGCGCTGGAGGGCGTCTATCCTCGCGTGTCCAGCCCAGCGCTGGAGGGCGTCTATCCTCGCGTGTCCAGCCCAGCGCTGGAGGGCGTCTATCCTCGCGTGTCCAGCCCAGCGCTGGAGGGCGTCATCCTCGCGTGTCCAGCCCAGCGCTGGAGGGCGTCTATCCTCGCGTGTCCAGCCCAGCGCTGGAGGGCGTCTATCCTCGCGTGTCCAGCCCAGCGATAGACATCTGTGGTAAAATAGTCTCTTGAAGAAAATATATGTGCGTGTGAGGTAGTGTTATTGGAGACGCAGTGAGCTAGTTTATCTTGTCAGGCGAGCAAGTGGGAGAGTGTAAGGTACCCCTGGCAGCAGCCTAGTAACCACGCGCACCTCTTGTTACACAGTATCACAAATGATCCACGCAAATCAATCACAAATAAAAAATAGACAATGTTATTAGGGCAAAAGTCTGAACAGTCTCAGACCGAAATGAAAAGTATTTTGGTCAATATAATAACCATCCTAAACCTTACATTAATTATTACACACTAAATGTATTGGATAATCAGGTTCGATCCCAGGAGGTTGCTCCAATTCCTTGAATCAAGAGCCCTACACTATCAACACCTCGAGCCACCCTCCCTGGAAGGTTACTTGGTGTAAAGTATTTATTTCTTGGTGTTTGTAGTTTTTATTTCTCAGTTTTACCCTACATGTTTTTAAGTGTTTGTTTTTATCATGACTGCTGAGTGATCTCAAAAAACTCTTTAGTTCTCGAAAATTTCTTACTTAAACATAAATTTAACACCTATTATAGTCGCTCAACTCTCACTTCCAGCTGTATTAATATTAGTACCTTCTCGCATCTCACTTTTATTTTAGCTCCACAGTTATTGAAGTGTCAGTTCAACCTGACCACCACTGATTTAGCTTTGGTTCTTTAACATTTGACATACTCTAGTTCTAGCAAGCACGCTTTTTATAGCCGTGCTTTAGTCAGTGCATAAACTGATGGGCCAGGGATCGATTCCCAGGTGGGATGAGGCTTACCTACTGCCCAACTATTCATCTAGCCGTACTTAGGTGTGTTGAAGGTGGCATCCTGGTCGATGGTAGCGTACCTTAGCAGTATAAATTAGAGCTGGACATTGAGACGAGATTAAGCATGAGAACATTCAAACTGTGAATTTAAAAGCTTAAAATAAAAAAAAATTCCTGTACAACATCCAAACACATTCCAGGAACCCACCTTCAAAATTTCCTTCTTTTTATTCTATGGTAATTACATGCAGAAAAATCTGTAAAAGTTCCTTGTTCCGTGTATTAAATCTTTCCGTTACACACGAGGCTACGTTGGGCAGCGACGACCCACTGTCACCAAGGCATTTAGAAAAATGTTACAAGAGTAAGAACTATTGAGAAACACACAGGAAGGAAAATATATATGTATGACGAATGTAAGTAGAATTTAACAAGATTTTCCTGCAATCTTGAATGTTAATGAGAGTGAAGACCCGTAATCTTCCCAGAGTGCAAAATGTTTAACAGGCTTTCATCTTTTCACTCCTGGCAGGAGGGCAGTACCTCAATAGGTGGTTAACGGGAGAAACAGTTATCTTTTATGCTTTACATTTCTCAAATCGGATTAATCCTATCTAGATGTATTTTCTATTATTAAAGAACAAAAAATCACATACCGTGACTGGAACAATACACAAGTAACCCGTACATAGGAGAAAGAAGCTTACGGCGACGTTTCGGTCCGACTCGTACCATTTACAAAGTCACACTAACAGGAAAGAGTGAGGGAGCTGGTATATATAGGCGAGGGGGACAGGGACGAGACAGTGTTAGAAAAAGTAGTGTTAATGTTCGTAGTGGATAGTAGTAGCCGTAGTAGAAAGTAGGGAGAGTAGTTTTAGTGGCACAAGAGACAGGAAGGGGAGTGAAATGCGAAGGGAGGCAAAAGTAATAGCAGCAATAATAGTATTCTTTAATGTTCTTTTTCTGCTTTAATTTAAATATCCATCGATATTTACTTGATCAAGTCTTCACGTGGGTTCCGTTTTTATCCAGCAGTAGACATAGGCACGTGATAATGAAAAACACGTAAGGAAACACTAGCACATATTAGAAAACGTTTCTGTCCTGGGACCTAGATCACTTCTAACATACAGTGGTTGAAAGACATACATAGGCGGAGAGTGAGGTGTGAGTGACGCATGGTGAACCTGAAGAATATGATGTTGGGATGAGGACGGGTATACGATGACATCGCGTGACTCCTGTGTTGCTGGGTTGGTGGTGCTTTGCCTGTTTGACTATCATGTATGATAATGTTTTAGAAATTTTGTGGTTTCCAATGTTACGTTCTATTGTGTCGGTGACGGCGATTAGCCAGGCTTCTAGACACCGTCGGCGTCTAGGTCTGGTTCGGTGAGAACGAATTGTGCCTCATCCCAGTTCATCAAATGCCCCGTAGAGTCTCTGTGGAGGACACAGACGTACCTTAAATCGTCTGATTACAGGCACTTCGATGCTCGTTCAGAGCGGACCGCAAGATCTCTGCCTGTTTCGCCTACATATTTCTTGGGACAGACTCCACAGGGAATGGTGTAGACGCCTGATGTGGAAGTTAGAGGTGTGAGGCTGCGTATCGTAGTGAGGTCTTTGATAGATGTGTTTATGGTGGAAACATTTGTTACTCTTAGCCAGTGCCCGGCGAGTATTGTGGCAACATCACCACATGGGAGCACTATGAGCTGCTGAGAGGGCTGTTCCATGGGTTTGTTGAGGATAGCTTTTGCCTTGAGTCTGCAATCTCGGATTCTGTCTTGGGACAGAATTCCCTGTAGAGTCTGTCCCAAGAAATATATAGGATAAACAGGCAGAGATCTTGCTGTCCGCCTGAACGAGCATCGAAGTGCCTGTAACAGAGACGATTTAAGGTACGCCAGTGTCCTCCACAGAGACTCCACGGGGCATTTGATGAACTGGGATGAGGCACAACTCGTTCTCACAGAACCAGACCTCAGACGCCTACGGTGTCTAAAGCTTCGCTAATCGCAGCCACAGACACAATAGAACGTAACAATGGAAACCACAAAATTTCTAAAACATTAGCATACATGATAGTCAAGCAGGCAAAGCAGCACCTACCCAGCAACACAGGAGTCACGTGATCTCATCGTCTACCCGTTCTCATCCCAACATGGCATTCTTCAGGTCACCAGCGTCACTCACACCTCACTCAGGTCACCAGCGTCACTCACACCTCACTCAGGTCACCAGCGTCACTCACACCTCACTCAGGTCACCAGCGTCACTCACACCTCAGTTCACCAGCGTCACTCACACCTCACTCAGGTCACCAGCGTCACTCACACCTCAGTCAGGTCACCATGCGTCTTTCAACCTCTGTATGTTAGAAGTGATCCAAGTCCCAGGACCAAAACGTTTTCTAATAAATATGTCCTAGTGTTTGCTTACCTGTTTTTCTAAACCAACTTGTCGGTTTTTATTACCAAGGTTTATACCGCACGTGATAATACTGACAATGTTCACCAGCAGTCACTAGTTCCTATGAGGTTGTGGAGTGTGGGTCGCATCCTGTGAGCAATATCCTACAAGAGCATCCTATTGGATATCCTCCTGCGGAACATCTTATAAGCATTATCCTATATGGATCATATAAGCATTATCCTATGAGGATCCTATAAGCATTCTAGGAGAATCATCCTACGAGAGGATCCTATAATAGGATCACAAAAGTATCCCATGAGGATCCTCTACGCGGAGCATCTTGAGCATACGAGAGGAATATCATAGGATCCTGTGGAAGAGCATCCTATCAGAGACCGGAAGGATAACCAGCTGTAATAAGCTACACTATTGAACTTTCGTGGGTTATCCTGTGTGATCTTCCAGGTTAAAGTGCTCTTCAAATCTCACCAGTTCCTTCCTGCATCTTCTTCTTCCTCATCATCATCATCTTCCTCTTTATTTTATTAGTCTTTATTTTGTTTGTTTCTTTATTTTTCCTTTTATTGTTATTTTTTTGTCTAGCCTTTACTTGTTTATCACTTGTGACGTAATATTAACGTGGTTCTGAACATGTCTGAGACGTGTCTGGCTGGTTGTAAACATTCACCCCCAATCCCAACCTCACCCCCACCCCATCCAATCCTCGCCCCACTCCCACCCTCATCCCATCTTCTCCCACCCGAACCTCACCCCTCCTTCATCCACACACTCACCCCGAACCTCACCCCAGATCCCACCCCTAAACCCTCATCCCCACCTTTAAGCCACAGTCACCCCATCCCAACCTCACCCCATCACCTCTAGCACTACGCTCACCTCCCTACTCACCTCAACCCCACCTCTTTTATCATAACTCCCTTGCCCAACCCCGCCCCCTCACCCCTCCCCACCTCATCTCTCCCTACCCTACCCCCACCTCATAACCTCACCACAAGTAAAGGTTAATGTTTGTGTGTAAGTGTGGGAAGCAGCTGCAGGTGGAGCCAATTGCTGGGAAGTTACCTGCCCTCCCCCCTTAAACTCCCCCTAGCACCCCTTTAACCTTCTCTGTCACCCCCTTTGACTCCCTATAACACCCCTTTAACCTTCCCTAGCACCAAACCTTTAACTCTTTAACACCAAACTTTCCTTAGCACCTTTAAAACCTCCAATAGTGACTTTAATTCCCTTTAGCTACATTTTAATACTGCCCAGCACCTCTATAACTTCCCAGCACCTCTATAACTTCCCAGCACCTCTATAACTGCCTAGCACCCCTATAACTCTGCCTAGCACCCCTGTAACTCCCTTCACAATCCTTTAACTTTCACCTAACATGTTTTGTTATCTCTTGAATATTGATAATATATGAGAGGTAAACATTGCTTTAGTTCCCATTAGTGAATAACATAACACACTGCTGGTGGGGGGGAGGGGGAAGGAGTGCAGGGGAAGAGGGACTATAGCTACCACCACCGACACAACCGTTACCACCACCACCACTTTTACCACCACCGACACCACCTACCACCACCGATACCACCTACCACCACCACCATCACTACTACTACCACCACCACCATCACTACTACTACTACCACCACCACTACTACCACTACCATCACTACTACCACTACCATCACTACTACCACTACCATCACTACTACCATCACTACCACTACCATCACTACTACCATCACTACTACTACCACTACCATCACTACTACCACCACTACCATCACTACCATCACTACTACCACCACCACCACCATCACTACTACTACCACTACCATCACTACTACCACCACTACCATCACTACCATCACTACTACCACCACCACCACCATCACTACTACCACCACTACCACCACCACCACCACCATCACTACTACCACCACCACCACCATCACTACTCCCCCCTACCCCACCACCACCACCATCACTACTACCACCACCACCACCATCACTACTCCACCACCTACCACCATCACTACTACCACCATCACTACTACCACCACCACCATCACTACTAACCACCACCACATCACTACTACCACCACCACTCACACTACTACACCACCACGACACTACTACCACCACCACCATCACTACTACCACCACCACACACTACCACCATCACTACTACCACCAGACACCACTACTACCACCATCCACTACACCACCACCACCATCACTACTACCACCACCACCATCACTACTACCACCACCACCATCATTACTACCACCACCACTGACACTACTAAAACCACCACTGACACTACTACCACCACCACCGACACTACTACCACCACCCCCATCACTACTACCACCATCACTACTACCACCGACACCACTACTACCACCGACACCACCACCACCACTACTACCACCGACACCACCACCACCACCACTACTACCACCGACACCACCACCACCACCACTACTACCACCGACACCACCACTACCACCACCGACACCACTACTACCACCACCGACACCACTACTACCACCGACACCACCTACCCCCACCACTACTACCACCACCGACACCGCTACTACCACCACCGACACTACTGCCACCACCGACACCACTACTACCACCGACACCACCTACCACCACCACTACTACCACCACCGACACCACCACCACTACTACCACCGACACCACCACCACTACCACCGACACCACCACCACTACTACCACCGACACCACCACCACTACTACCACCGACACCACCACCACTACTACCACCGACACCACCACCACTACTACCACCGACACCACCACCACTACTACCACCGACACCACCACCACTACTACCACCGACACCACCACCACTACTACCACCACCACCACTACTACCACCGACACCACCACCACCACTACTACCACCGACCGCTCTCAGGACTGGTGGAAGTAACAATTTTCAGGAGTATTTCCGTCCAGAACAAAAATTGTGTTGTGGCGAGCTGTTCACACGGTTATTCTCACCCCCTTACCCCCTAACTCCTCCTCTTACCCCCTAACTCTCCCTCTTACCCCCTAACTCCCCCTCTTACCCCCTAACTCCCCCTCTTACCCCCTAACTCCCCCTCTTACCCCCTAACTCACCCCTCTTACCCCCTAACTCACCCCTCTTACCCCCTAACTCACCCCCTTACCCCCTAACTCACCCCCTTACCCCCTAACTCAACCCCCTTACCCCCTAACTCCCTTACCCCTTAACTCATTCCCTTACTCCCTAATTCACCTCCTATCTCCCCTTTTTCTCCCACAACCCCTACCCATTAATACCTTACTTTTCTTATACCCCTATTACCTTTCCTCTTTATTTCGCGCGCATGTACACGCTCATGCCTGCTTACACGCACATATGTGACACACACACACACACGGGGCCAGGGGCCAGGAGCTGCTTCACGCACGGAGGGCCCGGGTTCAATTCCCGGCGGGGCCTAAACATTTCGAAGTGTTTCGTTACACACACACACATACATACATACATACAACAGGCCTAGTGTCTAATCGACATGTGCCTAGGACAAAATGGTAACTAACACACACAGATATACACACACACACGGGGCCAGGAGCTATGAATCGACCCCTGCAACCACAACTAGGTGAGTACACACAGGACCAGGCAGAACTACAGAGGGATCTGGACAGGCTGCAGGCCTGGTCCAGCAACTGTCTCCTGGAGTTCAACCCCACCAAGTGCAAAGTCATGAAGATTGGGGAAGGGCAAAGAAGACCACAGACGGAGTACAGTCTAGGGGGCCAGAGCCTACAAACCTCACTCGAGGAAAAGGATCTTGGGGTGAGTATAACACCGGGCATATCTCCTGAGGCGCACATCAACCAAATAACTGCTGCAGAATATGGGTGCCTGGCAAACCTAAGAACACCATTCCGACATCTTAAGGAGTCATTCAGGACCCTGTACACTGTGTACGTTAGGCCCATACTGGAGTATGCAGCGCCAGTTTGGAACCCTCACCTAGCCAAGCATGTAAGGAAACTAGAGAAAGTGCAAAGGTTTGCAACAAGACTAGTCCCGGAGCTAAGGGGTATGTCCTACGAGGAGAGGTTAAGGGAAATCGACCTGACGACACTGGAAGACATGAGAGATAGAGGGGATATGATAACGACATATAAAATACCGAAAGGATTCGACAAGGTGGACAAACAGAATGTTCCAGAGGTGGGACACAGCAAAAAGGGGTCACAGTTGGAAGTTACTCAGATGAACCACAGAGATGTTAGGAAGTATTTCTTCAGTCAGAGTTGTCAGGAAGTGAAATAGTCTGGGAAGTGATGTAGTGGAGGCAGGATCCATACATAGCTTTAAGGAGAGGTATGATAAAGCTCATGGAGAGGGTAGAGTGACTGCGGGGTCAGGAGCTGTGACTCGACCCCTGCAACCAGAACTAGGTGAGTACACGCACAGAGACGCGCGCACAGAGACGCGCGCACAGAGACGCGCGCGCACAGACAGACGCGCGCGCACAGACAGACACGCGCGCACAGACACAGACAGACACGCGCGCGCACACAAACCTATGACTAGCGTTTCGACACCTCAGCAAGGAGTCATTCAGGCCCATTTTGGAGTATGCAGCACCAGTTTGGAACCCACCCCTAGTCAAGCACGTCATGAAATGATAGAAAATGCAAAGGTTTGCAACAAGACTAGTCCCGGAGCTAATAGGGTATGTTCTACGAGGAGAGGTTAAGGGAAATAGACCTGACGACACTGGAGGACAGGAGAGATAAGGGGGATATGATAACGACATATAAAATACTGAGAGGAATCGACAAGGTGGATAGAGACAGGATGTTCCAGAGATGGGACACAGCAACAAGGGGTCCCAGTTGGAAGTTGAAGACTCGGATGAATCGCAGGGATGTTAGGAAGTATTTATTCAGTCATGGAGTGTTCAGGAAGTTGAATAATCTAGTGTGATGTAGTGGAGGTAAGAGCCATACGTAGCTTTAAGAAGAGGTATGATAAAGCTCATGGAGCAGGGAGTGGACGTACGTAGCATTGAAAATTGGGTTGAGCAAATATTATGTAAGTGGGACGGATTGTGAAGGACCTGCCTAGTATGGGCCAACAGGCCTGCTGCAGTGTTCCTCTTTTCTTATGTTCTTATGAAGAGGCGTGGGCCAAGAACTGCGAATCGACCCCTGTAACCACAAATATAGGCGTGTACAGATAGGCGAGTACGTACACACACACACCTAGTAGCCATCAGCGAAGAGGCGGAGCCAGGAGCTGTGAATCGACCCCTGCATCCACAAATAGGCGAGTACAATCTCCTCTTCCCTCTACATCACTCCCTGTGTATATACCCTTTTAAGGGAAGCAAGTTACAGAGGGTTTAATTAGGGCAGCGTGCGACCCCTGCGTCCGGTGTTAGAGACCAGAAACACTATAGTCACCCCTCCCTCACGACTTCCTTCCGTTTTCTATACGACACTGGGAAGACTAAAGTATTTGTGGAAATTGTTGTGGAGCGGCCCTGGGGGATAGGTAAGTAGGCATTGATGGTTGAGTAGGTACTGAAGATGGGTAGGTTTAGGTAAGTAGGTATTGAAGGTTGAGTAGGCAAGTAGGTACTGAGGTTGTGTAGGTAAGTAGGTACTGATGGTTGAGCAGGTACTGAGGTTAGCTAGGTTGTGTAGGCAAGTAGGTACTGATGGTTGGGTAGGGTGTGAAAGATGGGTAGATAATTGCATGGATAGGTAAGGTAGGAAGGGTGGATATAAGTGGGAAGGGGATAAAGGGTTGGGGTGGAGGTAGAAGAGAAGCTGAAGAATTTGAGATTGGGAGGGGAGAAAATAGGGGGTATGGAGGCAGGGGTGTATTTAGAGGTAAGGGTGGCTGTGTGTGGTAAGGGAATAGTTAAGGGGTGATTAGAAAAATAGGGGGTGTGGAGGCAGGGGTGTATTTAGGGTAAGGGTGGCTGTGTGGTAAGGGGGATAGTTAAGGGGTGATTGTGTAATAAGGTATGGTTGTGTGTATGTGGATGTTCTAGGAGGTTGGGAATGATTGTAAGTGGTATGGGATGATTGTAGGTGGTAGGGGATAATGACTTTTGAACACCATTAGTCAGGGAGGAATATTCAAAGCCTATTCTGTTTTGTACCCAGCAGATACAAGTACACTTGGAAATTCTCGGAAGAGTTGGGTGTGTTCCATTGACTCACCTGGTTGGTAGGCATCGTGAAACTGAACAAAGACTGGTGCCGCGTGTGGGGGTGATACTCGGTACTTCAGGTCACACAGGAGCCACACAGCGTTTTACAGGATCCAGTCTTGAATATCAACTCAGACTCGAATGCGCACGAATCCATAGCAAACTTAAATCAAAACTGGAACGGCCTTTGTTTTCTATGCGTCTCTCACCGTCTTCCTTGCCCTTCCTTACCGGGGCTCTGGTTAGTGTCAAGTATGCACCAGCAAGAGAATTAACGATGCAGTAACTCAACCCGTCATTGTACGCACACTTGTATTTTCCTTGAACACAAGATCGTCGCAAAAACAACGTTGACATTACAATGTTGACGTCAGGATTTTGCTTTCCTCCTCTGGTGTGTCCGGCGGTTCACATATTAAGTGCTGATTTCACTCTGATGTATTTTATTTAATGGTGTTAATATTTGAGAATTGGTTAAATTTGCTTAATTGATGCTACTCTAATCGAAGTTGGTTTCAGCAGATAAATTAAAAACACCAGCCAACTGCTGCACCTTCCTCTTGCTCCAGTATACAAATCTCAGTCTCCATGCCTCTGCTTTAGGCTAAGGGACTGATCACCTTCAATCGCGGCTAAGGGGCTGACCACCTTCATTTAAGACTGAGAAGCTCAACATCACAGATTTTCCGCTTCACGTTTTCGTCAGAACAGCTTTAATGACAAGTTATCAATGATGTACCATGCAAAAAAGGGGATTGATAGAAAAGACATGTATGCATGTCGGTGGAGGAGTACTCGGTCGGTGGTGGAGTACTCGGTCGGTGGTGGAGTACTCGGTCGGTGGTGGAGTACTCGGTCGGTGGTGGAGTACTCGGTCGGTGGTGGAGTACTCGGTGGTGGAGTACTCGGCTCACAACCTCAGGGTCTGGGATTTTATTTCCAGCTAGGAACGAGAATCTTTGTACCTGCTGCCCTGCTCACCAAGCAGTAAATAGGTGTCTGAATGTTGAGTGACATCCTGAAGGGTGGTGGTAAACTTTAGGTCTGAGCTGAAATGAGCTGAGTTAGGATAATGACTTTTAATTTGTAAATAAGCTGACATACGACAATAGCTCCTAGTATATTAATGAACTTGAAAGAAATTTGTTCTGACATGAGGTAGGATAACAGCTATTAACCTGTATATGAGCTTAGGTAGGACCACAGCTTCCAGTCTTTGAATGAGCTAAGACAGAATTGCTTCTGGTCTGTAAATGAGCTGAGGTAGGATAACTTAGCCTGTTAGTCGTGAAACACAAACATGTGAATATTCCCCGTGTCACAGTGATAATACTCCATGTTAATCGGCAATGTAGGTTGCCGTAACTACCACTTACAGCGCTTCAACCACAGCGGAAGTGACAAACAATATGCGAGTATTTACCACTTAAGGGACAGTAACAGTGACACAGTAACACGAGAAGGAAGATGACTGAAGCACAATGGATGGTGAAAGTGATATTTGCCGTAACTTCTTCCACTCTCCACCTGCATATCGTTCATCTTAATATTATATTCATGGGTAAGCGTAGGCGTCTGGGGATTGGGAGGTGGTAATACTCGAGCCGAGGAAGAGGATGACAGCTGAAATTCTTTGGATCAAGTCTCGCACCAGCATCTATAGGTTACACTAGGACGGCTCACTTGCCAGGTTCCATTGAGATAGTCGAGGTTTTATTACTGAATTAATGACCTTTTATTACTGGTTTTAATGACCTTTTATTACTGGTTTTAATGACCCTTTATTACTGGTTTTAATGACCTTTTATTACTGGTTTTAATGACCTTTTATTACTGGTTTTAATGACCTTTTATTACTGGTTTTAATGACCTTTTATTACTGGTTTTAATGGCCTTTTATTGCTGATTTTAATGGCCTTTTATTACTGGTTTAATGGCCTTTTATTACTGATTTTAATGACTTTATTACAGAATGAATGACCTTTTATTGCTGAATGAATGACCTTTTATTACTGAATGAATGACCTTTTATTGCTGAATGAATGACCTTTTATTACTGAATGAATGACCTTTTATTACTGAATGAATGACCTTTTATTACTGAATGAATGACCTTTTATTACTGAATGAATGACCTTTTATTACTGAATGAATGACCTTTTATTACTGAATTTAAGTAATAATAAGTTAAAAATTTCTGACTGGAAAAGCGCTCGATAACTCTCGACTTTGCCAAACATGTGACCAGTCTCAGGTGCTCTTGAAGCCCTGCCCGAGAACAGAGTTCACTGCTAACTGCCTGTTCAACCAGGCTGTGGCCGCCAGAAAACCACAAGTCTTCATAGTCGTCATTCTGTCACCTAGCACTTGATGTAGGTGCTTAACACTTTACACTCGTGTTATGCTGCATCTCCGACAAGCAACATTGCAATAATGGCACACAATACCGTCAAGTTGGTGTAGACACAAGTGCAACACCTAGGTATCTTTAATTTGAATTAGACATGTATGCAACACCCGGGTATCTCATTTTGAAGACTTGGAAATACAAATAATATCCAGGTGTTGCACACGTGTCTAATTCTCTGCACTGCCTGGCATGCATGTCCAGGATGTACCACACAGAAAGCACCTTCTCATTTCTCTATGTTCATTCCAGCCAGAGATGACCTTTGACCTAGTGCTGGGCTGGCGTGGGATGAACTATTGGCAGCAGAAACACAAACACAACCTTCCGAGAAGACAATTAGATATTTGCCAGGCTTACTACACAGTAGCATAGTGGATATATGTATATATATATATATATATATGTCGTGCCGAATAAGTAAAATTGGTCAGTTAGCAATAACTCGTTTAAAATTAAGTCCTTTCTAAAATTTTCTCTTATACGTTTAAAGATATATATTTTTTTTCATTTATGTTAATGTAAAAATTAATAATTTTGTACCAAAAGAACCTTGGAAAACTTACTTAAACTTATTATAACAAGCGCAATTTAATTTAGCCTAATCCAACTAAATATATTTTAGATAAATTTACAATAATTTAATAAACAAACAATGAAATATTTTTTTTTCGTTAGGTTCAGAATGATTTTTGCGAAATTTATTGCATGCCCAAATTTTCGCTTGCCTTATTCGGCAAGAAGAGCGTTGCTATTGAAGCTAGAATAGCAAGTTTTACCTATTCGGCACGACACACACACATACATATATATATATATATATCAGTTCAATATTTGTTCGCTTCATTATACCAAATATAATTTGTAACTTGTAATGGTAAACCATATACTATATTATTCCAGTAAATTCGTCAGTACTCCTGCACCACGCCCCGTATACCCACAATTCCAGCAGTATAAATTATTCTAGATTTATAACTATATATACATACACCTGGTCACAGACCGGGCCGCGGGGGCGTTGACCCCCTAAACCCTCAACAGGTATGCACATTACTAGATATACCGTATAATAGATTAGAATTTAGTTTATACACACAAAGATGTGTATATCTGAGATTTTAATCCATGTTTTGGGATTCAACTATTCGTGATTGGTGGAGCACAGGTGGCATGTAGTCAACTCTCGTGTAGTCGATAGGTTTGAAACCCGACAAACTAGCCAATACGAATAATCCCGTGGTTTGTATGGTAATGTAATTATGTATGGGATCACTCCTGTGTCTTGGCCCACCGGCTCAAGGATTGGCCCAGCTGGTGGTTTACGCGCTGGCCTGCAGTTTAACGACTCGCCACGAGTTCAAACCCCACCCGTACCGTGGTTTAATTATAACTTAGAGTGTTCTGTGTGTCATTGTTCTAATGCAGGTTATTTCTTTACAGGACAGTTAAGCGTCACAAAGGTAAGTGTTGGCTGCAGCGTCTCGGAGTAGTTAAGCGCCACACGGATAACGTGAGTACCAGTAAGAATTTCTACGTATTGAAATATTGTTTTACAGTGCCTGGAGCAGCTCGTGGGGTCCTGTCCGTGGCATGGCAGGCACTGCCCTTTAGCATGGCAGGCAATGCCCGGTTTCCTACTATTCACGTACTGAACCTGGTTGTTATGCAAATGTTCTGAATATTACGACAATATTAAAACTTTGCATTATCTCACAGTATTGCCCCAGTGAGGTATTTCACACCCAGAGAGAAAGAATTGCTCTTGTGTGTGGGGGGGGGGGAAGTAAAAGTTATAAACGAGCCTACGTTATTAAAACCCACAAGAAACGAGTTTACAATTTTGCACTGGTTGTCAGCACAGGCGTCTCTTAATACATGGGCCGGTTTCCTCGCGGATTCTCTCTCGTTGGGTAATTAGGATTAGTAATGAGGCTACCGACCTGTCAAATCTTATTTCAGATGTCTTTATGTAAATTGTAATATATATTTTTTCATTTTTTACTTTCCAAAAAAACGTTGCCACAATAAAATCTCGCATTAGTTGCATCTATGTCCATTTACCAAACACTGTATCAGGTGTTGTAAGTAGGTGTCTTGTCAACTCACCTACGTCTGTTAAATATTATACTTGCTACTGATTTTTTTTTATATCAAGCGATGCCGCTTCAGAGCGCACAAAAACGATGCATTTTACTCCCAGAAACAAATATATTTTATAAACAGTATTTCAGAGTGGCGTCAACAAAGTTAATACCGTTCACAACAAATATGTTGGTCATGATTACTGTTTCCTGGGGAAATTTACTTTCCAGGAAGAACATGTCAATAAATTTATCATTGAATTTCTTAGAAATTTAAAAACAAGGTTTAAAGAATTAAAAACAAATTTACACTGATTTTTTTTGTTTTGCGATGAAATACGTTTAATCAGCCCACTTGCGTACATGCTGATGGTCACATTTCTGTTTTATTGAAAACTAGATAAAATTGTTTAAGTCAAGAACTCTCGAAGCTCTTCAAAGGTATATCAAAGGAAAGAGTTACTTTGTCACGTCAATGCAGAGGTGGATCACCAATCACTGTTTCCAGCCACGTGAGTTTGCTCAATAGCACACTTCTGTCTCAGTGATTCCAGAGGCCCAGTTTTGTCGCCGTATCCTTAAGGAGTGGTGGACCCGGTGGGCCCAACAGATAAACAACAATTTGTGCAGGACGTGGGTATTGATTTTCCTTCAACACAAATAACCAGTTTGTTGCAGATCTTTCACACGGCTACCTGTTGTCTGCTGCTGCTGCTGCTCTGTACTTGTGGTGTCCAGCTAAGGAACACATTCTACTTGCTGATGCTGTTGGCCTTTTCGCTTAGTTCGTGGTTTTTATAATTACCTGGGTGCCTCTAGGGATCTCAGGACATATTTAAGTCTCCTTTTAACTCTGTTTAGTAGTTTTTAAATGATAAGGATTATTTAAATTTCATGTGATAGTATTTATTTTCGGTGCGGGTATTGCTTGAGTTAATAGGTTTATTTTTTATATTTTTATTTTGATTGTTACTTTTTGTTGTATTTATTTTTTATTTCCAAGAACGCTAAGTGATCTCTCGGGTCAGAGCACTCTTCCAGTGTCATTCTTCCTTCCAGCGACGTGGACCGCTGCTGCTGCTTGTAGCGCGGCCCCGGGGTCAACATTGAATTAGAAATACCTTGCAGAACATGTTATTGTTGCGATAACGTTTCACTCTATTGGAGCTTGAAAAAGCCCTACACAAAGCGAAACGCTGTCCCAGTGAAAGTTTGCTTTGTAACGTGTAGTGTCTTTTTAATATTGTTAGAAGTAATCGCTTTGGATCTTCCCCTTCCCCCTGCGTGTATCGTGAATACCGGGAGGGAGGCTGACATGACATCCTCCCCACCAACGTTTTGGTACCGGGAGGGAGGCTGACATGACCATCTCCCCACCAACGTTCTGGTACCGGGAGGGAGGCTGACATGACATCCTCCCCACTAACGTTTGTACCGGAGGAGGCTGACATGACATCCTCCCACTAACGTTTTACCGAGAGCGACATGCTCTCCACCAACGTTTGTCTGAGGAGCGACTACATCCTCCCACCAACGTTTTGATACCGGGGGAGGCTGACATGACATCCTCCCCACCAACGTTTTGGTGCCGGGAGGGAGGCTGACATTGACATCCTCCCCACCAACGTTCTGGTTCTCATCTCTTTTTTGACTCCATGTTTTCTCGTATGCTCTACGTATTATGCACTTAAACTGGTAAATTAGTGTGGAGTCAGATTTTGTAATGTGCTATAGGTTAGCATAGATTAAATGTTAATTATGTCTTAGTGCTGACGTCTTAAGTTTACTGGAATCTTGGCTGGAGATAGTGAATTAATGTGCAATACGTTGATTTCTCTGCAACACGGACATACGTAACAAATCCCCGAGAAAGGCGACTGTTGAACAAATTTCACATAGAATGGCTGGCAAAATGCTGGTTAAATACTTTACCAGCAGTCTCTCGCGTTGTACAAGAAGTAGACTCATTTTGGAGGTGGTGTAGGTAAGGTAGGCCGGTGTACTCGTAGCGTCCCACACTCCAGAGACGTAATCACGTTACCAATATTGATACGACTTTCTGGACGTTGCATTGTACTTTTTACTTACACTGCAACGATGATTTTGCGAGAAATGTGATGCTTATTTTATGAACTTTGTACTGACTGTTTACGAAATTTGCAGTGCTCAGCCTTGCAGTTTTCATTTTACGAAAATTCGCATTTGTGACCATTCCAATGCTCGTTTTGTTAATGCGAACATCACAACGATCATTGCGACGAAAACCGTGATAATTCAGTGGCATCAGCTTCCGCTGACAGTTTTGTGTGCAGTATTAAATTAAAAAAATCGGACTGGGCCGCGGGGCGCTGACCCCCGGAACACCCTCCAGGTATACTCCAGGTACGTAGACTGAAGATTTAATGAATATCAAATAAAAAAAAAAGAGCCCCCTTTTTTATCAAAGTATATTAATACCATCTTTATTTTGCACCAGCATACAGGTTGTTTAAACAAGAAACTAAAGAAGGATGCAACATGTAGGGGTCATGGATTATGGATCAATACTTTTTTTTGTTTAAATCCATACTGTGAACATCCAAGTAGGGAACCATTTTTTTAATTTTCGAATAACGTCAGTGAATGTATAATAGTGGTTCAGTATTTTCTTCAAGTTTTATACATGTTCGACTACACTGTATCTGCTGGCAGCAGGTTGAAGTGTGTTGGACCACACGCTGATGTTTGCAGTTTTCACGGTACTTGTGGCTGCCCTACTTTTCACTAGGCTTATTCTACACTTCCATGTATCTCACTCCAGTAAGTCATGGTATTGTTTAGATTACGGGACCAATCCCTCAAATATTTTTCATGTAGGTATTATCAGGTATTTCTCGCTCTCCGCCGTTCCTCTTGGTACATATGTACTCTGAGGCGTTCCCAGTAGTTAGTATATAATGAACTCCATGTGGAGAGAAAAGGACTTCGGTACATTTTCCAGCTCTGGTGTGTCTTCTACGTGAAGGTTTCTGTGAACACTTGAGAACACAAGTGATTGAATTGTATTAATATTGGTGTAACTTGTGTTGTGAAAGGTTCTCATAATCCACCTCATCCCCACCTGTGTTTCATTCTCTTGGTTTTGTTCTCTAAAAGACTGATCATCTGAAAATGTTATTCCAGGTGTTTCACGCGTTATTTTTCTGTCACATGGTCGAAGAGAACTTTAAATATATGAAAACATTATTATTTTATTTTTTTTTGGGGGGTTAAAATTTCTCGTTTTTGGTTCTTACAGGAGGAGGGAGGGGGTACCCTTGATAAAGATCTTGATTCGAGAAATTAAATCCGCCCTCCCTATATGCCGATCAAATCTGATATTCTGCCATTTCCCGGGCGCTGTGTAATACCTACGGATTTAGCGCTTCCCAGTGAATGTAATGTTAACTTAGGTACCTTCATCATATGTAATAAATTTAAAAAAAAATTATAACCATAAAAAAAAAGATGTGAATGCATTACCTTGAACTGCATAGACTAAACATTAACATATTCTTTCAGTGTTACTAGGTAGTGATTTTTTTAAATACCTGGGAGGGATTTAAGATTTTCTTTAAATTGACAAGGTCAGCAAGGTCATCCTGGCACCTCGTGACCTTATCTTACCAGGAAGCGACAATTTAAATCTCCCGAAAGAGATCTAATGTTCTTCGTAGAATACGATGCGGAAGACGGAATAAGTTAAGGCATTTAAAAAAAACGTCAAGTGGCTGCCAGTGGCGTCTTCAAGTCCTGATAACCTTGTTCTTAAAGCGTCTCCACCGCGTTCACCGAGGTCTCCCAGTACATCCCGGTATCTCACCAGGTCAAGATAACCTGGGTATAGACAGTCGGACGAATGGGCCTCTTGTTATCTGCCTTTTCCATGATAACTTGGTTATTGACCAAGGCGCCTCCTTTTCTCTCTTTCCCACACACATATATTCAGGAAGTACTAAAGACCGGAAGCTCCCCCTGACCTCTTCAAGACACATTCCCTCCATCTTACTCTCTGGTCAGGTCAAGCGGGGTCAGGTTGGCGTGCTAATGTGAGGGTCGTGTGAGGTGACCAGTGATTTTCCTGGTCACGTGACACCAGAGGGGGAAGAGGGTCAATGAGATACGGGATGGTGACAGGAGTTAGGTTTTTTTTCTAAATATACTTGAAATGACCTACTAAAATTGTGTTATCCAGATGAAGAATATTACAGTAGGCCTTCTTACACCCACCCATTAAGTCTTGCCAAGAAACAGTGCGGTAGGTCTACTCGGTCCTGGCTGCCTTCTAGAGGGACTTGGACAGATACTTAAGTCAGTACCCGATCAGCCAGGTTGTGGTTCTTACGTTGGACTACGGCGTCCAGCAGTAACAGCCTGGTTGATCATGCCCTGATCCACCGGCAGACCTGCTAAAGAACTGGGCTCCGGGGGCGTTGACCCCCGGAACACTCGGGTAGACTCCAGGTAGTTAGGCCCCATTCACGGCAGGCCATACTCACACCCTCCCATTCACGGCGGGCCCTACTCACACCCTCCCATTCACGGCAGGCCATACTCACACCCTCCCATTCCCACTAGTGAGTCAGTTACCCAATTTATTTTAATGTTATTCAGCATATTCACGATTATGAAGATTGTATCCAATACCTACAAGATGACTTTAGACACCCGTGTACTAGTTGAATATCTTTGTTTCCGAAACTTTTCCCCTACACAGTGGGCTTCTTCCATCTGATACAGAGGTGACTAAATATGGAGACACCAGAATGTCACTACTTACACCCGCACATTCCTGCCAGTGAATCTAAACACATTATCAATGTCACTTGACATATTTTTCGATTGACCCAGCGTGTTAAATGTGTCACCCGTCATAGACAAGTCACTACCAAAGTAGTATTAAATGTATTAAACACGTCCCTCAATATATTCGCTAATTCATTCATCCCACCATGAGGCTTCCCGGATAAGAGTACTTACTGTCTTGAGTTTGCTAGGTATCCCCTGAAAGGGAATAACTACAGTAGTTGGTGTATTTTTTCTTCCTCCAAGATTTCTCTGGTGCCTTGATTACCTCTTCTGACCTGAAGTATCACTTGAGGCCAATACTGGCTTGGTAGATTGATAAAACATGGCAGACAAGTTCAGATTTCAAGGGAGTCAGGTTAAAAAAAAAGGTCAGTATAGTGTGAGAGGGGGGGTTAGGAAAGTCTCAGTGTAGTGAGGGAAAGTCTTGATACCCTACGTGCCCAACAGGAACACGCTCCCTTGCCTCCCTCAATGCCATGCTCATACATCCTGAAGCCGTGTCGTCTTCTCTGGTCACATACACTTCCGGTGGGACACGCGACTTGACCTGACCCCCCAACGACTAGACCTGACCCCCAACGACCTGCCCTGACCCACAACGACCCTTTAAGTTTACTCCACTATTGAAAAAATAAAACACGCTTTTCCTATATAATTACTGTAGGCGCATTTACAATTAATCACATTTACAATTAATGATTAATTTACAATTAATCACATTAATTGTAAATGTGATCGACAAAATGCTCCTAAAAAATGCATAATGCTATTTAATTTTGAATATAATATGTAAACAGCATTTACAAAACAGAACCAGTTATGCGAGCCTTACGAGGGGAGGCAGGTAAGGAGATGCGCTAATCTCCCGCATTAACATCCTGGGTGGGATGAGCGGGTGAAGCTGCGGCCACGGGTGGTGGTGAAAAGTGGAATGTCACCCTGGACGTGGAATGCATGGAGGGCCAGTGTGGAGCGAAAGTTGAAAGTAGGGAATTCTTCGATTCACAAGAGAAAGGACCTTGGCTCAATCCTGGGCTAGTCGAGACTTGGGGAAATTTCCTAATACCTTCTGCCTCTCTGTTAACGAAACAGTAAACAGGTACCCAGGAGATAGCTGACTGTCGTGGGAAGAGGACTAAAGAATCCCAACATAAATAGGATCCGCTGCATAATTTTCTTGGGTTATCCTGGAACACTAAGCCTCCGGGGTTAATAATAAGAAAGATTCAATCCCCTGTAATTCGTAAGGGAGAAACCGTGCATTCCACACCGTGCCACTGTTCCACCTGGTTACCGCTGCTATAGGAAGTATCACCACAGGGACTGGGGGGGATCATAACATAATCTATCATACAGCAGGACTTCTGCGATCACGTGACCCGCATCCTGCAACCTGATAGGCTCACTATCGCTACCCTCGACCAATCATATCTCCTATACTCACAAGATATATCCAAATATATCCCAGTTATTGTCAAACGCCAGAGGGTAACTTCGCTATTACAGTAAATAGTTATCCAGTCAAATACACTGGAACAATGTAAATATAAGATATGCAGTAGGGTAAATTGTTAATCCATGTTAATCCCACACCTCCGCCTGCTCGTGTGCAGGGGATTAGTTACGTGTCCGGGATTTAAGCCAATTTTTTGGCGATTTAAGGTAATGTGAGATGCTTGGGGAGGTTGGTGTGTACTCACGAGGACCGCCAGCTTTGTACTCTGTATGAGTACTACCGAGTCGTAGTCTAGGTCAGGATTCCATACAGCACTGACGTGTAGTCTAGGACAGTATCCCCTACACCACTGACTTGTAGTCTAGGACAGTATCCTACCCACTGACTTGTAGTCTAGGACAGTATCCTCACCACTGACTTGTAGTCTAGGGCAGTATCCTACACCACTGACTTGTAGTCTAGGACAGTATCCTACACCACTGACTTGTAGTCTAGGACAGTATCCTACACCACTGACTTGTAGCTGACAGTATCCTACACCACTGACTTGTAGTCTAGACAGTATCCCCTACACCACTGACTTGTAGTCTAGGACAGTATCCCTACACCACTGACTTGTAGTCTAGGACAGTATCCCCTACACCACTGACTTGTAGTCTAGGACAGTATCCCCTACACCACTGACTTGTAGTCTAGGACAGTATCCCCTACACCACTGACTTGTAGTCTAGGACAGTATCCCCTACACCACTGACTTGTAGTCTAGGACAGTATCCCCTACACCACTGACTTGTAGTCTAGACAGTATCCTCACCACTGACTTGTCGCAGTATCCACCACTTCAGGAGTTCCACCACTGACTATTAGAAATAACATGGTCTAGGCTAACCCTTTAGTAAATTTCCCCTACACCACTGACTTGTAGTCTAGGACAGTATCCCCTACACCACTGACTTGTAGTCTAGGACAGTATTCCCCTTACAAGCACCACTGACTTGTAGTCTAGGACAGTATCCCCTACACCACTGACTTGTAGTCTAGGACAGTATCCCCTACACCACTGACTTGTAGTCTAGGACAGTATCCCCTACACCACTGACTTGTAGTCTAGGACAGTATCCCCTACACCACTGACTTGTAGTCTAGGACAGTATCCCCTACACCACTGACTTGTAGTCTAGGACAGTATCCCCTACACCACTGACTTGTCTGTCAGTATCCACACACTACTAACTAGTACTCTAGGGGAGTTTCCCCACTCCCATTATTAGTGAAATCTAGCTAATGGAAGTTAGGCTAACCCATGTAGGGTAGGTATAAAAGTTTTCTTAAGGACAGACTCCTAATGGTGAACATGAGATCGAAACTGTCAGTGACAGAAATGTTCACTCATATCTTGTTAACTTGTTCAGCAGGCTGACTACACTGCTGTGTATGTGTTTGCATTGTGTATTGTATGTGCTTTGTGTATTTATGCAGAACAAATAGTTTATTTGGACAACATTTCGCTCATGATGTACCTGCACTCTGAGCGACACGTTGTCACATTAATGTCCTATATTCCTGCCTCCATGTGAACACCTGTCGACGTTACTTAAACTGCACTAAAAAGTGTACATTAATAAATTATCTTTTTTTTTTTAAACGATTAGAAGAATTTGTGATTGAAGACGCCGGAGCGAACTCTTCGCTCGTTTAAAAATGAACCCATTTCGTCCTGGGACCTTGTTTACGCCATCAGTTTTGTGGCGGCGGCGGCGACTGATACTGCCTGACAGGTGTTTATACAGGTATTGTACAGGGCCACATTAATCCTCCCCACACACATGCATATCAATAAACATAAGCAACCAGAATTTTTGGTATAATACATGTTTCCCTTGCCTTTTTTTTTTTTACCTATTTTCGAAAACTATATTTTTTTCAGTTCCTAAGAATGTGACACCATTTTTCATTATGTTCTTCATTTCACATAATCATGAATTTCACATAATGCGGTTTTCAGGAACAATACCACCATGGTTTGTGGGATTCTAACGTCCTGTATTTGCGATTTTATTAATGGTGGTAGTATTTTTTTTTACTGTTTATAACTTTGATGTTCTTGTGTTTTATTGCCTAGATCTCTGAATTGCTAAGCTGCTCAAACCCCGCCACCACTATAGTGGTGGCGGGTTTGAGCGGCTTAGCTTGACTAAGAACCCAACCAACTCCATCTTTTGATTTAAAGAGCGAGGATTTTTTCCCACATTCGTCTAAATTTACTCACGCTTCTGGCCAGTGGCCCTGAACGGTTCATGGACGTGAATTACAGATTATGGAAAATGGATTTTGAGTAGTTTTAGTCGCAAATTTATGTAATGTATGAGTGAATTTGTCACAACAGTAACAAGCTGGTATTGATAGTGTGAAGGTGATGACATTAAGCTAAAGGTTCTAGTAATCGGTAAATTATTTAAGGACAACCCAGGACAAAGTACTCATCGGATCTTAAACCTACTTAACTACACTTTGTGCTCATCAGAATCACTATTTACTTGTTCAGTCGAAGCACATTTACACTGTTCCATCATTCCACTGTTTCATCAGATTGACCATTTCACTGTTCATCATTCCACTGTTCTATCAGAACAACCATTTTACTGTTCTATCAGAACAACCATTTTACTGTTCTATCAGAACGACCATTCCAATGTTCCATCCTTGTTTATTTTAATCAATGCCACTGTAGACCAGTTGAGAGACAACACAATAATACATCAGGGGGATCACCAACAAACCCCTGGTTGTCTTCAAGCAGGCACTGGACAGGCACCTAAAGTCTGTACCTGACCAGCCAGTCTGTGGTTCGTACTTTGGACTGCGTGCGGCCAGCAGTAACAGCCTGGTTGATCAGGCTCTGATCCAACATGAGGCCTGGTCACAGACCGGGCCGCAGGGGCGTTAACCCCTGGAACTCTCTCCAGGTATACTCCAGGTTCCGTCTTTCCACTGTTCCACCAGAACGCCCATGCCACTGTTCCATCATTCCACCAGAACGCCCATTCCACTGTTACACCAGAACGCCCATTCTACTGTTTCATCATTCCACTGTTACACCAGAGCGCCCATTCTACTGTTCGATCATTCCACTGTTACACCAGAATGCCCATTCCACTGTTCCATCATTCCAATGTTACACCAGAACGCCCATTCCACTGTTCCATCATTCCACTGTTACACCAGAACGCCCATTCCACTGTTCCATCATTTCATTGTTCCACCAGAATGACCATTCCACTATTACATCAGAGTTACTTTTCCATCCACCACCATTCCATCAGAGCTACCTCCCCTCCCCTCCTTCCAATGTTCCACCTCGGCTACCACCCCACTCCCCCTGCTCTCCATTGTTCCAGTGCTCTCTCTCTATTTTCCCCCCTTTCAACACGTTTCCACCAATGCACTATTCTTCCCCCTCCCACCATTGGTGCGACCGTCGCCTCTTTCACCTGTCAAACCACTGCATTGTTCCTATCCCTCTTCCCGATAACCGTTCTCCAGAACAGTAACATATTGACGTTTACTGTCGACATTATATTTCGGGTTCCTCAGTTCCACCATCGCTCGCCTTTTAGGAAGGTCTGACACGCACTTTTTTTTTTTAAGTACATAGACTATAATTGCTACGCAAGTAGTTGTTTTGTATCTATTTTCAGGCCATGGGAGACTTCACTTTTGACCTTTAATTGATCTCAAGGTTACGAGATGTCACTAGACACGAGTACAAAGATGGTGCCAGTAGGTGTGAGTACAAGGATTATCTCTCTCTCTCTCCACTACGCAAGTCTCTCATTCCAGATGTGCTCATGCTGACAGATGACATTACACTATGCAAGTGAACCAACCTCTGTGATTATAACGTTTGACAGTGTACTGTCAGAAGCAAGTATGGACAGAAGCCAAACCTGGACTAAGATTGATGAACAGAAAATCATGTATGATAGCCAGTTGAACGAGACAGTGTCTGTGAGGGCTAGAAGAGGGTTAGTCCAGGTAGAGAAAAAGCATAGCTAGCCTTTGGAGATAAATTATATAAAATACCGACAACATGGAAAATAAACACAAATGCAAAAATGGATCGCATTATGTTGCATTCATATTTATTTTTTCCATAGCTAGCTTTTGTTCTCACAATGTAACTTTCCTTTAGCTTAGGACAGTCACATTTTGCTGGTGTTCTGACAGTGTAACTCTCGTGTACAGTACATTAGCATGGCTGCAACCTGTGAGTATTTCAGCCATGCAACTATCATGTAAGAGCCATACAGTATAGGCCTGTTGGTCCATCTAGGCATGTCTAACTCGCCCAACCACACCCACTCGCATACTTATGCGACCTAGTTTTGAAGCTACCCAAAGTTCACTGTTCCTAAATCTATTCTAAATCCAAATTAATATAACTGGAATCAATTGGTGTGAATCATGCGTATATTAAACGTTTTCAGCACATTATTTGTCCCATTTATTCCGGGTTTTTTTCGTTGGTATACTTAAGCTATAGATCCCTTAATTGTACGCCTTTCCAAAGAGTGCAAATACAGTGCCTTCAGCAAGTCTTCTTAGGAAAAGGTTCTTATTCTTGGAATCAACATGGTCATCTCTCTTGTATTTTTCCAGCACATTTATGTTTATTCTGTAATATGGAAACTAGAACTGAGCAGCATAATCTCAATGAGGTCTTACCAGAGATAAATAAGGTTGGAGTATAACCTTAGGACATATTGATACTTTTTGATATGAAGCCAAGAATTCTTTTAGCTTTATTGCGAACACATGCGCACTTTTATCTCTGATTTGGATTTATGTTAATCACAACTGTCTTTTACCGCATTGTTTATTTAACTTATAAGCGCTCATTGCTGGTGTACCTGATTCCGTTAAATGCAAAATATTGTTGCTATGAATGCCAGAAAGTTCTACTCCCTCTCGGTGGTGGTCTTCGGGAGGGGTGGTCGCGTGCCTTGTACCTCCTTCCCTTCCCTCGTCGCGGCCATCATCAGCGATCAGCCTCGATCGGCAGTTGATAGGTAGCGATAGGGGCGGCATGCGTGACGGACAGTCAAGCAGGGTAGGTCAGGAATGCAGGCGGTCATTATCATATTTACACAGAGGTCACACACACACACCAACAGAGACCGAGCAGCGAAGCGGAACACATTCTTTGAAGCTGGGGTTGAAGACGCGAGTTTTTGTAAACAAGGAAGAGAGGCTGTGTATCGCTGCTCCATACCTCGACTTGTTGGCTTATCTCGTTTTCATCTTAAACGGGTGATTAGCTTTAGATTTTGCCGCCCAAACGGCTGTTTACTGTACACCACATATCCATCCTGTGGATGGCAGTAGTTTTGTGCACCCCATATCCATATCAGAGAACCGACAAGTTGATAAATTAGACACATATGCAACACTTAGGTATCTTTATTGAGGAAACGTTTCGCCACACAGTGGCTTCATCAGTCCATACAAAGGAGAATCGTGAAGATCAGGAGGAGTTTGAGGTAATCAGTCCCTCGGCCTGGAGTCGATGTCGTCAGTCCATCAATCTTGAAAAGAATGCAGCATATGTGCGAAGGAGAAACTTGTATACCATAGGCAGGAGAGGTGCAGCAGTCGTAGGTTGTCACATTTGTCCTGACCTTCACGATTCTCCTTTGTATGAACTGATGAAGCCACTGTGTGGCGAAACGTTTCCTCAATAAAGATACCCAAGTGTTGCATATGTGTCTAATTTATCACCCCATATCCATCCAGAGCGTGCTCAGGCATGCTCATATCCACACAAAAAGTCCTAAGAACTAGGCGCTTAAGTGCTAATGTAAATGCATTTGAGTACACTGTAATACTTACAAGCTGGCATTTATGTATTGCTCGCAAACTAAGATAATCAAGAACTCAACATATTATTTCCATTAATAAGACACCTAGTGTACTGTACCTGATCGGTGGACGCGCGTGCTCTGCACTTGTAAGATTTAAAGATGGAAAATTATTGACAGTGTCTTTATTAGAAGAATTACCTCCGCACTGAAAGTACATGTGGTGTAAAACGTAAACAGTGCAGATGTGAGTAGTAATAGCCAGGTGAGATAAAGGTGGAAGAGGCAGTGAGGCGACCAGCATCATGTTGTTGATACTAAACGAGTCAGACAAGTTGATGAATAACACACGTGTGCAGCACCTAGGTATCTTTATTGCCGAAACGCTTCGCCTGCGCAGCAGACTTCTTTAGTCAAATGCAGGAGAATACGACACCGGAGATGGAAAGTATTTTTTTTTAGGTGACCAATTCCTCGGCTTTGAATAGAGGAAGTCAGGTCCTCGGCCTGAACAACTGAAGAACCAAACGTCAAGAGAGAAGAGGATGACTTGAAACACGTTTACTACTCACAAATTCTCAGACATTTACAATAAAAAAAACTGAATGCCATTGGAGGGACGAAGACAAGGGGTCATAGACAGAACCTGAAAACCCAATTTTTCCACTGGAATATTAGGAAATATTTCAAAAGTGGGAGCGGATAAGACGAAGTACACACAATCTGGGGACTAGATATAATTGAACCTAAATATTTAGGAACCAAGAACGCCGGGTCGATTGTAGGTGATAAACTGAGGCCAGGAGCTGGGACTCTACCAAGGCAAGGAACAATTCAGTCACCCCCTCCTCACGCTCACACACACTAAAACATATCCTTGGACTGCTTGCAGACTTGTCTAAATGTTTGGATTACTCATCCAAACACTTGATCCTCTGGGATTGGGATCACACAGTGACTCGACCTCACCATCCATATCAGAGGCAACTCAGGAAAATGATTGCTTAAACACTGTCAGCAAATATGCTGCGCAGGAGCAAGAAAGGAAAAATTCAATGTGTTTTACAGTGTATTTTTGTAGATTGATTTTTTCTCCTTTGGTTTAAGGGTAAAATACTGAAATGATCTTATTACTAGGATTCGTGTCTATTTCTCTCTCCCTTCTTGTCTCTCTCCATCCCCTGTCTCTCTCTCTCGCACTCTCTCTGATACATATCTACGAAAAATTGATAGGCAGGAGAGCCTTGCTTGTGGGTAGGCGTGTAGGTAGGTAGGTAGGACACACTTACCCAACCCTTCCCTAAACTCCAGATCCAACCATGATTGTTTACCCCGACTGCCTCGACCCTCAGCAGGTGATTCCACACCCGCTAACAATCGTTAACTGTCGTTCCGCGTGCTAGTAATGATGGTGTGGTATGCTGGTGGTGTATGCAGGGGAACAATGGCAGAAAGGAGTGATGAGAGTGAGTGGGAGAGAGTGAGTGAGAGTGAGTGAGTGAGTGAGTGAGAGGAGTGAGAGTGAGTGAGTGAGTGAGGTGAGTGAGAGTGAGTGAGGAGTGAGTGAGTGAGTGAGAGTGGTGAGTGAGTGAGGTGAGTGAGGTGAGTGAGGTGAGTGAGGTGAGGAGAGTGAGTGAGAGTGAGTGAGAGTGAGTGAGTGAGTGAGTGAGAGGTGAGTGAGAGTGAGTGAGAGTGAGTGAGGAGTGAGGTGAGTGGGAGAGTGAGTGAGGTGAGTGAGAGGAGTGAGTGAGAGTGAGTGAGAGTGAGTGAGAGTGAGTGAGGAGTGAGTGAGGAGTGAGGTGAGTGAGTGAGTGAGAGTGAGTGAGAGTGAGTGAGTGAGTGAGTGAGTGAGTGAGTGAGGTGAGTGAGTGAGTGAGTGGGGTGAGTGAGTGAGGTGAGTGAGGTGAGTGTGTGAGGAGTGAGTGTGTGAGAGTGAGTGTGTGAGTAGTGAGTGTGTGAGAGTGAGTGTGTGAGAGTGAGTGTGAGAGTGAGTGAGTGAAATGAGGAATAAGGCTGGAATACTGGGAGGAGGAGAGTGAGGTAGACGAGAAAAGAGAAATGCTTTAATCAAGAATATGCAAGACCTAATAGGAAATAAGGCGAATTTACAATAGGAAAACATGAATGGAGAAACACAAAATATAAAAGATAGGAAAAGTACATTGGAAAACATAGAATATTAAAGATTTATTGGGAATGAGACTAAAGAATTCAGTGTGGGAAGGCGAGACATGAAGTCATAAAGGAGAACTGAAAATATATCCTGTCTATTAAGATAAAGAACTAGGAGAATATGTTAAGAAAGAGCATAGATAAGGAGAGAAATATGATTGAAATATTTAGTATACGAGTGAAAAAAAAGGACATTTTACTCTATAAACAAAATTTCCCTACAACAGGAAATAAAATTAATACTATTATTATCTAAGTAATTTGTAATCGACTAGGATTGAAACCTAAGACATCTCCCACCCATCTATTTGCAATGGAAAAATAAACACATAAGCAGTATAATGTGATCCTTTATTTTGACTTGATAAAGCCCACTGCGTGGGCGAAACGTTGTCAATGAAGGATCACATTATACTGCTTATGTGTTTTATTTTTCCATCAGCTACGTTAAATCTTAGATATTTTGGTGTAGATGTACCACAACTAAATAAGAAGTGAAAATATAGACTAAATACTCTGAGTAGTTGCTACAACCTCAACTGTGGTGCTAAGTAAGGACAATAATAATGATGTACACAGCCTTGATTGTTGCGCCCAATATTGAATACTAATAGACAAGTTTAGATTAAGAAAGGATATAAGAAAGTATTGATTTCGAAATAGGGTAGTTGATGAGTGGAACAGTCTGCCTAGTAGGGTTATTGAGGCTAAAACCTTGGGTAGTTTCAAATTTAGGTTGAATAAATACATGAGTGAGAGGGGTTGGATTTGAGTGAGACTTTCACATGAGTAAAGAGAATTATCAAAGCTTATTGCTTGGATAGCATTGAAAATTGGGTTAGGCAAATATTGTTAGTGGGACGGATTGTGAAGGACTTGCCTAGTATGGCCAACAGGCCTACTGCAGTGTCCCTCCTTTCTTATGTTCTTTTGAAGTTAGTATAGCTAAGGAAAATTGTCTCCTGCCCTTGAGAGTTGATGCAGAATGAAGCCCTCAGAATTTTTCTTGGTTGTCCTGAAGCTTCCAAGATTCTTAATGTGAGGAGAGAGTTTGGTGTTTCTAATATCACTGATAAGATTATTGAAATTAACACGACATTTGGTGTCACTGCTAAAAATGAACACGACACTGTCATTGTAAGAATTAATAAATATCAAGAAATAAATACAACTAGATCTGAATGGGTTGTAAAACATACAGTAATGTTAAGTGTTTTTAGTCATAGCTTGGCTGAAAAATTGACTTAGGCAGTGGTGGAGGTGGTTCCAATACACAGCTTCAAGAGTAGGTACAAAACCCCAGAGGCCAGAAGTCAGTGATGCTGATCAAAGTGGTCTAAGAGGCGGGGCCAGGAGCCGAGTCTCACCTTGTGCAAATACAAATCGGTGAGTAAATAGGCGAGTACACGCCAAAAAAAAAGATGAGTTAATGAACTATGCTATGTAGAAAAACTTGCTTGAGAATTATACGAGAGTACTGAAGCAGTTCATACTACCGTTGCTACCATTACTACCATTACCGTTGCTACCATTACCGTTGCTACTATTACTAACATTACCGTTGCTACCATTACCGTTACTACTATTACTGCCATTACCATTGCTACCATTACCGTTGCTACTATTACTACCATTACCGTTGCTGCTGTCATTACTATCATTACCGTTGCTGCTCTCATTACTACCATTACCGTTGCTGTCATTACTACCATTTCCATTGCTACCATTATCGTTGCTATCATTACCATTACCGTTGCTACCATTACAACCATTACTATTATCGTTGCTACCATTACTACTATAATCGTTGCTACCATTACTATCATTACCATCATTACCACCATTACTATTATCGTTGCTACCATTACTATAATCGTTGCTACCATTATCGTTGCTACCATTACTACTATAATCGTTGCTACCATTACCGCTGCTACCATTACCGCTACTACCATTAACGCTACCACTACCATTACTGCTGCTTCAACTACTGAAAATATTTCTGCAACAATTGTTATAATCAATTTGTTTTGCGTTGAGCTGAAATATTGACTCGTATTAGAAGGAAGGGGTTGTTGACCCCGCCCCCTCTGCCAGAGGGTGGGTCGTCATACCTGACTTAAAACACAGCAACCAATTTTGGGGGCTTAAATAGTTGGGAGATTTGCCATTTCGTCAAAATTTGAGCGCCTTGCAGCCTACCGGGCTCCCAGAGCTCAGCCTTGAGCCAGACTCGTCTGGTGCTTGCTTGGTCAACCAGGCTGTTACTGTTGGTGTCCCGCAACATTCTCTTAGCTAAGGTTGTTAAAGTGAGCCTCAGAGTATGACCACAGTCGTGTCTGTCTTACATTACAGGGGGGAGGATCAGTACCTCTGTTGTAGAGGGTGTGGGTTGTGGTGGGGGAGGGGGTGATGGAAACTTCTTGGTGGGGAGATAGTTGGTGAGGGTTGTCTTGGTGGGGAGATAGTTGGTGAGGGTTGTCTTGGTGGGGAGATAGTTGGTGAGGGATGTCTTGGTGGGGAGATAGTTGATGAGGGATGTCTTGGTGGGGAGATAGTTGATGAGGGATGTCTTGGTGGGGAGACAGTTGATGAGGGATGTCTTGGTGGGGAGACAGTTGATGAGGGATGTCTTGGTGGGGAGACAGTTGATGAGG